>CM032331.1:55815270-56297999 GCA_019022515.1 Quercus aquifolioides
TGCTATCCACGTTCCCTGTCGCAAAGAAACATGTCGTTCATGAAATCTGTCAAGTCTGGAACTTGTTCTGTTTTACGCTGGGCCTCCATTGCCAGCTTCTTTTGCAGGTTACAGACCCTTTGCTTTCTCTTGAAGTGTCTCTGTTGAATCTGACCCTGTCCATGGTGCACAGAGAGAGAGAGAGAGCTTGGCTGAGAACACAAGAGGGGTTTTAAAATATGTAAGAGAGAGTTGGACCTTGATAATATCAGGTGGAGAGAGAGAGATATCATGTAAAACTTTTTGCCGGCGTTTCGGTTGATGTCTTTTTCTATGTATTTTTGTACGTGTCTGCACTTTACGAAGATGGCAAACCATGTACCTATACAATTATACCGTGTTTAGTGAAGCTTTAAGTGGCAATTATACTTCAATGCACAAGGGTCCAAGAACTTTCACCTCAATCTTCTAGAGTAGTGAGTTGCATGGAAAATCGCTAATATTGGCTTACATGATCACATTCTTCAATCTAAACCCGTATATAGTTTAGAAAATAAAAGTATATCTTTTTGGGGTATGAGAAAACAGGTTTTTGGCTTCTGGAAAAAATAAAAATATTATCAAGATTTTTTTTTAAAAATTTAATTATGCTACTCTTTTCTTCAAATTTCCTAATATGAATATATATATATATATATATTTTGATAAACTTTTCCGTGTATTGCCCGGGTTAGCAATTAGTAATATATTTAAAAGTTGAAGTATAGTATTTAATAGTATTTAATATTGCAATACTCTGATTGAGCCATATCATTGATTATGTTACCCTTTTTTTTATTTTTTTATTTTTATATTAATTTGTTTATCTAATTTTTTTTGATAATATTAAATATATTAACCTATTGACTTTGCACATCATCTTGAATATATATAGTTTAGACGAAACTACATTATTGGTCTCTGAAGTTTACCTTATAAGCACCATTGGTCCTTTATATTTCAAGTGAACGCAATTGGTCCCTCAAATTTAAAAAAATTAACAATGTTAGTCTTTTTGTTAACTGTTAATGCCTATGTGGCTAAAGGAAAATTGACATGTCTTCTTTTTATGACATGTCTTCTTTTTAATTGATGTGGCATGTTTTTATATTAAAATGCTAAAACTATTTCAAGATTTACACTTTACTACAAGATCTTTACAAACGTGTAACTATGACACATAAGCTATTTTGAAGAAAAACTTACAAGTTAATTTTAAGTTAATAATCTATTCATATTTAAAATAAAAAAGTAAAACAACAAAACATTTTGAAAAAAAAAAAAAAAAACCAATTTTCATTGCTGGCGTCTCTTCAGTGACCACCCACCCAGGCTAGTTGGACTGTCCATCTTAGGCGACTGTAGGGGGTGGATTCGAGCGCTCTCTAAGGATTGAGAGAGTGGACCCAAGCCCAGCTAACCCTCCAATAAATTTGTAGAGTATGGGCTCAAGAGCTAGGCCTTAGTAAAGAATGCAACGGCCATGCATGGTTGTACGTGATTGCTAATAACTAAAATGTGGGTTTGAACACACAATGAGGCTCCTCGGACGTGCCTTATGGAGCTGGAAATTCCTATTATCTCTTTTCAGGAAGGTTACAAGAGTTGAGAGAAAATACTTTGCTACAATATTCCTTTTTCTCTGGTTTTTCGTCCGTCCCCTTCACAAGAGGGATTTTTACATTATATACTTCTCACTCAGTTGATCCTAGCCCTACATTTGTTGATCAATCCGGTTTCCACTTGAGTGCCTGTCCCATCAGCCGCATTCCCATACCTCCAGTGGGTTGCAGCGCTCAAGACGGCATTGTTCAGAGGTCCTGTCCTCATTAATGCGGCCAGAGCGTTAGTTGAGGGCATTTAATGTGGAGGTGACAGTTCACCTGGGACTTGCTCCTTCGCCATGCTTCAATGTCCGGTGATTGGTTCCTGCTATTTGCTCCTTGGATGCTTGGGGAGACTCCCCTTAAAGGTGTGCTGTATGCCCACTTTCTGGCCTCGGCCTACCGAGGATGTAACCATCCTCGGCAATGCTCCTTGAGTCCTGGGCTCTAAACTTTCGTTCTCGGGCCTCGGATCGTGGAGGCATCCTCGGCGTGGGCCTCTGGGCTTGGTTTGGAGTGGGCCGGGGTTGCTGACTTATTCTGGCCCCACAATAGCCCCTCAAAATCATGCTGTCCGCATCCTCGGGCGGAAAGGAGGATTTTGATATCCTCGGACCTGCCTCGCGTCTAATCAAGTCTTATCCCTCGTCAGCGTTGGCGCCTTTTCAACTGCCCAAGGTGCGTTACTGGCGCTTCGATGTGCGTAACGTGTCTTGCATTAAATTCGGGCGGCTTTATGCTCCCCACGTTCAACGGGCAGATGACAATCTAACGGTGGAGATGCGTCTGGCACTTATGGGCGGGAAAACTTGCACAGCTCTTCTTTCTAGGGTATAAGTACCCATTAAAACCGTTTCCTCACTTTTCATTTTGCAATCAAGAGCTCCTGCGCCTCTATTCTGAGTCCAGCCAAACTTCCACCTCCATCTCCAGCACAAAAAGCCAGTCCGAGGAGCTCCTCCTCATTTCTGTAAGTCTCTCTATCCCTTTCTGAGCTTCTTTTCCTCTCTACTCGTCCTTCTCTTTCATTCTTTCCTTCTTTAGTTCGCTTAAGCATCATTTGGGATGGGTAGACTTAAGAAGTATGTTGGCACTGAGGAGGCGATGGAGAAATTCATCGCCGATTACAAGATACCGGCCAACGTGGGCTTAAGGTATTGTGAGGAGGGGGAGTGGTACCTCAAGAGGCGAGAGGGCGAAGTGGTGATTCCTGTCATCGCTTTCCTTGAAGGGGGGATGAGGATCCCCATGGGGCCAGTGATGAGGGGTTACCTCACCTACTTTCGGTTGACCCCCACCCAGTGCGCCTCCAACATGTTCAGAATTTTGGGCAGTGTGGACGCCCTCAATGAAAAGATGGGTCTGAGGCTGACCTATCACGATGTCAACTACTGCTACAATCTTCAACATTTGAAGAACAAGTCCTATTACATGAGGACGAGGGACGACAGGGTCCGGCTTATCCAGTGCCTCCCCGAGTCCAACAAGGGGATGAATGAGGATTTCCTCATCGTGTCCGGGGCGTGGCACGATGGCCTTCATTGTCCGACGAAAGAGGGAGCACCAGGTGGGACAGTGGGAATAAGAGGGGATTTTTAGATTCTAACTTCTTTCTCTGCGTTATTTCTTCTCGTATTGTTTGGTTTCTAACCACGGATATGTACTCTCTTTGTAGATCCGCATTCCTATGCGCGCCATTTCAGCTTGATCAATAGGGAAGACTTGCAGAAGGTGCTCAGGTCGGCGGAATTTGAGAACGAAGCAGATCACCAAGTCAGAGCTGCGCACAAGATTTTGGGGTACAGTCCGCTCCAAAAGTCATTTGCGGCCCCAAAGTACGTGATCAGAGCTAAGGATCCTCGGCTACAGAAAATAGCAGTGACCGAGGACGGGTTCGAGTTTCCCGAGGACACCTCAACTTCAGAAGGCGTCACGGTAGCAGTCCCCTCGTCTTCCCATACGTTCCCAGAGGCCGCGGAAGAGAACTTAGAGAGGGAAGGGGAACCTGTAGATTTTGGTCCTGCCGAGGAGGGTTTCGGCGTTTTTGAGCAACTCCATCAGTCCGAGGACCCCTCTGGAGACTTGGGTGATCCTCGTCTAACCGAGGCAGACCTTTTAGCGTCAGAGACATCTTCCCGGCGCGAGATGGGCTACAAGAAGAAGTACCAGCCAAGCCTGTCCGAACTACTAGAAGGGCAGCCGGGGAAGTCCAAGCCGAAGCTTCCTCCCCCATCTCCAAAGAATCGTCCTGCTCAGACCAGGTCGGCCTCAACACAATCCAAGCTTCCTCCTCCTCCGCCTCAGGCGAGCCCGTCGTCCAGGCACGAGCCCGCTGACCCTAAGCAGAAGAAGGACAAGGGTAAGAGGACCCTTGAGGACAAATCTGGGCCCACGCGGGAGGGCGATGGCAATCAGCGGCCACCGAAGCAATTGAGGATAGGCCCCTCAACGCAGGATAAACAGGTCGCTCCCCCGCCCGAGGTTCAAGCCTGGCTCCCCGCCCCAATGCTCCGCGGGGCTCCCTTGAGGGATGACTCCTCCCTCAGGGATTTTAAGGATGGCGAAGGCGCGTACGTGGCCGACGCTGTGGAGAGATGCCTGCTCCTGCTTGCGGACATGGCGGAGCTGGGAACCATGAGGAGTAGGGACGTCTTCCTCTGCCTCAAGCGGTATTTGGGAATGGTAAGACCTTAACACTAGTGCTTTTTCTTGCCTTCATTTCTTTTTGAGCTCAGCTAATTGCAACTTGTCTGTTTCGTTTGGCAGGCTGTACAGGCCACCTTCAGGCTGGAAGAGGCGGCCAATGAACATGGGAAGGCCATGGATCTGGAGCGCGATAGGCGCTTGGTGGCTACCTGGACCCTCAAGACGTTAGAGGAGGACCTTGCCAAGGCCAGGGAGGAGCTGAAGGCAGTGACCCAGGCTAGGGACAACGCAATGTCAGGCCTTGAGGGTGCCCAAAGGCAGGCCGAGACTCAGACAAAGCGTCTGGGTGAGGCAGAGAAGCTGTTGAAGCTCGTCGAGGATCAGATAGCTGGCCTGGCGAAGAAAGTTGCAGATGCCGAGGAGGCCAAGAGGGTGGCTGAATGGGCCAAAGGGGAGGCTGAGAGGGCCAAGCTTGAGGCAGAACAGGGCAGGGAGGAAGCCTGGGCCACTAAGCAGGAAGCTGAGGAGGCAGCCTTTACTGCCGGGGCAACTGAGACAGCAGCTGCCTACAAATCCCAAGTCCCTGGGGTATGTAGGCGCTACTGCTCCGAAACTTGGAGCGAAGCCCTCAGACAGGCTGGAGTGGAGGCTTCTTCTGACTTGTGGAAGGAGGAGAACGTGTACTACCCTCCTGTTATCCGCGAGACTGCCCCAGATGGCTCTGAAGCCGAGGAGGCTGCTGTGGAAACTGCTGCTACTCCGGGCGAAGAGGCCTCGGATGCTGGGGTTACTGATGAGCCAATCCAAGGGAGCCATCCTCCCGTGGTGGTTGTGTTGAGTGATGGCTCCAACGAGGACGCGCCTCAGCAGGTTGTAGAGCCTTCCCCCGCTGCCCAGGTCTCTTCTGCCGAGGGGGCGGCTATTCCTGCTGTGCCTCTGCAGGCCATTCCCCTTAGTCAGGGCTCAGAGGACCCCGAGGCAGCTACGGGCCAGCCACCCACTGAAGCGGGCAACTAGGCCCCCTGGCCTTTCTGCCTGCTGCACTTCATTTTTGCATCTCTTTCCCTTTTTTTTTTTTGCTTTATTTGTAATGTGACTTCCTGGGTGCAATTCCCTTGTGTTTAATGAAATGAAAACTTTATTTCTTTTTCTGTTTGTTGTGGCTATTTCCTTACTTGCACGCTATTCGTTTTTTCGTATAACTTTGACTTCAATTGTACTTCGGCCAATCGCGGCATTTGATAGTTATAACGTAAGGGCTTGTATGCTCGGGCGGACCTTTCATGTCCTAAGGAGCAGGTAGAATTTTTTGAAGTAGACACTTAGGATCTTTTAAAGTAGTTAGTTTCCCCTTAGGCATAGGTCCGAGGACCCAGCAGTTCTATGGTTCTGTCTAACGCTTGGTTTTCTTAAAGTGGTTAGTTTCCCCATGGGACTGAGTCCGAGGACCATGCAGTTCCCTGGTTCTGTCTACACTTCTTAAGATCTGTCTAGCTCGAAGCAGTTAGTTTCCCCATAGGACTGAGTCCGTGGACCATGCAGTTCCTTGGTTCTGTCTAACGCTTAGCATTCTTAAGTAGCTAGTTTCCCCATGGGACTGAGTCCGAGGACCATGCAGTTCCCTGGTTCTGTCTAACACTTAGTTTTCTTAAAGTAGTTAGGACGCGAGGCAAATAACTAAGATATGCTAACAATATGAATCAAAGTGGCTTCTTTATTAATAGTAGTACCTTTTCAGGTTGTTTACATTCCATGGACGAGGTACAGGTTTGTCATCTAAATCTTCTAAATAGTACGCTCCTATCCCTGCCACCGAGGTGATTCGGTAGGGGCCCTCCCAGTTGGGTCCGAGTTTTCCCCAGGAAGGGTTCTTGGTAGTTCCTACAGCTTTTCTCAGCACCAGGTCTCCCGGTGCTAGTGGTCTGAGCCTTACGTTGGTGTCATATCCCTGCTTGAGCTTTTGCTGGTAGTGGGCCAGCTGGATCATTGCTTGCTCTCTTCGTTCGTCTACCATGTCCAGGCTCCGCCCCAGCAGTTCATCATTGCTGCCTGGGGTGAAGGAGCTCGTCCTTAGTGTCGGGAAATTGGTTTCCAGGGGGATCACTGCCTCCGCACCATAGGTCATGGCAAAAGGTGTTTCCCCTGTTGAGCGTCGGGGCGTAGTCCGGTACGTCCAGAGGACATGGGGTAGCTCTTCTACCCATCTCCCTTTGGCGTCATCCAGTCTCTTCTTAAGTCCGTTGACAATGACCTTGTTGACCGCCTCGGCCTGTCCATTCCCCTGGGGGTAGGCTGGCGTTGAGTACCTGTTTGTGATCCCAAGTTCGCGACAGTACTCCCTGAAGGCCTTGCTATCGAACTGGAGTCCGTTATCCGAGATGAGGGTATGAGGGACCCCGAACCGCGTAATTATGTTCCTCCAAAGGAATTTCTTCACGTCTACATCTCTGATGTTGGCTAGTGGTTCGGCCTCGACCCACTTGGTGAAGTAGTCCGTGGCCACCAACAGATACCTCTTGTTCCCTGGTGCCTTGGGGAAGGGTCCCACGATGTCCAAGCCCCATTGGGCGAACGGCCATGGACTGGATAACGGATTGAGGACCCCTCCTGGCTGATGGATGTTTGGGGCGAACCTTTGGCATTGGTCGCACTTCTTGACATACTCCTGGGCCTCTTGCTGCATTCCTGGCCACCAATATCCTTGAGTGATGGCTCGGTGAGCCAGGGATCTCCCCCCTGTGTGGCTCCCACATATTCCCTCGTGCAGCTCTTCGAGTAGTAATTCCGCCGCTCCGGGGTGGACGCATAGTAGGTATGGTCCAGAGTAGGAGCGCTTATATAGCTTATGATCCTCGGACAACCAGAACCGAGGGGCCTTCCTTCTAACCTTCTCGGCTTCTGACTTGTCCTCGGGCAGGATATCTTCTTTTAGGAATCTCACTATGGGGTCCATCCAGCTGGAACCCACCCCAATCTGGTGGACGGGGATCCCTTCCCTTGGCACTTCGCTTGCTCTCCCCAGATGCTCCACGAGTATTATCCGAGGCAGATCCCCTGCCGAGGAGGTTGCGAGCGTGGCCAATGAGTCGGCATGGCTGTTCCCGCTCCTGGGGATATGAGACAGGCTGTAGAGGCTAAACCCCAATCGCAAGCGCCTGACTTGGTCCAGGTATTCTTGCATTCTTGAATCCCTGGCCTCCATCTCCCCATTTACCTGGCCTACCACCAACCTCGAGTCCGAGAACATCTCTATCGACTTTCCTCCCATCCTTTGCACCATGATCATCCCTTGTAGTAATGCCTCATACTCGGCTTCGTTGTTCGTGGCCGCGAATCCGAGCCTTAGGGATTTCTCAATGACATGATCTTCAGGGGATACTAGGACCAGCCCCACTCCGGACCCCCTTTGGTTTGCCGCGCCATCCACATACACTTTCTAACATGGTGCCTCTGGGATGGAGATTGCCCCAACTGATTTCTCATCACGGCTCTTATCCTCGGCCGTCACTTCTACGATTGGTTCGGCGAACTCGGCCGTCAAATCTGCCAGAACCTGGCCCTTTATGGAAGTCCGGGGCATGTACTTGACGTCAAAAGCCCCCAGAATTGTGTTCCACTTCGCGATTCTGCCTGTGTAATCAGCGGTCCGGAGCACAGACTTCAAAGGCAATTGGGTTAGGACAACCACGGTGTGAGCTTGGAAGTAATGGGGGAGCTTTCTCGTGGCGTGGACTACAGCCAGGATGGCCTTCTCTAAGGGTAGGTATCTCACCTCCGCTTCGTGCAGCGACTTGCTGACGTAGTAAACTGGCTTTTGAACGCCATTATCTTCCCGTATCAGTACTAGGCTCACCGCATGGGGCGCCACAGCAAGGTACGCGTATAGGACCTCGTCGACCTCAGGATAGGACATGATAGGCGGTCGGGAGAGGTAATCCTTGAGTTGCTGGAAAGCTTCGACACAATCCTCAGACCACTCAAATCCCTTCCATTTGTTGATCAGGAGATAAAAGGGTCTGCACCTGTCAGCCGACCTGGAAATGAACTGGTTCAGCGCCGCGATCATCCCAGTAAGCTTCTGGATCTCCTTGGGATTCTGCGGAGGCTTCATATTGTGAATGGCCTTGATCTGGTCAGGGTTGACCTCGATCCCACGGTGGGTGATCATATACCCCAGAAACTTGCCAGAGTTTACGCCAAATGAGCATTTTGAGGCATTAAGGCGGAGCTTGTGTTTTCTCAGGACGCCAAATGTGCGGCCGAGGTCTTCCAAGTGCTCGGACACCAACTTGCTTTTCACCACCATATCGTCAACATAGACTTCGACGCTCTTGCCCAACATCGGCTCGAACATTCTCGTCATCATCCTCTGGTAGGTGGATCCGGCGTTTTTCAGGCCAAACGGCATGACCTTGTAGTGGTAGTTCCCAATGGGTGTCACAAATGCCGTCTTCTCTCGGTCCTCCAAGGCTAGGGGGATTTGATGATAACCTTGAAAAGCATCCAGGAAGCTCATCCGAGGATGGCCTGCAGTCGCGTCTACTAGCTGGTCTATTCGTGGCATTGGGAAAGGGTCTTTTGGGCATGCTTTGTTCAGGTCTGTGAAGTCTACACAAACCCTCCACTTCCCACTTTTCTTCTTGACCACCACAGTGTTGGCCAACCACGTGGGGTAAAAGATCTCCTTGATAGCCCCCGCATGCTTAAGCTTATCGACCTCTTCCCTGATCGCATCAGCGTGCTCTTTCGACGGGCGCCGAGGTGGCTGCTGCTTAGGGATCGCAGATGGGTTGACGTTAAGGTGGTGACAGATGAAAGATGGATCAATCCCAGGGGCATCGCAGGGGTCCCATGCGAACACGTCAAGGTTCCTCTTGAGGAATTCAAGTAACTCCTCCTTCTCCCGTGGAGGCAGCTGGATTCCGACCTGGAAAAACTTCTCCGGATCATCGCCAATTATCACCTTCTCCAGGTTTTCGCACTTAGCATCCTCGGCAGGTGCATCTAGAGGCGCCACCTAGGTCTTTAATTGCTACGAATTTTCCTCGGCTGCTACCGAGGACTGTGCATCGATCCGATGGGATATGGCAGCCACTGTGCAATGCCTAGCCGTGGATTGGCAACCTCGGATCTCCAGAACCTGGTCCCCTGACAGGAATTTCACCTTCTGGTGCAAGGTGGAGGCTACGCCATCCAGGGCGTGTAGCCAGGGCCTCCCTACGATGGCTGTATAGGGAGAGTATGTGTCCACCACTATGAAGTTCGCCTCCACCACCACTGGGCCTGTCTGTACGGGCAGTCTGATCATGCCCTTTGGGATGACGAGCTTCCCGTCGAAGCTCATTAGGGGGGAGCTATAAGGTGTGAGGTCTTCCTGCTTTAGCCCCAGCCCCTTGTAGAGGTCTGGACACATGACCTCGGCTGCGCTGCCACCGTCCACCATCACCCTTTTCACGTCGTAGCCCCCTATTCTGAGGGTGACGATTAGGGCGTCCTCATGTGGTTGGATGGTCCCAATCTTGTCCTCCTCCGAGAAACTCAGGGCTGGGGGAGGATTCCTCCTGGACCTCTTTGGCCCCGTCTGAGGGTCCTCGGCGGGCAGTTGGGCCACAGACAACACTCGCAAAGGGGGTGTGCCCGTCTTTCCTGGTGCAGCCAGGATTATATTGATCGTCCCGGTGGGTTGCCCCATGGCGACGTCCCTCCGAGGCTCTTGGTATGTCCGGTTTTGCTGGCTGCTGGAATGGTGGAGGAGGTGCTTCAGCCTCCCCTCCTGGACTAGCTGGTCCAGGTGGTTCCAAAGGTCCCTACAGTCCTCCGTAGTATGTCCGTGATCCTGGTGGTACTGGCAGTAGCGACTCTGATTGCGCCTTCCAGGTTCCCCAGCCATCTTGTTCGGCCACCTGAAGTACGGTTCGTCCTTTATCTTCTCCAGCACCCTGTGCACGGGTTCTCGGAACACAGCGCCTATCGTCTGGGCGTTGGTCGCTCCAGATTGCCCACCGAAATCCCTCATCGGACGGGCATTGTCATAACGGTCCGACCTGAAATCCCTTCTCTCCTGAGGGATAGCCTTCTCTTTGCCTTTGCCTTGCAGCATATCTTCCTCCACCCGCTTGTACTTGTCGATCCGATCCATCAGCTGCCGCACGCTGGTGGCCGGCTTACCGGTTAGGGACTTCCTCAGGCCGTGCCCCATAGGTAATCCATTCTGGAACGTGTTGATGGCAATAGCATCGTACTTGCCGTCCAGCTCGTTGTAGATCTCCCAATACTTGTCCGAGTAAGCCTTGAGGGTCTCCCCGTCACGCATGGACAGGGACAGCAACGCGCTCATGGGCCGAGGAGGCCTGCTATTTGTGACAAAGCGGGAGCCGAAAGCCTGGGTTAGCTGCCTATACGAGTCTATGGAACTCGTCCTTAGACCGTTGAACCACCTCATTGCCACAGGTCCCAAGCTGGATGGGAAGACTTTGCACATCAGCGCCTCGTTCTTGGAGTGGACAGCCATCCTTTGGTTGAACTGGCTCACGTGCTCCACAGGGTCTGTCTTGCCGTTGTAAGCAATGAAGGTTGGCTGCTGGAACCGCCGAGGAAGCTCCGCGTCCTCTATACGACGCGTGAAGGGTGACTTGGAGAGCCGGTCCAGCGCCCTGCTCATGGCGTCGCCTCCTAAATCCCTGGGGGTTGGGTTGGCACGCCTACGCCTCTGGTAGCGCTCCTCCTCGTGGGAGAAAGTCTCGCTGGGGGGCGTTCTTGACCTTTGCCTGTATTCATCATCGCTTTCGTCGTCGGAGGGCGGGTCAGGGCTAGGTTCGGACTGTCTTCGTTGCGCACGGCGCAGCTTCCTCTTTAGATCATCTATCTCGCGTTGCATGGCCACCTTATCGTCCCTTCTCTGGGAAGCGTGGCTGTGGGCCTCTTGTGATCGTGTGGCCTGGCCATCGTCGCGCTTCTGGGGAATGTGCTCGTCCCCTCGGCTTTCGCTCGCTGTTGAAGTATGCACGCTTCCTTCTCGAAATCGCCTGTTGTCGTTCTGACCGCCCCCGGGGTCGCCATAGTTACCCTGATGCCGTGACTTCGCCGGTTCAGGTCGATTGGGAGTTCCTTGGTGAGGGCCTGATCCTACCATGTTCGACTGTTGTCCTTACCAACGCACAAGCTCTCCCCACAGACGACGCCAATTGTAGGGGGTGGATTCGAGCGCTCTCTAAGGATTGAGAGAGTGGACCCAAGCCCAGCTAACCCTCCAATAAATTTGTAGAGTATGGGCTCAAGAGCTAGGCCTTAGTAAAGAATGCAACGGCCATGCATGGTTGTACGTGATTGCTAATAACTAAAATGTGGGTTTGAACACATAATGAGGCTCTTCGGACGTGCCTTATGGAGCTGGAAATTCCTATTATCTCTTTTCAGGAAGGTTACAAGAGTTGAGAGAAAATACTTTGCTACAGTATTCCTTTTTCTCTGGTTTTTCGTCCGTCCCCTTCACAAGAGGGATTTTTACATTATATACTTCTCACTCAGTTGATCCTAGCCCTACATTTGTTGATCAATCCGGTTTCCACTTGAGTGCCTGTCCCATCAGCCGCATTCCCATACCTCCAGTGGGTTGCAGCGCTCAAGACGGCACTGTTCAGAGGTCATGTCCTCATTAATGCGGCCAGAGCGTTAGTTGAGGGCATTTAATGTGGAGGTGACAGTTCACCTGGGACTTGCTCCTCCGCCATGCTTCAATGTCCGGTGATTGGTTCCTGCTATTTGCTCCTTGGATGCTTGGGGAGACTCCCCTTAAAGGTGTGCTGTATGCCCACTTTCTGGCCTCGGCCTACCGAGGATGTAACCATCCTCGGCAATGCTCCTTGAGTCCTGGGCTCTAAACTTTCGTTCTCGGGCCTCGGATCGTGGAGGCATCCTCGGCGTGGGCCTCTGGGCTTGGTTTGGAGTGGGCCGGGGTTGCTGACTTATTCTGGCCCCACAATTTTAAATTTTTATAATTTAATAGGTTGAAAGTGTTGGATTTGATGATAAAATGTGAGAATTTTGAGGAGGCTAAAAGGGTTTTTTTTTTTTTTTTTTTGATAAATAATTATAATATATTGTTAACCCTGCAAACACCCTCCTTTCAAGAACTCCAAGCACTTTGTGTATGGAAATGAGTCAATAATTCAGCTACAAGACTCTTGGCAAATTTAATCAGCATGTATTTTTTTTTTCTTCTCCTAGTCTCCTGTTTTTCAAAAATTACTATTGTTGCTAAATTAAATAGTAATTTTGTGCCCACAAGGCTGATCACAAAAAAAAAAAAAAAAAAAAATTTCTCCATATTTTTTCATAATTCAATAGTTATAATGGAGAGAGGGATTTGAACTTAGACATCTCTGTTAGAATTATCAAGAGGTTCCAATTCAACTACAAGGCTTTTTGCAATAAAATTCAATGCATATGGTAACAATTTAAAGTGAGATATTTTTTTATATTTAAATTTTGATTAAAAAAATTATTTAATTACAGATAGAATAGAATGACCGAAAAGAATACATATAGCTGACTCTTATCCAACTTCAAAAATTTAGGATTAAGACTTAATTTTTATTATTGTGGTTGAATGCAATCATCACACAACATTCCACAATTTTTATTATTGTGGTTGTATGCTATGTCATGTTGCATACCCTAGCAAACAATAGGATGCTTTCTTTGTATGTGTGATGGGTTAATGGTTGAAACTAAGTAGAGCTTTATTTAGTGCGATCATAAGCAGAAATTTTGAGGTTAAAAATCTGTCCTATTGTGAACAAAAAAGGTACTCCATATCATAGAATAAAAAAGAATGCAACTTGGAAAATCATTGAAAAAATTCTCAAGAGTCATAATCTTACACGCAATTGAAAACAAAGTCAATGCATAAACTAAATTGAATAATAACCACGGGTATAATTTGGGGTAGAGTCATTGTATTGCTTTACATGATATTTAGTAAAAGTTGGGCAGTTTGATTAGTGGAGCTTCAATAATTGTGTTGTGCCAACTATAATAGCCCTATCAAAGCCCCGGTGGTACATATAATATTATACATTATCGTCACATAGTATAGGGTTGATAAATCCATACTAGAGACCATTTTTTAGTTCAGCCAAAAAAAAAAAAAAAAAAAAAAAACAAACAAAAAACAAAAAAAGGGAAGTAGGTCCATCCCAAATCCCTCTTATTATGTCACACACACGCTCACATCACAACCCCTTGGCCCCACCCCTTCAACATGCTTAAGGGCCATTTCCTCTAAGAGTTTCCTCTAATGATCTTTCACATGTTATTTAATTGCCAACGAATGCTTTGGGCCTTTGACTTTTTCTATTTATGTAAGAAAAAATAAAACCCATTGCTGTTTTCTATAGTTCTCTTGGGCCTTGTATATAACAGAACCCAAAGTTCCACTTAGCATCAGTATCATTGAGATTACATCATATCTTTTGCCTCTGATTGCTGGCAACTCAGAGCAGCAAAGTCGATCTCAATGGCAGCATGTGGGATTCTCTTAGCTTCACTTCTTCTATTCTGTTGCCTGGCAGTAACTGATGTTGTGGAAGTCTAAAGAAAGCACACATGATATTCTGCTTGACGGACAAAAACTAAACTCTTAGTTTCGGTAGTAAACATTAAATCCATAAGGTGATAAACTGGAATCTATCAGAGAAAGAATTTGAAAAAGTTTACTTAGGGGCTTATTTAAGAGTTCCATAAAACTTGGCAGACAATAAAATATATTCTAAAATAAGTCCTAATTAATACCTAACCATAATAGGAATCAAATTTGATCTAAAAAACATTAAAAACACCTAAAAATAAGGAAATAAATCATTTAAACCTAAAATAACTTTTTTTTTTTTTTTTTACATAAAAATACCAAAATTAAATAATTATAAATATAAAATTGTAGATTCCGCCCTACATCACCCCTTTACTTGAAACAAACTCATTCTGCTCCAATTAAACAAATACTTCGAATGCTTGAGCCCATTGATCTTCTTTTCATACTTGCAACTCATCAATGGAATAAACAAATCAACTTGAATTTCTTTTTTCTTGGTCTTCATGTAATTGTAGAGATTTACCAAATAAGAACTGACAATTGAATCAAATCTATCAACCCCAATAAAATAAATAAACTTTGGTGTATCACTTACCACCAAAATAAAAAGGATCTTGAGATTGACAATCATATGATTTGATTTCATTGAGATTCTTGAAACTTTCCTCTTCAATTTCTTCCTCAATGGCCTCTACCACCTTGACTTCAAGATCTTTCTCTATAATAGGAGTTTCATTATTCTCCTCCAAAATAACCTTGATTTTAGGATCTTCTTCCGTAACAAGGCCTTCATTAATTTCCTTATAAATTTCTATATTTTGTTTTTTGACTTCTACATAATTTTCATCAAGAACCATATTTTCTTCAACATGCAATTCTTCCTTTAATGGTGGAATATATGGCTCGTCAAAATAATTCAATTATGAACTTCTTGGCCAATAATAATCTTTTTTTGTATAAGACAAAAGTTCATCTCAATCCAATGGATAAAATCTGATAGCAAGTTTCTTTTTCATCCTTGGCCATGAACGAATTTTTTCTTTACCTCGTATGAGTCTATCAAATTGCATTTGTTCCCACCAACGTAGGGCATACTCCCTAAGTTTATACAAAGCAAGTTTCACTTTTCTCTCTTCATAAATATTCTCATAATCAAATAAATCCTCTAGATCAAGTAACCAATCAAAAAAAATTTCTTTATAAAATAACCATTAAAACTTGTAATTCTCTTATAAGGCCTATATAAGATTTGCTTACCAATAGGTTGCCCATGAGTTACGTCTCCACTACAATTATCCCTATTGTTTCCATTCTTCAGCGGCGCCATCCTAGCATAGATATTTGTGAGTGCTTATTGTACGTCATGTAATACTCGTTAAATTATTCGTCGTTGACCGGGTTATTCCACTCTCTACCAATGGGGTGCCCTTAAAATATCATAGATTGATAGTGTGATGGATAGAACTATCATCATCTATTGATTTCAATTTCTTGAAATTAAAAAAAAAATGTAAATACTTTGATGCGAATAAGTGTGAGGATCTCGCTTTTCGGCTAAACTAGAGGTTTTGGAAAAACTTGGGGGAATGTTGTGTTTGTGTGTGTGTGTGGCGTCGCTACTTATTTTAATTTGAAAAAAATAAGAAAACCTTCATAAATATACTTTTTTTTTATTGAATAACATGAAATACATTAATGAATCAAAAGAAAATAATGATTACATGACTTTGGTTCTAATTACATCATGTGAAAAAGAAAATTGCAAGATTTTGGCCCTACTAACTTTCTAATAAAAGAAAATTTGTATATTACTCTCTTTTTTAGTTACATTCTAGGAACATGAAGCATTTAAGAGATATTGATGTCGTAGAAGCCTAAAGAAAGCACACACGATGCTCTCTTGATGGAACAGAAACTAAACTATTAGCTTCTGGTAGTAAACCTCGAATTCACGAGGGGTTTTCCTGAATCCATAAGGAGATAAACTAGAATCCAACAAGGAAAGAATTTGACAAAAGTCTGTGTTTATTGATAATAGTCTAATTTGCCTCTGGCGGCTACAAAACATATAAATACTGAGAAAAACGTTTGAAACCCTAATTCACACTAATTACATGATTAGGTGACAAAATACCAAAATTTACCAAAAATGAAAAAATTGAGTTAAATGCAAAATCATAAACGACTGACCTCAAGGGCCATTCCAAAACAAGCGAGACCTTATTCTGACTTTTGAGCAAAAAGTTATTAAGAAAACAAAAATTATTTTAAACGGTAAAATTGCAGTTTTCGGGACCTAAATGATGGAATTTGCCATTTTCAGGGGGTACCTCGTGGCGAAGTGACAACTATTGCTCAAAAGGCCGTTTCGCTTCAGCTTGCCAAATTTCATGCGATTCTGACTTCGAGGTCCAAGATTTCTACTAGTGCCTTTTTGCCTTGTGCGTTGATTTCAAGCGTGTGTGAGAGTCTAGGAAGACCATGGCAGTTTGTTCTACATCAGTTATGGACTTGGTCTACAAACTAGAGACTTGAATCTAAGGGCTAGGTTATGAAGATGAGAAGGTATTAGGCACTAATTTAGAATATGATAGATCTATTTGGAGTTTATGAAATAAACTCACATGCTCAAAACTCTTTTTTTCAAAATCCTAATTCTAGATATGCTTTTCACACAATATCATATCGTTTTTCCCTTTGTGAAATGTTTGGATGCCCTCTAATGACATGAAACCATGATATTCTAGAAGACCGATGCACTAGGCAGGGTAAGTGTCGAACACCTTCCCTCTCTGTAACTTAATTTTTGATCTTAGTTTAATAGTTCGTATCTTAAGCTTTATCCATGTAATTTTCACTTTTAGAATGTTATTAACAATCAAAGCCCTGCACGAAATTAAATTCTAGCTAGAACTAAGACGATGTAATTTTTTTTTCTAATCAAATGTAAATTCAATTGTGCAATCAATGGAAATAAAATTTTCTTTTATTGCAAGATTTTTTTTCCCCTTAAATTAGAATAAGTGGCAACTTCAAATGCATAACCCTTGATTTAGGGGGACCATATCTTTAGTCAAACTGCCATTTTGAGTGACAATTTCACGATTTTACCAATTCATGTGGGTTTGGCCCAAATGAAACTTTTCGTGGGTCGACGTTGTGGAAACAAACCTATGGCCTTATGTGGTGCATGCATACTTGCACGAGTTGCCTGAAAGGGCAGCAGGGTATGACCTTCCTTGTTTCTATTATTTAACGTTTTATATTCTAGGTCCACTTTAGCTTTAATCATGTATACAAAAACTTGGCCCCATTCCCTCAAAGTGCACACCTTATTATTCAACGTTTCCAGTGTAGATAATATCCTTGCAGGGTTGGAAATATGGCGTCACAAGAGCACATATGGGACTAATGCGGGAGGGGGAGTTGCTGCTCTAGTTGCAGTGAATAGGCAGAGAAGGAGGAAGGGGAGGAACATTGCTGAATTCATAAAAAACCTAATACTGTTTCCTTACACGGTTTATGCTTTGTCAATATTTTGTGTTGTATGAAGTGTTTGTGGCCTCAACACAAGTCATTGCTCCTTTTTATAGAGTTTTTATGAATTTTTACCATTGGATTGCCTCTTATAGGTAGACCAACAAAATTGTAGCTCTTCTCATTCCATTTATGTGCTTCAATCTTGGTCTTCCCAACTTATTAGTCCACAGTTTATTAAGCTAGAATAGCATATTGATCACATTCAAGCTGATGACCATGGTAGAGGTAAGTAGCGTATTTCTAGCATTCCTTTATTTCTTTTAAGTAAATCAATAATTATCTTCATCTTTTTTCTCTTAATTGTTCAGAATACCAAGGGAATTGCTCAAGAATAATGTGATCTTTGAGATAAAATGCGAAACAAGACATTTGTCTAACCAATAAGGTACCCTGAGAGTTATCCATTTTCTATGGGCTTTTTTTTTTTGTTGCTGAATATCCATTTTCTATGGGCTTGATAATTTTGACCGGAAATTTTAATTTGTGGGGTCAATGTCTAAGGTCATAGACCCTCTTCTTTTAGTAATGCATTAAAATTTGCCCTTTGGTATAAGGGCACTAATACATGTCTCATGAATTTTAATTTAGGGACCTATTGGAGAATAGGCGTAAAACCTATTATAGGCGTTAGCAAGGTTATGAAATCTGGATCAGACCACATGGTCTGACCTGGTTAATAGTGAATCCTTATTAAGATGATTCTACACATGTATTAAGGAATGCCTCAACGAGTACCTGTATTAGATTCATTCATAATAAAGTGACTAAATTTTATGCTGGTAGTTAACCTATCTCAACTGTCGCCCTTTTCCCAAGCTTAGGACCAACTGTCAATGAAATATATATCATTAAGGTTTCATTTGTTTTGATGAAAAATATTTTTTTGCCCATAAAATATCTTTCGAAAAAGAAAATGTTTGTTAGTGTTTGGTTGTGTTTTTTAAATGCTCTGAAAAATATTTTCAAGTATTTGATTGCATTCCTAAAAATTCTATGGAGAACATGTTTTCAACTACTTTCTCACATTTTCTTATCTCTCAAACACATTTAATAAAAAAGGAGAAGTTTAGATCTAAATTAAAAACTGTGACCTACGGGGCTACTGGCAACCTTAGTGTTAAGACTGATGACATCAATGAGAAGTGGAGGTTGGGCTGATGAGTTTTAGAGAGGCATAAAATTAATGTTACAACTAAAAATAAAAGCGTAAAATATTTTACATCCAAAGTGTCTATATTTTATGGTCAACTGAAAATTATTTTCAAGTAGACTAACAATTTCAGTCACCCCTAACACCATCAAATGCGGAAAATATTTTTTAAAAATCAATTTCCATTGAAATATATGAATCCTAGAACAATTTTAGACATAAATGCTAGACGTCGTAAAGTAACATGAACAATTTTAAGGAAATGCAGTCAGAGATCTTTCAGGTTTCTTGTTCGGAGAATAGTCTACATTGCTGGATACAGGTTGCTTTGTAACAATTTTCGGTTGTAAATGTGTCTATATGGCCTCAATAGAAGTCACCTCTTTCCTTTTATAGAATTTCAAGAGTACTCCGAGAGGTTTTTTTTTTTTTTTTTCATTGGATTGCTTCCAATAGTTATAGGTGATTGAGAATATAACAGGATCCACTACATTTGAAATGAATCGATTTTATGGTTCAAATTAGATATTGAGCTACCACTGTTATCTCTCTAAAAAAAATTAGTCTATCAACAAAACTTATCAATAGAAAAAAAAAAAAAAAAAACCCAATTTACCAATTTTACCTAAAACAAACAATCCGACCTTTAAAAAATTTTAAACCGAATAATTTTGTCCAGCAATATGCATCAAAGACAATTAAAAAAAAAAAAAAAAACTAAAGCAGCTAAACAATAGAGCTGGAGGCCGAAGCCACCCCCTAATTCCAAATCCTAACTCCGTCTCCATTGAGCATCCATTGTTATCTCTCTCAGTGATGCACACCTTGTTGGGAGGAAATTAAAGTTCTCGAAATAACAGTCAGTAATGCCCAAAAAGGCAAAAGAACTTTTTTATTTAATTGTTGTTTGTTTTTATTTGATGCAGATACGTATAATATTGTGACTGCTACAACAGTCTTCGTGGGTTACACAGGGCATTCTTGGGGGGACGCAGAACCAATTATTCAGTGCTTGATTAAACTATAGCCGGCTAATGTTTTTGTTGCCACACATACCATGCATAGCAGAAGTATTACTTTTAGTAAAAACAATAATATTTAAGGAGAAAGCCGGGATACCTAAGGTTGAGACCGCACTCCTCCTCGAGTTTGGCGGTGGTCATCACACGAACTTGTCTAGGAACACTGCTTGGAGCTGTAGCGTTTGCAGTCACTATCTTATGGAGGCAATTACATATGGCGATATCTCCGTGGCGGTACGCGTTGTCATTGATGATGTTGAGGCCTTGACAACAAGTTTTAAGCGAGGGGTCAGTCAGGTTTCCAGTTTGGAAAATATTCTTACAGGGTTCGAGATAAGGAGCCAGAATAGGACACTTGGGAAGGACAACTCCAGCTTTAGTTGTAGTGAATAGGCCAGCACTAGTTGTAGTGAATAGGCTGAGCAGGAGGAAGGGGAGGAACAATTCTTTCATGACAAACCTCATTTTGTTTCCTTACACGGTTTGCTTTGTTAATATTTTGTGTTGTATGATTTATGAAGTGTTTGTGGCCTCAACACCAGTCATTGTGCACCCTTTTATAGAGTTTTCATGGGGAGTATTACAAGAGGCATTTATTTTAGTTTGCACACTTTGAATTTTCGCCATTAATTGGACCAACCAAATTGTAGTTCTTCGATCTAATTCCATTATGTACTTCACCTTTGGTTAGCTCCCACAATTTATTAAGCTATAATAGCATGATCAGATTCAAGCTGATGGCCATGGTAGAGGTACGTAGCATATTTCTATTCATGCCTTAATTCCTTTCAACTACGCAGTGGCGGAGCCACATGCATGTTTGGGGGCCTTGGCCCCAACAAAATTTTTAATTTTTTTTTACAATATAGGTATATTTTTTTTAAATATTTAAAGGTTGTATGAAAAAAAAAATAATTAAAAAAATAGGAGTTGGTCCTCAAAAAAAAAAAAGTATTGATCAACTAATTTAGTAATCCTTCTCAAAAAAAGAGAGTTTAGAGTTGATATACAAATATTGCAATAGAATGAAATAATTAGGTAATAAGTTTTGTGAGTAAATAGTGAAACCCCCTAATTTGAGCTCAATTTCAAATCCTATTATTGCGTTCAAATCATTCAACATTGAAAATATATGCAATTTGGTTGAAATTTTTTATTCTCAAGATTTTATCAAGAAAAAAAAAAGCTCATATGAGACTTCAATTATAACATTATGATTTTGATTTGTCATACATAGATGAAGTTTTGCAAACAATTTATATATTAAAAAGGAAATTATGAATACTTTTGCTATAAAAATAATAATTGATGAAGTTTATTATGTGAAATATTATTGTTGAGCATCAATTTGATGGCAGATACTATATTCGTATTTTTTTTTTTTTTTTTGGTTCTATATATTTGTATGTTGTTTGTCCAATTATACAATGTTTGTATACTTATTAGAGTTTAAGAAAATTATAAGTTTCTCTTATAAAGAAGATCTTGTTTCTAGGTGTGTATATATACATGCATATTAAAGTTGATAATTTTGTGTATATGTATATAACTTACTCTAGAATAAAAAAATTAAAATTTATATTTTTCATACATAGACATAAATTATGTGGATTTTTTAGGATAGTTTCTATTTGTGATTTGAGTTTATCTTGACACAATATTTTGGCTCTCAACTCAAAATTTCTGACTCTGCCACCGCAGCTGTATCAATAACTAGTTAATTACCTTCATTATTTTTATCTTAATTTATCAGAATATAAAGGGAATTGCTCAAGAATAATATGATCTTTGAGATAAACTGTGAAACACAACATTTGTCTAACCAATAAGCTGGTACCCTGTAAATTACCCACTTCGCTATGGGCTTGATAATTTTGACTGGGAAATTTTAATTTGTGGGTCAATGTCTGAAGTCATAGACCCTCCTTTTTTAGTAATGCATTAAAATTTGCCCTTTGTTAGGGGCACTAATACATGTCTCATCAATTTTAATTTAGGGACCTCTAGAAAAATAGGTGTAAACACTGTGTCAACGACACTATTATAAATTGGGTCATGCTAACGAGTGCCCTAAGGGCACTCATTAATAATCTATTTTAGGAAAGTTTAGATACCACTTTTATGGGAAATGAAAAAAACTGTCAAAATATTAATTACTTTTTTTTCATTCCCCATAAAAACTTTCTTTAAATTGATTATTAACAAGTGCCCTTAGGGCACTCATTAGCATTTTCCTTATAAATTAAGATCTAAAAATAACATTGGATTTTAAAGCAAAAATCTCAAATAATAAATTTTTGAGACACGTGAGGTCTCATTGCAGCTAATGAACTTCTTCCATGCAAAATCAATAAACATTTATTTCAATCCTATAAAATGTTAACTTAAAAAAAAAAAGAAAAAAAAGAAAAAAAGCTAGGAACCTTGTAGCTCAATTAATATTTATAATTAAAATTATGATACTCAAAGGGGCTTGAATATATGAAAGAATAGTAACATACTCGAAGACATCTACATATATACCATCGTTTTAATAAGAAAATTATCATTAGAATATGAAGAATACATGGTTTATGTTTGATATATTCATTTCGCTTTTACATCAATAGAGGAAAAAGTTAGTGAAAAAAAATTATCTATTTCCAAGTGCTTTCTTACCTAAATAATAAAATATTAAGCATAGGAAAAGAGACACTACTTGTGATGCCCTATATTGATTGGATATTTAATTGAATTAGTTGAGTGTGTGTTAAGTATCACATTGAGTATATACTAGATTGATTTGAGTTTTATAAACATTTACAATGAGATTTAATTATGTGTATTGTGCCTTGTCCAACATGTGAACAATTTTTATATTGTTAGATATAAAAATTATAATATACATATAGAAAAAATCTATATGAGAGAGAGAGAGAGAGAGAGAGAGAGAGGTATCATAGCCTTTGACCTAGTTATTCAACTCCCTACCCATGGGACGCCTTAAAAATCTCATTGATTGATAGTGTGATGGATGGGACTATCATCATCTATTGATTTCAATTTCTTTGATGGGAACAGGTGTGAGGGTCTAGCTTTTTGGCAATACTTAAAATTTTGGAGAAACTCGGGGGAATGTGGTGTGTGTTTGGAGTCGCTACTTATTTTATTTTGAAAAAAAATAAAATAACCTTCATAAATATACTTTTCTTTAGTAAATAATTACGTGAAATACATTAATGACTTAAAAGAAAATAAAGATTAAATGACTTTTGTTCTAATTACAAATTGTGAAAAAGAAAATTACAAGATTTTGGCCCTACTGATTCTAATAAAAGAAAAATTGTACATTACTTTCTTTTTTAGTTACATTCTAGGAACGTGAAGCATTTAAGACTAGTCATTGCTCCCTTTTATAGAGTTTTCATGAATTTTTCAGCGCCATTGGATTGCCACTTATAGTTATAGTCATAGGTGGACCAACCAAATTGTAGCTCTTCTCATTCCATATATGTGCTTCACCCTTGGTCTTCCCAACTTGTTAGCCCACATTTTATTAAGCTAGAATAGCATATTGATCACATTCAAGCTCATGGCCATGAATGGCAGAGGTACACGTAGCATATTTCTACTCGTGCCTTTATTTCTTTGAAGTAAATCAATAATTATCTTCATCTTTTTTGTCTTAATTTATCAGAATATCAAGGGAATTGCTCAAAAATAATGTGATCTTTGGGATAAAGTGTGAAACACGACATTTGCCTAACCAATATGGTACCCTGAGATTTACCCATTTTCTATGGACTAGATAATTTTGACTGGGAAATTTTAATTTGTGGGGTCAATGTATAAGGTCATAGACCCTCCCTATTTAGTAATGCATTAAAATTTGCCTTTTGGCAGGGGAACGGCTACTTGTATCTAGAATTTTAATTTAGGGACCTCTAGGAAAACAGGTGTAAAACTATGTGTCAACAACCCTATTATAGAAGTTAGCAAGGTTGTGAAACTTGGACCGGACTGCATGGTTCAACCCGGTTAATAGTGAACCCTTCATCAAGACGATTCTTCACATGCACTAGGATATGTCCCAACAAGTATCTATATTGAATCTATTCATAATAAAGTGACTAAATTTTATGCTGGTTGTTAACCTATCTCAAGTACTGTCCCCCTTTTCCTAAGCTTGGGACTAGCTGTGGATGAAATATATATATATATATATATATATATATATATATATATCACTAAGGCTTCATCTGTTTTGATGAAATATATTTTATGCAGTCAGGGATCATTCAGGTTTCTTGTTTGGAAAATTGTCTAGAGTGCTGGATACTTGGGTCCGTTTGGATACAGCTGAAAACTGAAAAACATTGTAACAAAATAATTTTTAAATATGTGAATAGTACCGTAGGACATATTTTTAATGAAATAGTTGCTGAAAAGTGAAATTTGTGAGTCCCATGACTGAAAAGTTGCTAAAAAAGGCTGAAAAAGTTACTGTGTGTGCACTGTTCATGTCCCTAAAATCAACAATCACAGCATATGAAAAAAAAAAAAAAATTCTAGAAACGCAAAACGTGCGGTTTGCGCTTCCCAAACGCACACTTACATTCACAACATAGATTAATCATTCAGGTTTCTTGTTCGGAGAATAGTCTAGTTGCTTTGTTACTATTTTCGGTTGTAATATGTGTCTGTGGCCTTAATAGAAGTCGCTTGTTGCCTTTTAAAGAATTTCCTGAGTACTTCGTGAGGCTTTGTTTTTTTTTCTTCACAAGTATGGATGGCACAAGGCAAGCCCATAAAGCTCACCACAAGTGATCTTGGAAATAAAGTATTGCTATTGAATAACGTTGTGACATAAAGTTTCCATGGACATAGACATGCAAGGTTCCCATGGATGAGTGTGGGGGGGTTGACATGTGATTCCCATCAATGGCATATGAGAGCCCATGGATGATGCATACATGATGAAAAAAGCTTATAACGCAAGGGGAGTGAGTAGGACTTGTTCATGGCCCACAGAGAGGTAAAGACTCACACATGAGGGTTGGATTGTTGAGCATACATGTGTGAATGAAATCCAACATTAAATTATAATGAGAAGAATTGTTGTTGGGAAATTTAGACCCCGGTTGATAAAATTAACAAGTTTTAAACCCAAATTGTTAATTAGATTTATTATGAATAAAATTTGTTAAAACAAACAAACATCAATATCATGTCAAAATCATGCAGCGGAAAAATAAATTAGACAAGATATGATGACCTAGGAAAACCAATGAAACAAACTAGTTTCACAGTAAAAAACCTGGGGGGAAACCTTCCCGAAAAACAATCCACTACAGTAAAGAGAAGTTTCAGATCTAGTACAAAACCTTTATCCCTAGACTCTACAATCCCCGTAGATGAACTCACAGCAGAAACCTTCTACCGCTTCAAAACCTCTGAACTCTTCAATATATGAACGCCACCCTTTGATGCACGAATTCTAGTACTTGACTAACCAATTGCGCGGATCCCAGTACGCGACTTAATCACCAACTAGAAGAAGATGTTAGCTGCAAAGTTCGTCACTTCATCAACAATGAAGATCAAGAAGCACTTGGTTACAAAACCCTAAGGCACAAAGATGCAGTAGCTTCTTTCAGAGAGAATAAGGCATTAGTCACATTTTGCATATGTTCTCTTTGTATTCTCTTATGTGACGGCCTCTAAAATAAGCCTTATATAGGTCTAGAGTTGTGAGAAAAGAAACCTTACACAAATACATAAGCTTGGGCTGAAAATCAGATCTGGAAATCTGAATTCCCGTAACCTCGACAAATAGCTAGGTGTTGAGGAGGTGTCAAGCTTTAAATTTTGACAGATACAGCTATCGAGAAGCTATCGAGGAGCTATCGAAGGGATAGAAAATTTCTCGATCGATTGACCTAGCTATCGAGAGGTGTCGAGATTACGATAACAATCAACTGAAGAGCTCGATAGATAGCTTAGCTGTCGAGAGGTGTTGAGCAGCTATTGAGCTTTAATGATAGGCACTTTTCAGACTTGAATCTTGGACAGACTTGCATGGCTTCAACACTTGAACTTGAAACAAGGTTTCTTGAAGCATTAAACACATCCTAGATCTACCCAAATACAAGTAAAGTGTGTTTTGTTAAAGGATTAGCCAACTACATAAAATAGTGACATATGTTCCTAACAAGTGAATCACATATGTCCTAACAGTTATTAATATAACATAGTTGAACTCATATCTATTGAGCTTTTTGGGTCAAGTGGTATCTCTCATGAGCTGACAGTATGATAGATGGAACTTGGGACTTCTAGGTTTATGACATGTCCTAGCCTTTAAGTCCATTAAACCCACCACTTGAGTATTCTTGAAAGGACATATCTCTATCCTATTACTAAGATAATAGAAAATTTTGACGCTCTAAGAATTTATTTCAATAACTCCATACAAAAAAACAAAAACAAACATGTTAAAACAGTACCCAATGGAAAACAATTTCGTAACTAATGAGCATAAAAGTCAAATGGCTGTTACTTTATTGGGAGCAAAATTTATTCCTAAAGATGTGTTTTTGTGATTAACAAAAAAGAAGTGTCTTTGTTTCTAAATTTGTTGGTATATAGTTTTTTATTTATGATTTAAAGTGGATATATTGAGTACGGATGATGTTATACCTATTTCATTAATTAAGTAATTGTTATTGATTGGAGTAGTAATTAGTATTTAGTAATGCACTAAGGCCATGTTCGGCGCATAAGACAAAGGGATTCAAAGGAGTATGGTGTTTTGAAGTAATATGTTGAACTTCAAATAATTTTGAATACTAAAGATATATATTAATTAAAAAATTTTAACTTGAGATTTGCCAACAAGAAGTTTTGACACGGGCGGAGTGGGGGTGGGGGCTAGGAGGGCTATGCTCACTTTGACTTTTTAAAAATGACAAAATTTAGTTATAAAATTGGTTGTAACTTAAGGCTACAAACTCACTCAATTAAATAAATATTATTACATATTTTGAAAATCTAACCATTGAACTATATGTTCTTTACACTCTTACTACACATATCAAATTTTGTGTCAATCGGATATTATTTACTATATGATCTATAAGCTTATATTTTATGTATAATTTTAAATTACAAAAACTTGCAATTTAGAAAATGTATTGATGACATAGCTATTGATCTTTAATTTTCTTGAAATTTTGCAAGTATGAAGAATATAAGAAGAAGATGTAATTTAATGGTGAATTTGTCAAAATTCACCTCCAATAAAAAGATATTGAGTAAAGTTGTAGCCTAAGGTTACAAACAATTTTGTTACTAAACTTTGTTCTTTTAAAAATCTCCCCTCCTTTGGTAAACAAATTTTATCTTTAGATATAGATTTTAAATAATGGTCTTCTATATTTTTACTAAAAACATGCACATATATATTAATAGGCAAAATTTTGAGAAAGTTCAATTGGAATTTGAAATCAGAATCCAATTTTGCGCCATATGTCTAAATTTATGTGAAGACCATACCATAATTATCCATTTAAGTTTGTGTCATGAGTTTACTTAAGTTTTTTAATCTTTATGCCAAGTGAGTTAATGAGTACAAAATATGAAAAATCTAATATTAATGAACTACAGAATATAATTTTTAAGGAAAAAAAAAACTAATCACATATTCTCAATAAAAATCACCACACGTTCTATCCTATTAAAATTAGAAAAAAAAATTTATCATAAGTGGTATTAAATTTAGGTAAGAATTTTAATATGTGACTAATTACGTTTACTTTTAAAAAAAAAATTGACTAATTATTTATATTCTTATGATAAAAATTGTGTTTAATTTTAAATATTTTTATGCGCATGCATTAATGCATGTGTTACATGCTATTTTTTTTAACTATTTATATTTTTATAATAAAAATTGTGTTTAATTTTAAATGCAACCATGCATTTGCATGGGTTACATGCTAGTTTATTTAGATGATTAATGCATTATTTTTGTTTCTTCTAATTACTCTTATATTATAAATAACAAATTAATTTAAAAAGTATTTAATTTTTTTCATAAAAATAGAAAAAATTTATATATTATTAATGCACTATTTCTTTCCATTAATTACTCTTATACCCTAATAGTATATTATAGAATTATATAAGTAAATATTTTTAATAAAAACATTCTTTATTTTTTTTAATTTTTAATTTAGAAAATTAGAGATATGAACATTTTTTTACCCTTTTATAAGATATAATAAATGTTGATTTCATAGTTACGAGTTAAAAATATTTTATTTTTATTAATGTTATACATATACTTTGTTATATGTAGAAATAGTGTCGTCTTAACGGTAAATGCAATTAATGCAATTGCGTAAGGTCCCAGTATACAAAGGCCCAAAATTTTAATTTAATTAAGCCCTAATATTAGCCAATAAATAAAATAATTTTTTTTTATCAACTGAAAAACAAGAAGAAAAAAAGAAGAAGATAAAAATGTTACTTTCACAAAATTTTTCACAATACTTTTACAACGAATCCTAAGTAGCAGGTTGTGGGGCCTGTTATCTAAAAGGATACAGGAATCATAGGAAATAGGCTTGGAGCCTAGCGGCCCAGTCCGAGGACACTCACCTGTCCGAGGATGAAACTCACCTCGGATACTACGGTCCGAGGTGGATGTAACTATCTTACTATTCGGAGTACTCCGCAAAGTTGTATTAAAACTGGAAGTTGAATATAGAACAATGAAGGAACCAGGAGTGGTAACAAATATCTTCTGGGGCTGCCACCTCCACATTAAATGCTTCCCAGCTAACTCTCTAGCCGCATTAATGTGGAGGTGATATCTGAACAGTAACCAAGCAGCTTTATGGCTACTGAGCAAGAGTTCCGGTAGGTGCTGGATGGGACAGAAAGGAGTTCCTAGGATAGGAACTACATGTGTACGGTGGAAATGGAGTAAGGAACGCAGTATATAACATGGAAGCAGGTGACATTAGAGGGGACTTTTTGAAAAACAGAAGGAAGAACAATAGAACTCAGAAAGAGACCCCCTGAAACCTAGCTGAGGAGAGTTTTTATCATACAATTAGCTTGAAGTGTCTTTTACTGCACTATAACCATAACCTTTTCTATCAAGTAGAACTAGTTCTTGTACCCACGCTCTAAAAATTTATTGTTTGGGCTTGTTGGGCTAAAAACCCATCCATATTCTAGGTCCAATCCAATTTGAGTCCCTACAATTGGCGCCGTCTGTGGGAAGAACTTGATCTATTCACAAGGAAAGGCAAGTGCAGTGTTTGTGATGGAAGGGGGAGCACCGCAGCAACCAGTGGCTGGCCCACAGCAGGGGGATGCTAATCCACATCAAGCAGAGTCTAGGGGCTCTCAGCATGGTAATCCACTGGTAATCCATGAACAAAGGGGAGACCGTAAGGGAAGTGCTCGAACCACCCACACAGATAGAAGTCATTCTCGGGGGAAAAGCCATGTTTCCCACGTAAAGAACGAAGGGGACATGCAGCATGAGATTAACAAGTTGAAAAGGGAATTGCGACATGAGCGACGAAGGCATATGGCTCGTAACTCCGGGCAATCCTCTGAGGAGTCAGATGACACCAGTTACAGACAGAGGTCAAGAACTCCACCCAGTGAGACTTTTTCGTATGATGATGAGTACCACCGTGAGCGAAAGCACAAGAGTCCACCTTGTCAGGGCTTGGGAAATGACGCTCTGAACAAAGCATTGAGTCTAGTTTCCCAATCGCCCTTCACGAGACGCATTGAAGATGCGAATCTTCCTCGGCGATTTCATCAGCCTGTGTTCACCATTTATAACAGTAGAACATGTTAGCCACTACAGTCAGAGAATGGCCATTCATGCTAGGGATGAGGCCTTAATGTGCAAAGTTTTCCCATCTAGCCTGGGCCCAGTGGCGATGAGATGGTTTAACGGCCTAAGAGCTAATACTATTGACTCTTTTGAGAAACTCACCCAGGCTTTTGGTGCCCGTTTTATCACCTGCAGGAGGGTTGTTCAACCCTTGGGATCGTTATTATCCATGTCTATGCGGGAGGGGGAAACCTTGAAGGCCTATTCTGATAGATATTGGGAAATGTTTAACGAAGTGGACGGAGCTCATGATGACGTGACCATTAATACCTTTAAGGAAGGCCTTCCAACCGAGCATGGCCTGAGGAAATCTCTGACTGGTAAACCTGTTACTAGCATGCGTCAGCTTATGGATTGGATAGGCAAGTATAGAAGAGTAGAGGAGGATCAGATTCAGGGTAGAGGAAAGTCTAAGGCAGTCCCTCAGGAGAGGAGGGATTTCAGGTCGGACCGGTACAATAACAACCGACCTCGGAGGGACTTTGGGGGGCAATCAGGATCTGCCAACTCTCAGGCGGTTAATGTCGTGTTCCGAGAACCAATGCAACGGGTTCTGGAGAAGATAAAAGATGAGCCATTCTTCAGATGGCCCAATAGGATGGCAGGGGATCCTGCGAAGCGTAATCGAAACCTCTACTGCCAGTACCACCAAGATCATAGACATACTACTGAAGATTGCAAAAACTTGTGGGACCACTTGGAACAGCTGGTCCAAGAAGGGAAGTTGACCTAGCTTCTACACCATTCCAACGGCCGAGGAGGCCAGGCAGGCTCAACATTTCGGGGAATGCTTCTTCAGGACCACCTTTAGGCACGATAAACGTTATATTTGCTGCCCCAGGGAGAACTGGGTCTTGCATTTCCAGGGTAATGTCTGTGTCTCAGTGCTTGGATGAGGGCTCCAGTTTAAGGCCGAAGAGAGCCAGACTGGGCACCTCACTGGTGTTAGGCTTTTCAGAGGAAGATAAGAGAGGAACCATACAACCACACGATGATGCTTTGGTGGTTACGATTAGGATTGGAGGGTATGACGTGAGAAGGGTGATGGTTGATGAGGGGAGTGCAGCCGAGGTAATGTATCCTGATTTATTTAGGGGGCTGAATTTGAAACCCGAGGATCTGACAGCCTATAGCTCCCCGCTGGTGGGCTTCGAGGGCAGATCGGTCGTTCCGGTAGGGATGATTAGATTACCTGTGCAGACTGGTTCAGATGTGGTGGAGGTGGATTTTATTGTAGTGGATGCTTTTTCTCCGTATACGGCTATTTTGGGTAGACCCTGGTTGCATGCCTTGGGGGCCGTTTCTTCCACTCTTTATCAGAAGGTGAAGTATCCCTCAGGAGGCCAGGTCTCAGAAATTTTGGGAAATCAAGCCATGGCTAGGCAGTGCTTGATAATGGCCATTCAACATCGGCCAGAGACAGATACTTCGGCCGCAGCCGAGAATGATTTATAGCAATCAAAGACTCAAGGAGCCCACTTCAGCACGTCCTCCGAGGAAATGGAGTGTGAGAATTTGGAGAGGGTGAGTGTTGGTGATGATCCAGAAAAGTACTTTCAGGTTGGAGCACAGTTACCTTTGTTAGAAAAGGAGCAGTTGGTTGAGGTTCTCAGGAGAAACGTTGATGTGTTCGCATGGAATGCCTATGAAGCCCCAGGGGTGGATCCGGAGTTCATTTGTCATCATTTGAACGTCAATCCCTCTGTTATTCCAAAGAAACAGCCACCTCGGCGTCCGTCCAGGGTACATGCCGAGGCTATCAAAGACGAGGTGACCAAGCTCAAGCAGGCAGGGGCTATCAAGGAGGTGTTTTACCCTCAGTGGTTGGCCAATACGGTCGTGGTGAAAAAGAAAAATGGAAAATGGCGTGTATGTGTTGATTTCACGGATCTTAATAGAGCTTGTCCAAAAGACCCTTTTCCTATGCCCCGTATAGATCAGCCGGTGGATGCAACAGTGGGCCATCCTCGGATGAGCTTCCTAGATGCCTTTCAGAGCTATCATCAGATCCCACTGGCATTGGATGACCAGGAGAAGACTGCTTTTCTTACTCCTACTGGAAATTATCACTACAAGGTAATGCCCTTTGGCTTGAAGAACGCAGGGTCTACTTACCAGCGGATGATGACGAAGATGTTTGAGCAACAGCTGGGCAGGAGCATTGAGGTCTATATTGACGATATGGTTGTGAAGAGCAAGGTAGTGGCTGAGCATTTGACAGACCTCACCAACACTTTTGAGATTTTAAGGAAACATAAATTGCGACTGAACGCATCCAAGTGCTCATTCGGGGTAAGCTCAGGGAAGTTTTTGGGCTACATGGTGACTCATCGAAGGATTGAGGTGAACCCTGATCAAATTAGAGCCATAAGCAGTTTGCAACCACCTCGGAATCCCAAGGAGGTCCAGAGGTTGACTGGGATGACCGCTGCTTTGAATAGATTCATATCCCGGTCGGCGGACAGGTGCAGACCTTTTTTCTTACTACTCCACAAGTGGAAAGGATTTGAATGGACAGAGGAGTGCGCCCTGGCATTCCAGCAGCTTAAAGAGTATCTATCTCGGCCACCCATTATGTCTGGTCCTGAGGTGGATGAGGTCCTTTTTTCCTACTTGGCGATAGCCACTTACGCGATTAGTTTTGTTCTGATACGAGTAGATAATGGCGTACAACGACCAGTTTATTATGTGAGTAAGTCGCTTCACGAGGCTGAGGTACGTTATCTGCCGTTGGAAAAGGCCATCTTGGCAGTGGTGCACGCTACAAGGAAACTCCCCCATTATTTTCAAGCACATACTGTGGTCGTCCTAACTCAATATCCGCTCAAGGCAGTACTCCGGAGTGCAAACTACACTGATAGGATTGCCAAGTGGGGCACGATTTTGGGGGCTTTTGATATTAAGTACATGCCCCGTACCTCTGTGAAGGGCCAGGTTCTTGCCGACCTGGTGGCTGAATTTGCTGAAGGCCCTGAAGAAATAGAGACAAGCCCGCGTGGCATGGATGAAAAATCAGTTGGCCTCATCTCCGCGCAACACGCCTTACCTTGGAAAGTGTATGTGGATGGAGCAGCAAATCAGAGGGGGTCAGGAGTGGGGTTGGTTCTGATATCTCCTGAACAGGTCATTATCGAGAAGTCTTTAAGGTTGGGGTTCTCAGTCACTAATAATGAGGCAGAGTATGAAGCTTTGTTAATGGGGATGGCGATGGTTAAGAAACTGGGTGGAAAAACACTAGAGATGTTTTCGGATTCTCGGCTGATCATGGGCCAGGTTAGAGGAGAATTGGAGGCTCGGGACACCAGGATGCAGGAGTACTTGGGCCAGGTTAGGCGACTGCAGGTTAATTTTGAGTCTTTTGAAGTGACCCATGTCCCTAGGAGCGAAAATGCCCACGCAGATTCTTTGGCTACCCTTGCTACCTCCTCGGCGCAAAACTTACCCCGGATGATAATTGTTGAAGATTTAAATACACCCACCCCAATAACGGGGAACTCGCTTCAGGTCAATCAAATCAGGTCGGCCCTTAGCTGGATGGATCCTATAGTGTTATTCCTTGAGAAAGATATACTGCCCGAGGACAAGTCAGAGGCAGAGAAGATACGGAGAAAAGCTCCTCGGTTTTGGCTGTCCGAGGACAAAAAGTTGTACAAACGCTCTTATTCTGGGCCATATCTGCTTTGTGTACATCCTGAAGCATCAGAGGCACTTCTGGAAAAGCTACATGAAGGGATCTGTGGTAGTCACACTGGAGGAAGATCTTTATCTCACCGGGCAATTACTCAAGGGTACTGGTGGCCAGGCATGCAAAAAGAAGCGCAGGAGTATGTTAAGAAGTGTGATCAGTGCCAGAGGTTCGCACCAAACATCCATCAGCCGAGGGGGAGTTCTCATTCCTCTCTCTAGCCCTTGGCCATTTGCTCAATGGGGCTTAGACATCGTTGGCCCTTTCCCTAAGGCGGTAGGAAATAAAAAATATTTACTAGTTGGCACAGACTATTTTACGAAGTGGGTAGAAGCTGAGCATCTGGCCAATATCAGGGATGTGGATGCCAAGAGATTTGTTTGGAAAAATATTGTTACTCGGTTCGGAGTTCCCCAAGCTCTCATTTCGGATAACGGTCTTCAGTTCGACAGTAAGGCTTTCAGAAAGTATTGTTCTGATTTGGGGATAAAGAATAGATATTCCACTCCTGCCTATCCGCAAGGAAATGGACAGGCCGAGGTTGTCAACAAAGTCATAGTAGGCGGGCTTAAGAAAAGGCTGGATGACGCAAAAGGAAGATGGGTGGAGGAGTTGCCGCATGTCCTATGGACGTATCGAACTACACCTTGGCGGTTAACAGGGGAAACCCCATTCTCAATGACGTATGGGGCTGAGGCTGTGATTCCTCTCGAAATGGGTTTTCCAACGCTAAGGACCAGCTCATTCACCTCGGAGGGAAATAATGAACTATTGAAGAAGAATCTGGACTTGATAGACGAACGGCGAGAAAATGCGATGGTTCAATTGGCCTACTATCAGCAAAAGCTAAAGCAAGGTTATGATGCGAATATCAGGTTGAGACCGTTAGCTCTAGGAGATTTGGTGTTGAGGAAGGTCTTGGGAACTACCAAAAATCCAAACTGGGGAAAGTTGGGGCCTAATTGGGAAGGGCTATATCGTATCACATCTGTAGCAGGGATAGGTGCTTATTACTTAGAAGATTTAGATGAAAAAACTGTACTCCATCCCTAGAATGTAAGCAACCTAAAGAGGTATTATTATTAATAAGTTCTGTTTTACTACCTTTTATAATTTATCTTATTTCTGCGATGTACGCTTCTAAATCTATTGAAGTATTAAACAGAAACTAAGTCATGTCAGGTCCTCGGACCACAACTTAGTGGAAATTAATACACTGAAATCTATTGAAGTATTAAACAGAAACTAAGTCATGTCAGGTCCTCGGATCACAACTTAGTGGAAATTAATACACTGAAATCTATTGAAGTATTAAACAGAAACTAAGTCATGTCAGGTCCTCGGACTACAACTTAGTGGAAATTAATACATTGAAATCTATTGAAGTATTAAACAGAAACTAAGTCATGTCAGGTCCTCGGACCACAACTTAGTGGAAATTAATACACTGAAATCTATTGAAGTATTAAACAGAAACTAAGTCATGTTAGGTCCTCGGACCACAACTTAGTGGAAATTAATACACTGTGACTTTAATTGAAGTAGCACACAGAGGCTGAAGCACGACAAATTGTTTAGACAACTAACTTAGTTGGAATCAATGCTTCTCAAATGGGGTCCGTGCAAATGAAATTGTATATCAAGGCAAATTCCATGAGCATCACTTAAAGCATTTCAAGGTGTTCAATACCTCCCTGGGTGAAACATTAGGATGCTATCTTAAATATGGATATTTCTTAATGAATTTAAAGCAAGCTTTTCGGACTGTGAAGTTCATTGTTACGGTCTGCTTTGGCTCCTAAGTAGTATACATAAAGTTAAGTTTTCCCTTATAGTGTCAAATTTCATTCTTCTATAGTCTGAGATCATGTAAAAATAAAGAACATTCGCGCAAGAAATTGTACAAATGATAGACAAAACTAAAATATCTTATAAAAATTTGGAAAGGGAAGTACACATTACAATTAGAAATGTCCTCAAAAAACTTTAAAAAAAAAAAAAAAACGAAATAAAAGGGAATTTAACTACATTAACTATCTGTTTAATTTTATCTGGAGCTTGGTTTGAGGGGCTTTGCCAGTTGCCTCGGGAGGAACATCTTTCTCCTTTGCCTGTGGATCTTCTCCAGCAGGTAAGGTAGTTGAGGCTAAGGCTTGTTCAAAGCTCTGAGAAGCTGATCCATCCTTAGGCCCTTCTGCTCCTTTGTCCGAGGGTATGTCCTTCGCACCTTCAAGCACTTCAGGTTGCTCTGGCTGATTGAGAGAGGGAGGAGCCTGAGTTTGAGCTTCCTTGGCTGATTCAACAGCTGTAGAGGATGCCTCTTCTTGTTGAGTGGAAGGACCTGAGGCTCGAATAGCTGGGGAGAAATAAATGTTTTCAGGCTTTCTCAGCTCGGATGAAGTTTCGACCCCAGCTCGGTTGAGAGCTTCTCCCCAGGTCAGAGCACAGTATGCTCGGCACACTACGGGCACCTCAGCCCGGAAACTTTCCTCGGTTTCAGCAACGCCAACGTCGTAGCCGTGTTGCTCGGTTGTGTCTCTCTCTTTTTCAACCTCAGCTTTTGCCTTTTCAGCCTCGGCCTTAGCTCTTTCAGCTTGATCTCTAAGTTTCTGGGCTTCCTCCAATTGTTTCTGCAGAGATGATATCTATTCCTTGGAGGTTGCCAGCTGGGCGTTAGCATCGCGCAAGAGTTTTCTCTGTTCCTCGGCCTGCCTGTGAGAGTTCTCCAGGGTTGAGTTAGCGCTCTTACGAGCGTGTTCCTCCTCGGCTAACTTTTTCTTTAGTTGCACATTATTCTGTTCAGCATTATTAAGTGTTTGCACGGCTGTGGTCCGCTTTTTCCTCTCATCGTCTAGCTGTTGGCCATAAGAATTGGCTATCTCCTCCATCCTGAAAATGGCTTGGACAGCCTAGAGAAAAGGAAGTTAGAAATGCAATAAATAAAGTTGTGTATGACATCTATAATCAAAGGAACAAAGCTTAAAAATATTTTATACCATGCCCAAATATCTCTTAGCATTTTGGAATACTTCATTCTTCCTTAGGCCTCTTAGCTCTGCCATGTCCTTGGGAAGTAGGAGGCTTTCCTCTAGGACTGAGGCAACGCGGCACCCAATTCCACCATTGAAGTCCCTAAGCGAGGCATCTTCCCTCAGGGGCTCACCGCCGAGCATAGGAGCGGGAAGCCAAGCCTCGAGCTCCGAGGATGTAGTGGTGGTCCTTTCCGCGGCTCGCTGAGGTCCGTGACTGACTTTTTGCTGCTTCGCAGCTCGTTCTGCATCATCTTCAAGAGGAGGACGAGACCTCCCAACTTCTACCACTTCCTTGTCTTTTGCATCCTTCCTCCTCTTCGGGTCGGCAGGTTCTTTCACAGGAGGTTGAGATGGTTGAGATGGTGGGAGGGGAGATTTGGGAAGAGGGGGAAGCTTGGTTTGAACTAACTTCCCTGACGCCCCCCTTCCAGGCTGGCTTTCGATCACGTCCATTAGGCTCCTCTGGCTCTTCCTTTGGATGCCCATTTCTTCAGAAGTCACCTCGGGAGATTGAGGTTGGTTGAAAACTTCGAACTCGTCGGCGGAATCCAACAGTTCTACTACTCCCTCTGAAGTTGGTTCTTCTTCTTCTTCTTCTTCTTCTTCTCCTACTTCCTCTTCCTCCTTCACTTCCCGAGGAACGGAGCGTGATGATGAAGCTCCTGCAGATGGAATGGCCTCGAATAACGGCTCAGTGAAAGGAACACCTTCAGGAATCGGAACACCCTCAGGAACGATAAATCCCTCAAAGGCTACACTGATACGGTGAAGCCGAGGATCTTTGGCCTTTATCACGCATTTGGGAGCTTGAAACGCCGTGGAAATTGGCTTGTACCGAAGGATTATATGGGCTGCTCTCAATTGACCGTCCGATGGGTTTACATACACCTCGGACCGCAGGATTCTATCTAAACTTTCCCTATTAACCTGTCTGAACTGAGGTTTGGTAGCACGCCTGTCTGCAAAATCATTTCAACAAAAGACAAACTTCGTCAAAAATAGAGGTAACTCACACTAAATAACACAATTCAAATTATAGGGGCTTATAGCCCAAAAACCCCACCTGGTTTTCCCTCTTTAGTCGGACAGGATAAACTATCGTGCCATTCCCCAGAAAAAATAAGAAAATCGTCTTTTAGACCCTTATTCGATGTGGGGAGGCACTGAATCAACCTTACTTCAGGGAACCTAGATTTCAGATAGTACCCCTGACCCTTCAAATGATTGAGGTTGTATAACCAGTTCACATCATGATGAGTCAGACCTAGGTTCATCTTTGTATTTAGGACTTCTATACTCCCTAACACCCTGAACATGTTTGAGGCGCATTGTGTGGGAGACAACCTAAAGAACCTAAGGTAACTTCTAGTGAGGCTACCATAGGGATAGTCATCCCTCCCTCTATAAAGGCGATCATAGGGATGACTACTTCCCCCATTTTCCTATCATTTAACTAGGTTTCAGTGGAGGCATATCTCATACCCATTGTTGGGGGAATCCTATACTTAGCTCTGAATGTCTCTATACCCTCCTCGGACTCAACTAGACGCTTGAACCTACCCATTTCCTAAAAGTTGTGAAGAAAAATTAGCGAAGAGGATGGAAAACTAAAGAGGGTTAAGGAAACTTACAGGTTTGGAAAATGAGCTCCTCGGACAGACTTCTAGTATTTATGAGAGCGTGGAGTGGTGAGAGAGAGAGACAGGTTCAATGAATATGCGCTGAGACGGTGCGATTTTTATAACTGAAAAGAGAGTTGATTTGAAAAGCTCTTTATAGTGGCGCAGAAATTGTAAGCGGGAAAAGTCCCGCCCATAAATACTGAGGGTCTTCCACTGTTAGATTCACATCTTGCCGCTGAACGTGGGGGACAAAGAAGCCGCCATCATTTAATGATGGCGTGTTCCTGACGCTGAAACGTCAGGAGCGTGCCTTGGGCAGATAGAAAGGCGCTCTGAGGGTTAAGAAAGTCCACGGAAGAGGTGAGGGCAGGATATCAAAATCTCCCTTTTTCCGAGATGACAAAAAGCGAGATTTTGAGGGGCTATTGTGGGGCCTGTTATCTAAAAGGATACAGGAATCATAGGAAATGGGCTTGGAGCCCAGCGGCCTAGTCCGAGGACACTCACCTGTCCGAGGATGAAACTCACCTCGGATACTACGGTCCGAGGTGGATGTAACTATCTTACTATTCGGAGTACTCCGCAAAGTTGTACTAGAACTGGAAGTTGAATATAGAACAATGAAGGAACCAGGAGTGGTAGCCACCTCCACATTAAATGCTTCCCAGCTAACTCTCTGGCCGCATTAATGTGGAGGTGATACCTGAACAGTAACCAAGCAGCTTTATGGCTACTGAGCAAGAGTTCCGGTAGGTGTTGGATGGGACAGAAAGGAGTTCCCAGGATAGGAACTACACGTGTACGATGAAAATGGAGTAAGGAACGCAGTATATAACATGGAAGCAGGTGACATTAGAGGGGACTTTTTGAAAAACAGAAGGAAGAACAATAGAACTCAGAAAGAGACCCCCTGAAACCTAGCCGAGGAGAGTTTTTATCATACAATTAGCTTGAAGTGTCTTTTACTGCACTATAATCATAACCTTTTCTATCAAGTAGAACTAGTTCTTGTACCCACGCTCTAAAAATTTATTGTTTGGGCTTGTTGGGCTAAAAACCCATCCATATTCTGGGTCCAATCCAATTTGAGTCCCTACACAGGTTATTACAGGCTATTATTGATGGCAAAAAAATAATTTCAGTAATGGGTTCTATTGTGGATGTAGCACTTAAAAAAAAAAAAAAATCATAACATTTTTCACAATTGTTGAGTTGGCAAATTTTTACTAGTTCTCATCTAGGTCCACTGCTAATATCACTCTTTTACTTACCACTATCATTCTATCACATCAGCATGGTGTGAAAAGTTTTGTCAATTTTTTTTTGTATTTATAGACTTTTTATAATAAAAAAAAAATCTACACGTTTTATGTTAATTAGTAATAATTTTGCATCTAAAACAAGAAAATAGAGTTTAAATAATATTTAATTTTTAAGTCATATTTAAATATATAAAATGCCTCAATTTTCTACACGTTTCATGTTAATTAGTAATAATTTTGCATCTAAAACAAGACAATAGAGTTTAAATAATATTTAATTTTTTAAGTCATATTTAAATATATAAAATGCCTCAATTTTTATTTGTTGCCTTAGGCCCCCAAATGTATCAAGCTGCCCTTGTGTAGAAAATAACATTTCTAAAAAAAAGATTTACAAACATATTTTGTGTGTGTAGGTTATTCTTTGGATATTTCTAAAATAGCAATATATGTTCTCTTTCTTTCTCACAACAGGATGAAATTAAGGCTCTTGAAAAAAAAAAAATTCATTGATGCTCAGAAAAGCAAAACCACTTTTATTTATTATTTATTATTCGTTATTAGTTTATGCAGTACATATATTAATGTGACTGCTACAACATTCTGATTAGGTGATACAAAGGGCATCCTTGGAGCCACAGAAGACACGTCACTACAAAAAACTGGACCTATAGTGGCGTTTGGAGTGTCCTATAGTGGCATTTTAAAAAATGAGTCTATAGCAGCGTTTCCAACGGCCTATAGTGGCGTTTTAAAAATGCCATTATAGGTCCCGGTCTTACAAGGGCCTATAGTGGCGTTTGTCAAATGCCACTATAGGTACTTTTTATTTTATTTTATTTTTTTTCGGTTGGGTAGGGCCTATAGTGGCGTTTGACAAACGCCACTATAGGCCCTTGTAATAGTAAGACCTATAGTGGTGTTTGCCAAACGCCACTATAGGCATTTGTAAGATCGTATGACCTATAGTGGCGTCTAAGAAACGCCATTATATCCCAGCACAAAAAAATAAAAATAAATAAATAAATAAAATAGTAGAGCTATAGTGGCGTTTGGAATAGGACCTATGGTGGCGTTTACCAAACGCCACTATAGGTCCAAAAATGCAGGTTCTACAATATTCCGAAAAAAGAAAAAAAAAAAAAAAAAAAAAGCCGTATGAGTTCAAGCTTAAACAAATACTACGGAATATGCCATAGAATATTCTAGGAATATTCTATAATATTCCTTAAAAAAAAAAACTGCTGAATGAGTTTCAACGGTAAAGAATATATATAATATAAATGAATATATATTTATTTAAATGTATATATTATTCTATATTTATATTTAAATGAGAGATGCTATATCCACAATATTTTCACAAGAAATCATAGGTGGTTAGTTGTTATTGGTTCAAATTTTAACCTAACACTAAGATTACTTTTTTGCCTTAACAATAACAACTAGTAGCAACCTGCCACTTAAAATTTGTTGTAAAAATGTTGTGAAAATTTTGTTGACATATCATTTTTCTTTATATATATATATATATATATATATATATATTTATATATATATATTTATATTTCTTTTTAATGTTTGAGAGATGTTACATCCACAATATTTTCACAACAAATCATAGGTGGTTAGTTGTTATTGGTTCAAATTTGAACCTAACACTAAGATTACTTTTTTACCCTAACAATAACAACTAGTAACAACCTATCACTAAAAATTTATTATAAAAATATTATGAAAATGTTGTGGATATATCATTTATATATATTTACACATACATACATACTTATCATTTCTCTTTATATATATATATATATATATATATATATATATAAATTAAAAACCCCCCACCTACCCCCACTCTCCCTTATCTCCACGCCAAGCCTCATAGACTTCCTTAATTTCTCTTTTGGTTTTTTTTTTTTTTTGCTTTTTTCCTTTCTTTCTTTTTCTCCATTTTCTCTCCACGCCAAGTCTCAGACTTCCTTTCTCTTTTGTTTTGTTTTTTTTTTTTTTTTCCCTTTGTCTCCACTCCTCCATCTTTCTTGTTTTCTTTTTCTTCCACTCTTCTTTCACTTCACACCTGAATTGATACTTTTCTCTTCCACTCCATTTTGATTTTATTTCTTTTGTTTTATTTGTGGTGGTGTTAATGTTTGTGGGTTTTGGATTTATAGATGCTGTTGCAGCTTATTGATTTTGTTCAAATTTGTAGATGGTGTTTGAAGCCATTGGTTGTATAGTTGCAAGAAAGCATTTTTTTTTTTTTTAAAAAAAAATTTATGATTGTTTTGGTCTATTTATTTTTTGATAATAATTTTGGTTTATTCCTTGTTTGCTGTCAACTTTGCTTCGTGGGTCTATGAGATTTCTGATCAATTTGATGATTTCTTTTTGCAGGTTGGTCTGTGGCGGTTGAATGTGTTGTGGTGGAGTTGCTATTTTTTTTTATAAAATTTTTGGATGTGAGCATTTTGTGTTTGATTTTGAATTTTTTTAGGTGGGTTTGTGTTTTCATTTTGAATTTACTGGGATAGTTATAGTGTTTGTACTTAGAGTTGCTATTTTTTTTTAAAAAAAATTCTGAATGTGAGCATGTTGTGTTTGATTTTGAATTTTTTTTAGGTGGGTTTGTGTTTCATTTTGAATTTGCTGGGATAGTTATAGTGTTTGTACTTAGAGTTGCTATTTTTTTTTAAAAAAATTTCTGGATGTGAGCATGTTGTGTTTGATTTTGAATTTTTTTAGGTGGGTTTGTGTTTCATTTTGAATTTGCTAGGATAGGTATAGTGTTTGTATTTTGTTTTATCTATGTATTTTATTTTGTTTTGTATCTTTTAATTTAATTAAAAAAACTTTTTCAAGTAAAAAAAAAAATTCTTTTGATTACCAAAAATTAATTTTTGATTATTTTTGGTAATCAAAATTTTTTTGGGTGGTTTTTTGGCTATAGTGGCGTTTGTAAATGCCACTACAGACCAATTTTTTTATTTTTGAAAAAGGCTATAGTGGCGTTTATAGAATGCCACTATAGGTCTATAATAGCAGTAAACGCTACTATAGCCAAAATGGGCCTATAGTGGCGTTTTACAAACGCCACTATAGGTCAGTGGTTGACTAAACCAGTTGGCTATTGTTTTTTGCTGTAATACGATACATAGCAATAGTACTATTTCTAGTAAACATGTATAGCCCATTAATAAATTTAGCAATCGGTATTAAGGCCAATTAGCTAAATTCAAGGATAGTTTAGCAATTGATCTGGACTTGGGCGGAGATATCACCACGACCACCAACAATAGCGAGAGAAGTTGGATTGGCTAAAACCAGTGCCGCATGGACACATTGACATGTTGCTTCGACTCCAACGGTGGCGGTAATGGTGGGATCACTACAAAAAAGATTGCGACGAAGCTTTTTCGATGTTCTTGATGCCTGCAAAACATCCATCAAGCGAGGGATCGCTCGGGTTTCCAGTTAGGGAAATGGTCTTACAGGGCTGGAGAGCTGCATTCACAACATCTCATAAGGCAGGGCCAGCTGCTGCTTTAGTTGTAGTAAATAAATGAGGTCTGTCATGAAGGAAATGTTCCTCCGTTTCCTCCTGCTCAAAGGGAGGAACATTGCCTTCATGACAGACCTCATTTTGTTACCATATACGGTGTATGCTTTGTTATATTTTGTGTTTGTATCAAGTGTTTGTTGCCTCAACACAAGACATTGCTTCCCTTAATTTATAGAGTTTTCATGAGGAGTACAGTCCCAAAGGCATTTAGTATAGTTGGCTCACTTGAAGTTTTTCTATTGGATTGCCTATTATACGTTTATAGGTGGAACAACCAAATTATTGCTCTTCTAATTCCATTATGTCCCACCCTTAGTCTCTCAACTTGTTAGCACATGGTCCATTAAGCTTAAATAGTATATTTAATTAGCACATTCAAGTTGATGGCCATGATTCTCCTCAAAAAAAAAAAAAAAAAAAAAAAGATAAATAAATAAATAAAAAAGTTGATGGTCATGATAAGGTAAAAGTCTTTTTTGTTATATATAGTAAATAACTTCTCTTTGAAAGGGTATGTAAAGATTTCTATCTAGAGATTAAATTCTATAAGGATGTGGTGTAAAACTTATGTTTTACACCATCCAATAAGTGATTGTCATATCAGCATTTTACTTAAAATTTATTAAAATTCAATACATCCTACCACACTTAATAACATCTCGATAGATTCTCAATTTGGTTAGATTTATATATGGGTATTAGAATTGATTGAGTGTGATTGAGTTTATTCTTAAATATGTGATAAGATGATGTGGCATGTTAGGATTGGAGAGGTAAATCATGGGTTTTACACCACGTCCTTATAGAATTTAATCTCTTCTATCTATTATGTGTTGAGTTGTTAAACATGGAGGAGCAGTATCTAAAAAATGATAGCAATGAAAAAGTGAAGGTAAATAAATCAATTTATATCAATTTTGGTGTTTTCAATAAAGAATTCCATGATATAATTTTCCTTCACCCATTATTATTTTTACTTTGAAATAAATAAATAATAATAACCCTCATAATTAAAAATTCATTTTTACGAGTGAAAATAATTTTGAAGCCTAAACTTGCTTAAGATGCCCATATATGGCCACTCTAAAGCATACTAACCGATACCTATTGCTTAGGAGTTTTTAATTTTTACGCTGATAGCGGTAGCATATTTCTATTCATGTCTTTTATTCCTTTGAAGTACATCAGTAATTACCTCATGTACCTTGAGACAAACTATGAAACACGACATGTACCTTGAGAATTACCCACTTTTTTTTTTTATAGCGCATGATAATTTTGGGAAGTTTTTGTTAGTAGTTTCATTGTATAAGCCTCATTTTTAGTAATGCATTATAGCTGGTTTGGATCGAGGGAAAGGAGGGAGAGTTAAAGGGAGTAGAGTAGAGATGACCAAACTCTACTCTACTCTCCATCCCTCTCCTTCAATCCAATATGGCCCTTATTAAGAATTGCCCTCTGCCGGGGGCAGTAATACATGTATCATTAATTCTAATTTGGGAACCTTTAGGAAAATTGGTGCAAAAACTTTGTGGCATTAGGAATTGCCTCTGCTGGTGGGGGGCACTACTACAAGTCTTATGAATTTTAATTTGGGGACCTCTAGGAAAATAGGTGCAAGAATTGTGTTAGCAATGCTATTCTAGGAATTAGAATATAAAATTAAGAAATGTTATGTTCACGTACAATATTTTCACAAAAAATTTTAAGTGGCAACAGATTGTTACCGACTGGTAATGTTGGACAAAAAATTAATAAAATATATTTTTTCTAGAATTGAATCAATTGATAATTTGAGACCGTAGATAGCTATTTGTTTGATTAAAAAAAAAGTACTTGTTTGATATATATTCATTTTGCTTACATTCTTCTTGAAAAATTTCGCATACATAAATAGATAAAATAGCGAAAAAATTTATCTCATTAGTTTCAAATGTTCTCTTAACAAAATAATATAATTTTTATTTTAGAGTTTCGCAACTTATGACGTCTACTCCTGATGATAGCTCTTTATCATCAGACTAAGACACCAATTGGTTTTTAGTGTAGGCGAGGATTGAATCTCAAATCTCTTATTCAACCATCAAAGATTTTACCAGTTGAGTTAACTAGAACCTACCTAAATAATATAATATTGATCATAGGAAAAGAGACATTACTTGTGATGTTGTGGATTTGGGTATTTGATTGAATTAGTTAAGTGTGAGTTTCATATCAAACATATACATTTGATTTAGGCATTATAATTTGGAAGGAGTATCAATTGTAACTAGACTAGTCATTTTGGGGTATAACTTAGATATGATTAGAACTTTTCTTTGTTTTTACAACTTAGGTGTATCGTGTGGAGTGAGTTAAGTCCCACATCAAATATATATTAGGTTAATTTGAGTTTTATAAATATTTATAAAGAATATCAATTTTAACTAGACTAGTTATTGTTAGGACATATGTGAATCATGTTAGGAACATATGTCAATGTAGAATTGGCTAATTCTTTGACAAAATGCACTTTACTTATAATTAGGTAGATCTAGGATGTGTTTAATACTTCAAGGAACAAGGTTTCAAGTCCAAGTGTTAAAGCCATGCAAATCTGTCCAAAAATCAAGTGAAGAAGTATTGAATTTTAAAGCTCGATAGTTAGCTCGACAGATAAAATCTATCAAGGTTTAAAAGACTATGTAAGCCCGATGCTTGATAGCTGCTCGATAGATAAGCTATCTATCGAAATTTACAAAAATCAAATTTTCAGTTCTGATTTTACTTCAATCCGTGTATACATGTTTAGGCTTTCTTTTCTCACAACCCTAAACATATATAAGGATTATTTTAAGGGCCGTCACAGCTGATGCAAGTGGATGTAACTTAATGCAAAAGTTTTTCACAAGCATATTATAACTGGAGACATATGCCCTAGTTCATCTTTTTCTTGAAGAAATTGCTGCGTTTGTACGCCGTAGGATTTTGTAACCAAGGAGTTTCGTGATCTTCATCATGTTGATGAACTGAAGAACTTTGCAGTCAACATCTTTCTCAAGTTGGTGGTTAGTCACGTACTTGGATTCGTGCATCGATTGGTTAGTTACGTACTGGGAGCAGTGCATTGAAAGGAGAGATTGTCACTACAGAATAAGTCCAATTAGGTATTGAGGTAAAGGTTCAACTGTAGGTTGGTATAAGGTACTGGGATTCCTTTACTTGTAACCGCTTGTTGTAATAATAGTAGATTCTCGGGAGTGGTGACCTTAAAATCACCCGATGAGATTTTTGCTTTGGAGGTTTTCCCTATTCATAAACAAATCACCGTGTTAACTTTATTTTTCTGCTACATTTAACTTAGTGATTTTTTTGTATTATTACGCATATTGCATGTTAATTGGATTAATTAATTAACATGACTAATTAATTGGTTAATTCATCACAATGAATCAATACATTCTTGGCCTATCAGTTATTTTGGGATATAGTTCGCACATATGCAGTTAGCATTTCTATACCTCCAAGTGCTTTAAATTTTTTACGCTGATCGAGGCACCATAAGAGTTATACCCACTGCTATGGGTTGACAATAGGAAGTTTTAGTTTGAGGGACCAATGTACAAGGCCTTAGACTCACATTTCTAGAAGTAATGCATTAAGAATTGCCCTACAAATACATGCATTATGTTTTCTAATTTCTGGACCAATAGAAAAATAGATGCAAAAAACTATGTTTCAACAACACTAATTTAGGAATTAGGATTCAGGAATGATATGAAACTTTTCAAAAAACTCTCAAATAAATAACAATATCCTTTTAACAAAGAATTGGTAATTTGAAATAGATTATAAATAGATCTATGTCGAAGTCAACAAGGCAAGTGCTTTTTTTTCCCCTTAGTTGGAACTCCTGACTTTTTTTAAATAATATTATAATACGTATTCCCTAGCAATGTCGTAAAAGAAACTCGTAAAACTGTTATTCAATAAAATAAACGACATTATATGTTTCTCTAAAAAATCACTTGATAATTGTTTGTTTTTATGTGGTAGATGATCATGAAGCAATACAAAAAAGGAAATGAAGGTAAAAGTATCTCTTCATTTTATACCCATCAGGCTGATCCAATAAAGGATTTTTTTTTTTCTTCATATTTTGTCACTACTTCAATTGTTTAATTGGGAAGAGAGATTTGAACTTGGACATCGAATCACCAAGAGGGGCTGATTCAACTACAAGGCTTTTTGCAATAAAATTCAATGCATATGGCAACAACTTTAAGTGAGATATTTTATTATATTTAAATTTTGATTAAATAAAATTCAATAAACTTCAGATAAAATAGAATGATGGAAAATAATACATACTACCGACCACTCAGTCAATTTAAAAAATCTAGGACTAAGACTTAATATTTATTGTTGTGGTTGTTTGCAACCATTTTAGTTTGAATAAAGTCTATTCTTCCAAATATTAATAATTCTGTTATTGTTGATTTACTGGCCTTGGAATAATATTTTTTATGATTTTCTTCTTAAAAAAAAAAATCACACAACATTCCACAATTTTTATTATCGTGGTTGTATTCTATGTCATTTTGTGTACTCTATGCAAATAGTAGGATGGTTTCTTTGAATGTGTGATGAGTTAATGGTTGAAACTAAGGGTCCATTTGGATACTGCTTACTGAAAACTAAAAACACTATAGCAAAATAATTTTTAAATGTGTGAATAGTGTCGTGGAACCTATTTTTAATGAAAGTTTGGTGAAAAAAGAGGTTTGTGGGTCTCATGAACAGTGCATGGGACCCACTAGAAAGCACTAAAATGCACTTCTCAATGAAAAAAAAAAGCGTGAAACGCTAGAAAACGTAAACACATTCAATATAATTAGTACCCAAACAGGTACTAAGTAGGGCTTTATATTGTGCTTTGATAAGCAAAAATTGAGGTTAAAAATATGTCGTATGATACTAGGGGACAAAAGAAAAGTACTCCATATCATAGAATAAATAAAAATGGAATTGGGAAAATCATTGAAAATCTTCTCAAGAGTCATAATCTTCCATGTATGAAAACAAAATCAATGCATAAACTAAAATGGAAATAACCACCACAGGGTATGAGTTAGTGGTAGGAGTCATTGTATGGCTTCACATGCATGATGCTTAGAAGGAGTTGAGCAATTCGAATAGTGACGCTTCAACAAATGTGTTGTGCTCGTAATGATAGTCTTATCAAGGCCTTAGTGGTATACGTAATATTATCCATTGCCATCAAGTAGCATAGAGTCAATAAGTCCACCCCAAAAAAACACCATTTTTTAATTCCAAAAAGAAATAGGGAAATAGATCCATCCCAAATCCCTCTTATTATGTTACACACACACTCACAACCCCACCCCTTCAATGTGCTTAGGGGTCATTTCCTCTAACGCTGTATTTGGAATGGAAGGAAGAGGAGTGAAGGGGAAAAAAATGGAGGGAAGGGATTGTTTTTCTGCTGTTTGGTTGGCTGGAGAGAAAAGAAAACAAAGCAAATGAAATCCATCGAGCCCATTTTTTCCAATCCACTCAAATTGCGCAGAAATGGAGAGAATTATAGAATGTATAATGGGGAGTTTAGCTGCATTTTTTTTTTTTTTTTACTTTTATTGCTTTCGAAATTATAATTTTGTCTATTAGCCTTTTACTCACTTGTCCAATTAATGAGGTTTAAAGTAAAAAAACACATATTTTTCTTCCTATTTTTCTTCTTTTGCAAACCAAACAAATAAAAGGTAAACATTTTCTCCTTTTTTTCTTTTCCCTTCCCCTCCCTACTTCCAAACATATACAAAGGAAACATTTTTTTTTTCATTTCTTTATCATTTCATTTCCCTTCCCCTCCCTACTTGCAAACATATACAAAGGAAACATTTTTTTTTTCATTTCTTTATCATTTCATTTCCCTTTAATCCTCTCTTGTTCTTTTTTTTTTTTTTTTTTTTTCTCTTCATCCATTTGCAACCAAACACAGTGTAAGAGTTTCCTCTAATGATCTTTCATATGTCCTTTAACTGCCAGCAAATGCCTTGGGCCTTTGACTTTTTCTGTTTATGTTAAAAAAATGAAACCCATTGCTGTTTTCTATTGTTCTTTTGTGCCTTGTATATAACAGAACCCCAAGAACCACTTCGCATTAGGATCATTGAGATTACATGGCTTTGGTTTTAGTTGTATTCTATGAAAGGGAAAATTACAAAACTTTGGTACTATAGTTACATTCTAATGAAAGAAAAATTGTTCATTACTTTCTTTTTTAGATACATTCTAAGAATAGAAAGCATATAAGACAATAAGGACTTGGTCTACAAACTAGAGACTTGAATATGGAGGTTAGGTTATGGAGATGAGAAGGTATTAGACACCTATTTTGATATGATAAATCTACCTGGGGTTGACGAAATAAACTCATATGCTCAAAAATATTTTTTCAAAACCCTAATTTCTTGATCCACTTTTCACATGATAACATGTTTTCTTCTTTGTGACATTTTTGGATGCTTTTATTGTATAACATAAATCCATGACTACCATATTTTAGAAGACTAATTGACTAGGCAAAGTGGGTTCTGAATACCTTCCCACTCCATAATTTAACCACCTATCTTAGATTAATGGTTCGTATATTAAGTTTTATCCATGTAATTTTTATTTTTTAGAATGTAATTAAAAATCAAAGCTCTATACTTTCTTAAATTGTATATAGGACCAAGACAATGTAGTTCTTTTTATTTTTCTATCTAATGTAAATTTGATCAATAAAAAGAAGAATTTCTTGTATTGCAAGAATTTTTTTTTTCTTAAATTAAAATAAGAGGCAACTCCGAATGTAAAACCTTCAATCTAGGGGGAATTGTATCATTATTCCAACAGCCATTTTGAGAAACAATAACGCAATCTTACCAATTCATGTGGGTTTGGTCCAAATGAAAACTTTTCATGGGTTGATGTTGCAATCTCTCACAAGTTACAACATCTTGGTGGGGCTGTTACCAAATAGCTATTAGTTTATTCAATGACTTTGCAAGACATTTTAATCTAGTCTCTAGGTCACCCCTTCCGAAATCCAACTACAAAACCTCAACTCATTTGATCTCATACTCAACAAGCTATGTTCGATTACTCGATGTGGTGGCTAACTTTGATACCAAATGATACAAACCCATGAGTAGAACTTAGCATTGAAAATTAGCTTGTAAATGTAGGGTGCCCAAGAGCTTATATACATGTAGTTAAGCATACACTTCAACCATGTCGGACACTTGGATCATAACACTTGAACAACCAGCGGTTGTTATTAAAAAGAAAAGAAAAAAAGAAAAGAAAAGAACAACCAGCAATTGGGTCTTGTGAGCAAAACTAAGAGTGTGGCAACAAAGTTAAAGGGCAGTTAGTAACTACCCTAATAGTTATGAGTAAGTTTGGTACTACAACTATTTTCACAATTTTGTCATAACTTGTTCACGTAGCGACTTGTGAGTGGTGGAATTGTAGACCCACATGAACTAACCATTTTTTTCCACTACTTACAACTCTCCACGTAGGTGAGTTGTGACAAAAATTGTGGAAATTGTTGTGGTAGTAAACTTAATTAATAGTTATTTCTTACATGATTAGAAGGCTGTTGTGGGAGGCAACATCAGGTAGAGGAGATGCATGAGAAGTACTAAGGTAGCAAGGATGAGTGTTGTGAGAGGCAAAACATGTTCCCTTAGGTTATTGGAGGTGTCAACAACATGGGGTTTAAAGGGGTATACAAAATTGTATTACGTAGGATAAGTGTAATTTGTGTGTTTTGTAAGCCTTAGTGGTTGGTTTAGACTAAGGCAAAATCCCTGGCGATTGTGTTGTGAGAGGGAGCATTGGTTGCCTTTTTTAATTGCGATAAAGTTATAAAGATTAGGAGTATTAATTGTCCCGTATGGTGTGTCATGTTGCATTCTCTATGCAAACAGTAGGATGGTTTCTTTGTAGTGTGATGGGTTAATGGATGAAACTAAGTGGGCATTAGTCAGTGCCATCATACTCAGAAAATTTGAGGTTAAAAATCTGTCCTATGACACTAGGGGACAAAAGAAAAGCACTCCGCCACTCCGTATCATAGAAACAAAGAAGAATGGAACTGTGAAAATTCATTGAAAATCTTCTCAAGAATCATAATCTTCTACCCAATTGAAAACAAAGTCAATGCATAAACTAAAACGGGAATGGATCCATCACAAATCCCTCTTATTATGTCAAACACATGCTCACAACCCCACCCCTTCAACATACTTAAGAGCCATTTTCCTCTTAAAGATCTTTCACATACTTGCCCTCTAACTGCCAGCAATTTGGTTTGGGCCTTTGACTTGTTCAGTTTATATTAAAAAAATTGAAACCCAGTTTTGTTTTCTTTAGCTCTTTTGGGCCTTATATATAACAGTACCCAAAGTACCACTTAGCATCAGAATCATTAAGATTACATCATATCTTTTGCCTCTGATTTCTGGCAACAACTCGGAGCAGCAAAGTCGAAAATGGCAGCACGTGGAATTCTCTTAGCTTCACTTCTTCTCTTCTCTTGCCTGGCAGTAACCTGTTATGGAATTGTTCTCTTTTCTTCTCTACCAAGTACCCTTGTAGTCACTGCTTCACCCAAACAAGGACAAGGTACTAATACCACTCTTCTCACATGAATTTTGTTTCTGTTTTTGTTCATTTCCAACTTCTCAAGAATTTATGCATCTTAAATTTGCTCTTTTGGTTGAAACTCTAGATACCCACATGAAGATTTTCCTAGAAAACTATTCAAAACAGTCAAATCTACAATCTTTTCAATTCTAGTTCATGAAAGGAAAAGATTTTCCTAGAAAATGATCAAACTCAATAAAATCCACTATCTATGTATTTGGAAAAACAAGATCTATCTTATTGGAGATATTGAATTAAATTTTCTTGATCAAAATTTTGCAGTTCTAAAAGCTGGTGAAGATAAAATTACTGTAACATGGGGTCTAAACCAGAGTTTGCCAGCTGGGGTTGACTCTGCCTACAAGACCATAAAACTCAAGCTATGCTACGCGCCCATAAGCCAAATAGACCGCGCGTGGAGGAAGACAGTGGACAACCTAGCCAAAGACAAGACATGTCAGTTCCTGATCGTTTCTCGACCGTACGATGGGTCAAACAAGGCGGTACAGAGCTACGAAGGAACCGTAGAGCGTGACGTGCCCACGGCCACGTACTTTGTACGCGCCTATGCTTACAACTCTGACAACGTTGAGGTTGCCTATGGTCAAACAACCGACTCACACAAAACCACTGACTTGTTTCAAGTCCAAGCAATCAGTGGCCGCCACGTGTCCCTAGATATTGCCTCAGCTTGCTTCAGTGCTTTCTCGGTTGTGTCCCTGATTGGGTTCTTTGTAGTTGAGAAGAGAAGGGCAAAACAGTCTCAGCAGAAGTGAAAAAAAAGAAGGAGCAAAATATCAAATATTTGCTTGTGTCAAATTATATTAAATAATAATAATAATTTTCATGGTGTTTTGGCTTTCCTATATATATGTGATATATATTAAGGCTCCATTATTAGTGTTGTATTTTTTTTTTCCTTTTTTGGGATAAATATTATAGAAGTTGAATTTTTCACTGTCCACTACTGTCCATGTTGAATGTTGAGATCTTAAAGAAATGTCAAACAAGGATTTTCTAGGCAAGGGACTATGACTATGAGGGTGGGATTGGGTTAGGGGCCGTAGGGCTTATTTGGGATTGATATAACTAAAATAGTACTTGGTAGTTAATACTGTATTTAACCTATGTTGTTTCGATTATTTTCTGAAAAATGAATAATTTTTCAATAAATATCTTTTAGAAAACCATCTTATTTTCTTATGTTTGGTAAGAGAAGTTAAGAGATAGTTTTTATTTAATTTTTTTTTTACACTATCAAACACAAGAAAATGCAAAAAACTATCTTTACATAAGGTTTTTCATTGAAATAAACAGAATGAGATATTTTTATTTTTTATGGGATGCTCATAAAAAAATAAAAAAGATGCTTGAATTGGATGGGTAGGTTATAGTTGTCTAGCTATAAATGAACACAAGGGTTTATGAATAGCTTGGACTTTATTCAGGAAAAAAGTTTGTTTCTATTCGTAAATTTAGCAAACGAGATAAGCTTGAATATTTTGGGCTTTATTCGGAAAAAGATTTTGTTTCTATTCATAAATTTAATAAATAAGATAACCTTGAATAGTTTGAACTTTTTTTTTTTTTTAATTGTTTCTGTAGGGTCAATTTTTGTAACCCAAGCCCAAGACGGCATGGATTTTGAGTCCACTGATCCCAAGACAATAAATTTGTAGAGAGTGGGTGAAAGAGCTAGGCTAGAAATGAATTAACAGTCTAAGATTGCAGTGCTTGTGGATAAATTTGCATTCAAACGTGCTCGGACGGATGCAAACCTAACGTCCGAGGAGGAGTTTGTATTTAATAAACTGGGGTTACAATTCTTGGAGCTACAGTAATGAAGTTTTCTCCTTTTTTACTTCTGATTTTCGATCCCCCTCTATCAGAGACATCTCTCTCTTATATAGTACCTTCCTCCTTCATCTTCACCGTCCACTTGTTCATCATCTAGGCGCCCACTTGAGTGCATGTCCCATCATGCACCATCTTTAGCCTTGTGTGAGTGGCGGTAGCTGAGAGTGCACTGTTCAGATGTCTTCTCCACATTAATGCGGCCAGGGGAGTAGATGCAGTGCATTTAATGCGGTGGTTGAAGTCTATCTCCTAGATATTTTTTTGATCTTGTTATCCTCATGTGTGTCTGAGGTTCATCCCCGTCGTCACATTTGTCAGGGGGATTACCTGAACTTCCCAGACACCTGTCGGGCCCAGCTTCTTCGGATCCCAGGATATTGGACTCCTCGGACAATTGAACATCTCCTCGGATCACGCCCGTGCTCCTCTCCAGACATGCTCCTTTCACGTGGGCCTCTAACTGAGTGTTTTTCACCTCTTCGGATAAACAGTGATCCTCAAATAGGGCCTTGGGCCCAGTACGTTAAGTTGGGCATTTCACCCCCACAGTTTCTATTCTTAAATTCAACAAATGAGATAAGTTTGACTAGTCTGGACTTTATTCAAGAGAATTTTTTGTTTTTATTCATAAATTTAACAAACGAGATAAGTTCAAGCTCAAATTTAAGCTTGACTATTACATTATGTATGAAAAAAGAAGTTATTGAGTAGTTCGTAAATAAATTCAAACTTGTTTAAATAAGAAAATAAATTAAGGTTAAACATGTAATCTAACTTGTTAATTAGTTTGAAATCAACTCGTTTTCGAAATATAATTAAAAAAACAATGAAATGAAAAAATATTTTGCATTTAATACTTGGCTTGATTTTTAGATTGTTTACAACCCTAGTAAGTTAGGTCTATATTTGTTTGTCAAAACAATGAAAAGAAAAATGCTTTTTTTTACTTTTACTGATATAGACATGATTGCAAACATGGTCAAAGCACTGACTACTAATACCAATGCTAAAATTTAATTGGAAATAAGTTATCTACTAAGTATTGAGACAATTGATAAATTAACTATAACGGATAAAACTAGTTACATTATATTAAGGCCAAGACAAGATTACATAGTAGTAGTACCCTAACTAAACTAAAGTAGACAACAAGAATGATCAGTCTGAGGTGTCCCATGCTAGAAATGTGAGTATCTATATTGAGAGTTATTGTTATTTCCATTATATGGAGTATCATTCTTGAATTTTTTTGGACACTTGCCCACTATGTTATTACTAAAATTAACTCTTTTCTTTTAAATATTAGGGACGTAGTAACGTCTGCTCCACTCTTCATATTTTTAATGAAAAACTGCTACCTTATCCATCACTTGTTAATTATGCTTCATTCTATCTTTGTTAGCCTTTAATAATCTATTACACATCGCATCCTTCTCATGCTAGTTGTATTTTTTTTTTAACTATAAAATAAATAGGTGCAGGATTAGACTCTCGACTAAACTTACTTTGATTGATCCCAAATGACAAGTGCAAAGGGAATTTGGGTGCCTTCAAGTTACCGTCATGTAAATTATGAAGGTTTGGTGGGGTATTTTGACTTGGATGTCATGTCATGAGTCATGACTTATGAATAATGAATTAGTAGTCTAATTTTAGATGGTTTGCAATCATCTCTCCCACACCACATGTTAATAATAGCATTAAAGTACTCCATTCTATCGCTTGTAAATTGTAATAGCACGAAAGAGGAAGTCAATTACGCAATTGATTAAATCATCTTTCTGTCACTGCAAGCAAATCATAGAGACCTTCGGCTAAAAAGCTCTAAAGTGGCATATTATAGTCCTATAATTATTGGTAAAAGTCTCTTGTACTCCTCAAAATAAGAGATTTGGATCACAATTTGTCTACACCAAAATCAATAATGTCTACCTTGAGATAAAAAACAATTATTATGAAATTGATATCATAAGTTCAAATCCTATCAAATCTAACAACCACCAAATTTTTTGGGGTTGAATATAATTGAATCGGGTATATGTAGTCTTTTTCGCCATTCTATTCTATCCTATCTAAAAATAATAATAATTCAACCCAAAAAAAGCTCCGAAATTGCTTGCTCTAAAACACACACCAAACACTTTTTGAGTACTTGACCTTGCCTGCGTCACAAGTCGCATGATACCCCCAAAAGAATTTTATTTTAGCATTTCTCAAAAGGAACATCAAACATGCATGGCTTGTGTTTCAGAGGTGCTTGTAAGTGACAATAACACAGAGTATTGCATACGAATACAAAGGATCTTAGAATTGAAGAAGATCTAACAGAAAGCAAATGCAGGGTAGCATGGTAATGAGATGTAGATATTTTTGCATGTTGCATCCTGGCCTCTTCACCAGAAGAAAGAACTAGAGCACAAAGAATTTGCTGACTCTCCCAAATATTGCAAGGAAACTCAGTTAAATTTTGGAACCCTTTCAATGCTTCATCATATATTGTTCTGGAGATTATGTAATATGTATGTACATTCTACCATCATTTTTAACAAATGAGTAACAGGGTTCCTTGTTCCTTAAAACTATTATTTTCAGCAATTTGCTTGCAGCTTGAAACACATGTCAGTGCTGTGCATCCTATCGGTACCAACAAGTGATAACCTGTCATCATAGACATCCACATAACCAAATGCATCCCTGCCTGAAGGGCATTCTAGGGCAGCTTCAAGGGTTCTGTGGTGTATTCCATGGGAGTCAATTGAGTGCCCACCTTTGTGATCATGTCCAGCTAGGCAAAGCTTTACACAATTGTATGTGTGTATCACATCCATTACTTGATCATAATTCCAAAGAAGTGCTTCCGGGGATGATGTACCGGGATCTAGAGGTAGATGGCAACAGATCACTACTTTCTGTTTTAAGTTTGATGCTTCCTGAAGTACACCATCTAACCATTCTAATTGTTCTTTCCCAACTGCTCCATTGAACATAAGGAACCTCCTCTCGAGGCCCACTAGTCCTGATGGGCTGTTCTTCTCGGAATTTGGGTTCTTTTCACGAAGAAAATTTAATGCTTCCAATGTTTTTGGATGATCTTGAGGCCAGCCAATGGCACTGACATCGTAGCCATCCAGTACAACAAATCTGTACTCCGGAGTTGGTGAAAAATCATAATAGGCATGATCATCAACACCTGGAATCTTCAATAATGGAAGTAACTGTTTGCGAGGAAGATTGTAGAGGCAGTGATTGCCAATCAAGTGATAGACAGGGCCATTGAATTTATCAAATTCATTAACAACTTTCTTCACAGCATTTAAAGATTGGTCTTTGGGACAAAACCCATCAACAATGTCCCCCAAATTGATCACGAATTTCAGCTTCTTGTGATGGTTCCAATTTTGTACTGCCCTTTGTAACACAAGAATGCTATGTCGATAATAACGAGGAACCCCAATAAATGAGCGACCATCAGGAATATCAGCATACTGAACGTCAGAGATAATCCCAAAAGAAAAAAGAGGTTGCTTCTCTTGTGCACTTGCTGATTCATTTGTAGAACCCATGGTGCTGCTAGCACTTAACACCTATCAAACAAAGTGAATGAATTTCTGTTAGCCAAATTCATTTTGAAGGATCAAAAAGAACCTGCAGGGGGGCTTGGGGTTCCTATTGATCCACCTCCTCCTCACCAATCCCACCAAATAGACACAACAAAGAATTTACTGCTATACTAATAATTCTGAAGCAAAAATAAGTTCCTAGTTGAAGGGGATTTTATAATGGAGTTTAGTGCTTGAGCCATTCTTGGCGGCATCAAATAGAGCACTTGTCTGTAATTTGAGAGGGGGAGGGGGGTTGATACATGATAGGATTACCAATCTATCCAAGTTTAGCAAATAGCAAGAGCTTTGTTAGAATGGCGCTATTTAGAAAATGATGTCATTGCTCATATATCACTGAAGAAGATAACCTTTCTCTGTATCATCAACTAGGTTACTAAGAACAAAAATCCAGATAAAGAGAAGGAACTTCACCAAGTATAAAGCTAGGCAATTCACCTAAACTACCTCATTCTCTACTCCAAATGAGATTTGAACATTAACAGTTTACACATTGCAGTAGAGATTAGTGGGAAATCGGACAACTTGATAATTAGAACTCATGGAAACCCAACTCAAAATCTATAACAAAACTAATAAATACATATGAAAAAGAAAACAAAAAAGGAGGGACTAATAAAATAAAGGATCTGGTTAACAGATGCTCTTAGAGCATTTGTCAATGGTTTATTTTAGGAAAGTTTTTGTACAAGTGAATCAAGTTGCTGAAAGTTCATAAAAATCAAGCCAACAATGAAAATCAAGCTAAATCATGCTAATCAAATTTTACAAAATTGTCATGAAAACATTGGTCTCACAAATCTCCTACATATTTTCACACAAAACCAGAGTCAGAATTTAATTTCCGCCGCAACCCAGATCACACAAACTCCTCCGAATCAATAAAGTCTTACGTGCGTGTGTTAACAAACAATGGATCTGATCCAACATAGCAGACATACATTCCCAACCACATAATCCAACCAAAGAAACACTAAACAAAAAGATTAAACCATCATTATATGCATAAATGCAGATGGGAATTCGCAAATTGAGTTCTAAGTAACAAAGCTACAACTTTTAGCAGATAAAAAACCAAACTTTGAAAACAAAATTTTCATGGTGCTTATTGATTGGAAAACCAAAACCCAGAAGAGAAAAAATATAACAAAAGAACAATCTGAGTAAGAAAAGCAAGGCACAGAGAAAAAGAGAGAGAGAGAGAGAGTTGTAGAGAGACGTACAGTTTTTTTACGATCTAAAAAGGTAGCAATAAGTGGTGTTGTGCGATTGTTGTTGTACTTATGAGAGATACGAGAGTTGAGAGTTGGTTTTAAGGATTTATTATACGTGTGAGAATTGAGAGTCGTAGTCCCCGAACACGAAGGAGGATAAACGACGACGAGTACGGCGTTTCGGTGGGAGAGGTAACTATTCAAGTTCCAACAGGAACACGATTCTGTCGGCATCGGTTTTCTTTGATTGATTTGATTTAAGGTAGCCGAGTGCGTGTGCGTGTGGGAGTTGGTTGCTGTTCGTATTATAATGTCTCAAATGCTCTTTCTTCCTACTCTAAATCACTGGATTGCCATTCTCAACTTTTTATTTTTCTTACTAATTTAGAATTTGGTGGGTTCGTTTCATTTTGCTAAATTGGTTAAATCTCTTGTTAATTGGTGTCTTAATCTAGTGGCGGTTTTATGAATTTTTTTTAGAGTAGTCACTTATTGTTTTTTTTTTTTTTTTGATAGAAGTCACTTATTGTTGTTTGGTCTTATTTTGTTTTTGTTTGGTTTGTGTTTGTTGTTATTTGGACTAATATTTATTATTGTTATTTAAGATTTTTTTAAATTTTATAAAAGAGATTAAGGATTATGTTTTTTTGGGGAGGGGGGATTAATTTTAGAGTAATGTTATGTCCACAATATTTTTACAATAAATCTTATACAAAAAATTGTTATTGGTGGGTAAAAAAATAATATCGGTATTTGGGTCTGATTAGAATTAGTAACAGCTTGCTACATTGAATTTGTTATAAATTTATTGTAAAAATGTTGTGAATGTAATATTACTATTATTTTTATTGAAACCAAATTTTTGTAATTCTCGAGTTAGGGTGTTCAACATTTTTATAAGGGTAGTGACAATAAATTAGTTTAGCATATAATATTTTTTTAGCAATTGTATATATACTTTTTTTTGCAAGTCAGGTACAAGTCAGGGTGATCCTATGACCACCCTGGCTTGCATGTGGAGCCGTCAGTGCTTAATCTGTTGATAAAAAGACAATCTTTGAAATAGTCCTCTGATTGGTTTCGATAGTTTTCAAAAACGAATGTCATAAATTGAAACTATCACTCTTTAAAAAAAAAGAATCGTGGAATCTATTAGCTAGCTACTAATTTAGTCAAGCATTTGAATTTTTTTTTTTTGGGTTAAAATTAGCATAAACTTTTAAAAAGGATTTATTGTGAGTGTCATTACTTAGAACTTGTAGAGTACTTATTTATTTATTTTTATAATTATAGAAAACTTAAATTCCAATGTCATATTTTTGGATAAGGCTATTCAATATTAAAAAAAAAAAAAAAAAAAATTGCTTAAAGCATACCCTGGTTTGAACTATCTAAACGTATTTTAAATAAGTAATTTTTTATATATAAAGCATCCCAATACTAAATTTGATTTGATCTCTCTAAATATATTTTAATTATATTAAGTATTTTTTTTTCTATAAACTCTACTCTTCTTCTCCAAAAAAAAAAAAAAAAACTCTCGGCTCTAATTCAAATTTGTATTTATTTTCATAAAAAAAATTGTATTTATTAATATTTATTATTTAAATAATTTATATATTATATATTTTAATCTCACCGACACGAGATGATGGCATGAGACGTGGCGCAATTTGGGTGCTTTTTTGGTTGTTGGCTACTTGTTTTGTTATGTTTTGTTTGGTAGCCAAACCAATCAAAGCAGCATGAAGGAGCAGAAAGGGCAGAGCTGTTCCATCAATCATGTTGGTAGGCAAAGTGCAATATTGCATCGGGGTGCATAATTTTGATGCGATAAATTATGTATCTCACAAATTATTTTACAATGGTTTGTTACAACAAATCTATTATTTTTTCTATACATTACAGTTGTGACAAATCTTTTTTTTTTTTTCCCCATAAATTCATAGGTAAGTGACCAACAATTAATCACAAAATTATGCTATGGATATAACTTTCAGCACAAATTTTTGTCACAACTTGGCACATGACAAGTTGTGATTGAAAAGAATGTGTCCCCACATGGCTCACTAATATATTCTTACCAATCACAACTCGTCTTGTAGCGAGTTATGACTGAATTATGCCAAAAGTTGTATCCCTAGCATAATTCTAACAAGCTACATTAGACTATTGTGAAAAAAAGACACCCAATTGCTCTCATTCCCATCACAAAATTTTTTCCCTCTTCACCTTCTCACTTTTTTTTTTTTTTTTAATTTTTATTTATTTATTCATAGTTGAGATTAAATGTTGTCTTTTTAACTCTCAAAACTTATTCAGGAGTGAGATTAAAAGTTGCATTTTTTCTCTAAAAACTCAACTATTGAGATTATATAGTGCCTTGTGAAACTATCTCTTATGTCGGTCTCATGATACATGAGACATGAGGCATGAGACCCACATGTAATTGGGACATGAATCTCATGCAAGATTTTTTCCAAGCCGCTGAGCAAAACAGTCCCAGGTGCTCAACTCAACGCAATCAGTCTCACTGTATCAGTGTCCAATGACCTTTCTTCTTCTAGTCCATTCGTTTGGGATGGAACAAAGGGACATTTGTTTCCCTCGTAGTAAGTGACACAAGTGTGCGAGCTCTCACACATGTTTATTGGTTTTTGAGGTAAATGAGAAAAACACAATTGAGATGCTGAATCTCAGAGATTTTTCAGAACATGGAGGGCTTGAAATTGTTTGGCATTGCCCAGAAAATAAGCAGATAAATGATGTCACGTATACCAACAGCTATACAGTTTGAATAAAAAAATTATTAAAATTGTAATTTCATTCTTTCTATAAAACTAATACACTAATCTATGCTGTGAACAATAAAAATTGAAAGCTTTCTAATAGCAAAAATGACATAAAAATTATGGCAGTGAAAATTTTGCTCGAAGCAAAAGTCGAGGTCAGATTCAAAACTGATTGGCATTCACAGCTCATCTGTAAAAAGCAGCAGCATTTATTATTGCGCCTCAACTTGATGACATTGACTTCCCACTGCTATATGGATGGCAAATCTGCTGGACAAGCTTCTCTGGCAATTGTTTTGTAGACTACAAGAGAGATAGCAAAGAAAATGAATCTAACAATCCAAAATGCAGTGGTACATTAATGACACACATCGAAGAATTCACCAATATGTACCTGAAAGTGTCTCATGTGCAAAATTGGCTCACACCCAACATCTGCAACTGATTTTCCATTAGGGGTTTGCAATTTAAATCTCTCGGCCTCATATGCCGCAATAATATTTTTCTCATCAGGCATTTGGTGGCAAACTTTGAGGAGTGAACTAAGGGTATTCATCTGGCAAATAAGAGTAAATACAAAGATGAGAAGCCCAACATCAAGCATCAATTTGAAAAGAGGAGAAAATAAAAATAGAGCTTAGCCTAGACATAATAGATTTTGAGGTTGAAACTATTTTCCTGTCTTTTATGGCATTGAAAAGAACTAAATGGTAGACTTCCGAAAAATCATATAATCTGCATAGGGGGATTCAGACATCTTAACCTTATTCCCCACAAGGTAAATATATATGTTTCCCCACAAGGTAAATATATATGTTTCCCCTCAATAAACAAATAGGTCAAAACAAATTTGGGACTAGCTCATTTCTGAATCCAATTTCTGGAAGCTTTCAAGGAATCTCTCAAGCTCTTCGTAATGGTTTTTTTTGTGTTTGTTTTTTTTTTAGGCACAAACCAATCGTTCTTGGAGTCTTTTTAAGATAATGTAAATTGGTGGAACTATGTGCATGACTGGGCTGGAGTGTAGATTGAGGCATGTATGCGTCCAAATACACGACTGCAATCAACACACATGCTTGCATGCAAATTGAGACATGCAGCAGATAGTCTACTCCAATAATAGAAACAGTGAAATCTATGTAGGTAAACACTACCAAGAGTAAAGAACAAGCTCACCTTCATATATGGACAGGATGCACAGCCCCCATGGATAGAACATCCCTCTCCACTAGCTACTCCAGGTATAATAGGTAGGATAATGTCACCCATTGTAACAGAGGAATTTGGCGATGTTATTGTCATTGAGTCTGATGAAACTGGGAACACTATTTCAACTTTAATTTTTGCTCCTCCAGAAGACGACTTTCCAGAAGCTAACAACCTGCGAACTGCTGCAACAATTGCAGTCACCATTCCCGATTCTGTTCCCAACACAAATTGGAGATGGTCATTGACATTTCTATCTAACGCCTCTTGAACCCTCTGATTTATAAAATCTAATATGTTTTGGGTGGAACCAACAACTCCCATTCCTCTTCTCTTAGCTTCCATTGCCAATGAAAACATTTCTCCAGGGACCTCAAGATGAGCAGTAAGGAATGCATCACAATACATTTCATTTATCTTCTCTACAACCTCATGTCCAAAAAGGTGATGTACAATGCATGTTCCATCCTGATACAAGAACATTATATACTCAGCAAATAAAACAAAAAAGCAATCCTATGGCCTATATCTGCAAATACAGGATAAAATAAGTAATAAGGGATAAAATGGTGTTCACTAGCTATGTTTTCAAGTATAATTAGGTGAACCAGGTGAAAAATTCTTAACTACATAAGCGTCCATTAAAAGGCAGGGTGAAGGATCAAACACATGAACTCCAAGAAACTTATCAAAACAAACAAATATTCCATAAGTAGCCATGGGACAAAGCACTCCTGTATACACTCTTCTATCCTTTCCACCAATATATCTCTGCCTGACCCATTATTTTAATAAACTCCTCTACATGTATGATCCATCATGAAACAATTCATACTCAAGTTTGAAGAGCGCAAAAAGGGGGAGGAGGTAATTCCTGCAGTTGAGAAGAAAGGCAAAATCCAGGCCCTTAAATGCAGTAAACTCAATTCCAACTCCCATCACCCCCACCCCCCACCCCCCCCCAAAAAAAAAAACCTACCTGATAAAAGTGCAGGTGAGGTAGCAATGACCTAATAGAGTCTCTATTATGAGCTGGATGTATCTTGGCTATTTCTTCATCAGTCATCTTAGTCATCTGCTGGAACAACTCTTTAATATTTGCACCCATATAGGAATCGGGCCCATACCATATGTTTAAATCTGGCACTTGAGAAAAAGCCTGCAGAAAAATATGTGACTTGCAGGTTTATTCACTTGAAGCATTAATATAAGCATTAGAAATTCAGGTAGTGGATGAAAAGAAACTCACCTGCAGAATGGTTTGCACAACATTTGAAGAAGTACATGTGATTGTTGGCACAAGCTCATGAGTATATGCTTTTGTCTCTAGTGAAGTATTGATGTAAATGACATGCAACGAAGGAGGAGACTTAGAAGCAGACTCAAGATAATTCATATAAGAAGGGGTAGCTGCAGCATCCGCCAAGGAACAGCCAATACGTTCACTCGACGTCCTGTACACACCAACCTGCACATAAATACCACAAAAGCGGCAACAATCATGAATTTTTCACTACTTTGTGGAACAAACACCAGGACACGCTACGTTTAATGAAAGCACCAAAGTTGAGAGGTAGCAGCTTAAAATGAAGAACCTGCATTCTACCAGTAGAACATTCCACCGTCAAACAGATATATTAAAGCCACTGATTTGCATGAGGTCTAGAACAAGAAATTATACACAGAAATTGGCAAAATTGCTAATAAATTGGGCACCATTAAGTCAAACATTAATATAGTAGCACAGCCAATAACTTCTTTTTTTCCTTCAAATCCTAGGCTTGCCCTTATACAAGCACACCCTAAAACCCCTAAAGAGTCTGATCCCAGATTCTAGTATATGAGTATCAGGCTGATCAACCAATGGAACCAGAGGCCTTTCACTTGAATGTGGTTACACCTACATTCAGTCTATAAAACACAAACTGCAAAATAAGAATAAATGAGGGAAAGAACATACATCTTCAAAGCCAGCCTGATCAAGGATTGCACGCACATTTTCTGACATAAAATCTACACCCAAAACTGTAATGTATTTGCATCCAGCTTTCGCCATCTTCACAGCCGAATCAGCCATTACCAGTGAATCAGAAATGTGAATGTGTGGCCACTGTTTCTGAGCAGCAGTCAAGATGCCTTGGACCTGAGGATCCATATAAAAATGTGCAACAACACCAATCTTCTTCTCCTTTAGCACACTAACAAGTTCTTCAACCTTTGACTCATCAGGGAACAAATATCTCGCCTGCAATTAAACTACAATGGAAGTTAGAAATTTAATCCTCCCAGAACATTGATTACAATATAGAACACAGAGCAATTAAACAACTATCTATTAAAGAATAGGATTCTAATCTTTCCTCTTAAGGAAGGAACAGCATTGGAAAACTCAAATGAAGATATTTATTCATACACTAAAGGTACTAGAGTTTAGAATGCCAGCAATTTGATCACTTTCTCATGACATAATTGAAATGAAGACAAAGAAAAAAGAATCCCTATTGCATTGTTGTCTTACTAATAATGTAATATAAATAAACTACAATCCAGCATTAAAAAAAATGTTATATGGGTTTTAAGATTTCTATTATCTCTACCTTTTCAGTCCCAAAAAAAAAAAGATTTCTATTATCAATATGTGGCCAATTTGATTAGTTTATTTATATCATTAAGAGAAACCCAAAAATGAATAAAACCAAACACAAATCATAACTATTAGAGGTATTGGAATGCCAGCAATTTGATCACTTTCTCATGACCTAATTGGAATGAAGACAAAGAAAAAAGAATCCCCATTGCATTGTTGTCTTACTAATAATGTAATACAAGTAAACTACAATCCAACATTAAAAAAAGAAAAGAAAAAAGAAGAAGTTATATGGGTTTTAAGATTTCTATTATCAATATGTGGCCAATTTGATTAGTTTATGTATATCATTAATAGAAACCCGAAAACAAATAAAACCAAACACAAATCATAACTATTAGAGGTATTGGAATGCCGGCAATTTGATCACTTTCTCATGAACTAATTGAAATAAAGACAAAGGAAAAAGTCTCAATCTCATTGTTTTTCTTATGAATAATATAAAATTGATGACGTAAAATCCAGAATTTTTAAAAAAAAAATGTTATATTTGTTTTATATTTCTATAATCATTAAGAGACCAACCCTTGTGGCTAATAAAATTGAAAAGATCAACCCTAAGGGGGGTCGTTTGATGTTACTCAAGAGTATGATTTCTAGCCTTCCGATTTACTTTCTATCGCTATTCACAATTCCTACTCATGTGGCTAATAAAATTGAAAAGATGCAAAGGGATTTTCTTTGGGGTGATAGCAAGATTCATCTGGTAGGTTGGGACAAAGTTTGTGTGCCTATAGCCAATAGTGGTTTGGGGATAAGGAAACTCACTACCTTCAATAAGGCCTTATTGGGGAAATGGTTGTGGCGGTTTGAGAAGGAAGAGGATCGGTTATGGAGGAGGGTGGTAGCTTCAAAATACGGGGAAGAATGGGGGGGGAAATGGACCTCTAAGTTGTGTAGGAGAGTTCATGGGTGTGGTTTGTGGAGAGGTATTCGCATGGGTTGGGAGGATTTCAGCAAAAATTGTTAGTTTGTCGTTGGGTTGGGGAATAGAGTGAGGTTTTGGCAGGATGGGTGGTATGGGGATCAACCTTTTCATTTGGCATTTCCAAGGTTGTATGGTATCGCCATTGATAAGGAGGTTTCTGTAGAAGCTTCTTTGCCAAGGCAGGGGGTGGAGGAGAGAAGAAGTTGGGATGTTCGTTTTATTAGAGATTTTAATGATTGGGAGATAGATGAAGGGCTGCATTTTCTTCGTATCTTGGGAGCCAATATTCCTCCTATGGATGCTAGAGACCGGATGAGATGGAAATTGAAGTCTAATGGAATTTTTGACATCCGGTCGTATTATAACAAATTAAGGGATTCTCCCTCAACTGCCTTTCCTTGGAAAGCTATTTGGAGAGCAAAGGCCCCTAGGCGAGTTTCTTTTTTTGTTTGGTGTGTAGCTTGGAATAAGATCCTTACGGAAGATAACTTGAGATTGAGGAGACTGGATTTTGTGGATTGGTGCATTATGTGCCGTCATTGTGGAGAGACGGTAGACCACTTACTTTTTCATTGTGAGATGGCGTATCGGTTATGGAGCTTTGTTTTTATAACTTTTGGCTTGTCTTGGGTTATTCCTAAATCGATTCCAGACTTGCTTTTTGGTTGGTGGAATTGGCTGGGGAAGCATTCGTCTCAAATTTGGAACTTAGTCCCGTTGTGCATCCTATGGTGTATTTGGAAGGAACGGAATAGAAGGACTTTTGAGGACTTGGATAGCTCTGGTGTTCAGATGCTTGCTTCTTTTAGTGGAACTCTTTTTGTTTGGTCTCAGGGCTTGGGGACTCACGTCTACTGATTCCCTCCCTTCTTTTCTTTGCTCCCTTTCTCTTTTGTAATTATTTTCTTGTTTGGTTTTCTATTGTGTTTTTTCTCTGTTTTCTTCTTCTTGTACTTTCTGGGTTTGCTCTATGTTCTTCATGCATAGAGTAGACTTTCGTATATATATAATTCTTACTTATAAAAAAAAAAAGAGACCAACCCTTGTGAATACCAAGTTCTAATTTGAAAAACCAAGAGCAATTTGATCACTTTCTCGTGAACTAATTAAAAAGAAGACAAAGGTAAAAGTCTTGATCACACTGTTTTCTTATGAATAATATAATATAAATTAACTTACAATCCAGCATTAAAAAAAAAAAAAATGTCATATGGGTTTTAAGATTCCTAAAATCATTATGAGAGCGACCCTGATTAGTCAGCTGAGCATCTTAGAACTAAGTTTGGTTGTTATTGTTGTTGTATTAATACCATGTTCTAATATGAAAATCAAGAGCAATTTGATCACTTTCTCGCAAATTAATTGAAAAGAAAACAAAGGAAAAAGTCTCGATCACATTATTTACTTATGAATAATATAATATAAATTAACTTACAATCCAGCACTAAAAAAAATGTTATATGGGTTTTGAGATTCCTAAAATCATTATGAGAGCGAGCCTGATTAGTCATCTGAGCATCTTGGAACTAAGACAAGGTTGTTATTATTGTTGTATGCATAACAAGTTCTAACATGTCAAGTAGTGCCTTATAGCTCAACTCGCAGCTCATGGTATTTCAAACAAAGACGTCTAGGGTCCAAATCCCGCCTCCCCCATTGTTACTATCAAAAACCAAGTTGCCCACTTAATTTCCATCACAATTCAATTCATTTCAAAACTATAAACACACAATTCAGACTAATATCATCAAAGGTTCAAAAAAAAAAAAAAAAAAAAACCGGACACGAATTATAACTTACCTGAGCCTCAGCATAACTCCCCTTAGCTTCTACTCCGTCAGCAGTCACCACAAGAGACGGAAACGGCTCGAAAGGCGGCGTCTTCCCTTCACGCTCCGCCACCAACGCCTTGGTCTTCTTCTGCATAGTGATCAACACATTGTGCCAAGTGTTCACCCTCGACCTCTCTTTCCCAACGACTCCCACATTCATTTCCGCCAGTTCCTCTGTGGTGATCTTCATCACCTCCTCCGGCGCCGCACCGTCGAGAACCCAAACGAGGCAAGAGCAGAAGCCTCGGCTGATTTCGGAATCGCTGTCAGCGAAAAACCTCATCTTTCCGTCGCTGCCCAGTTCGGCCTGGAGCCAAACCTGGGCTGTGCAGCCCATGACTCGGTTCGAGTCGACCTTGGCAGATGGGCCCAGCTCCGGCAACAGAGCCGCGTAGTGAAGCAAGCGCTTGACACGGTCGATTGGTTCTGGGAGAGACTGGAACTCGGAGATGAGGCGGTTGAGCTTGGAGGACACGTGGGTTTCCGTCTGTGACTGCGACGGAGGGAACGTCACCGCCGAGCACGTGAATGGCTTTTTCTCAGGACCGGGTGGCGGAGATTGTATACACTTGAAAGCACGTGGCTTGTGAGCGAAAGAGAGGGATTTGGGTTTTGGGTTTTGGGTAAAAGAGGTGGAAAAGAACGAAGAAGAAGAAGAAGGAAGAGGACGAGATTTCAAGGACATGGTTGCAGAGGACTCCATTGTTGCTCGCTATGTGTTTGTGTTAATGTCAGAGAGAGAGAAGTTTGGAGTTTCGAGAAGGAATGGGCCTGAGAAATGAAAGCAGAGCCGTGGGTAAATAAATAAATGAAGAGGCAAGAGAAGAGGCGGGCTGAGAAAGAGAAAGGAAACTACCCATCACATTATTCATGCCATGGTCAATAGAAAATGTGAGGTTCTTTGTGGTTTTTTTTTCCACAAAAAGGGCACCACGCTTTGCAAATCCAATGGGTCCCATCTTTACCTCTTTTGTATTTTTATTTATTTATCCATTTTAATTTAGTTTTTGAAGCTGATATCTCATGCATGAGACCGGCCTTTCACTGGCAGCATACATCAATATAGGGTCCACCTGCGTGTGAGAGGCAGGTCTCATGCGCCTAGCACATGAGAGATTTTTCTTAAAATAATTGTAATTGAATTTCTTAATAATTTAATCTCTTAACAAATAGAATTTAGGATTACAATTTAATCCAAATTTTAGGAGATGGGATCATGGGAATGTAGCAAGTGAAAAGTTTGGGGATTAAATCGTGATGAAGCCAAATTGTAAGGGAATTAATAATTTGTCCATCAAAAACAATATTTGTTAATTTTGAATGAAAACTACATTTACATTTTAATCAAAAAACTTAGGAGATCAAATGTAACAATTGAAAGTATATGGACTAAATTATAACAAGGCAAAATGAAAATGAAAAATTATAATTTCTCGTTTTTTAAAGTAATAGATGTACAATTTTACAATTTTTTTTTCTTTGTTTCTAATTAGTAATGAGAATTGAATTCTTATTACTGGGGTTATAAATGAACAAAAACATTTATAATAAACTTGGGTTCGGATAAAAACTTGTTTATGTTTGTTTATTTAGTAAAAAAGTCAAACTCAAATCTAAATTTAATTTTAATTATTAAACAAACTAAGCTCAAGTATAACCATTGACAAACTCACAAGTAGAATATACATTCATATTAAGTTGGCTACTTCAAGTCCAAACTGAACAAATTCAGCAAAAATAAGTACAAACAGAACCACCATGGCAGCAAGATGTTGGTAGGTTTTTCTTATGATAGCAGGCTCTGGTGGGACTTTGGCCACATGTGTGCCTTAGTCCCTGGGGAGCCAGTTCCTATGAAAATACTCAAAATAGTGTTCAAGGTCCATATGCGCCTTTTTCCTTGTACCAACCAACCCACTTTCAAGAAAACTTTCCAATAAATGGCATCAACTAGAGAGCGAACTAGCGAGGTATAGGCCTTTGCATTACCTTTTTTTTAGTAAAAAAAAAAAAGACGCAGAAAGACAAAGACCATACATTTTTACTTGGCCACATGTGCGCCTTTGTCTATTTCTTCATTAAACGATGCCTTTTTCTTTGTTAAATTAAGAAGGTATATTAAATGATATTTTTATACTTTTAAAAAATATATATTATATATATTAAGTAAAGTAAAGTAAGACAATCATAATGAATTTGAATTTGCAATAAATTATTTGATAATAATATTTCTATATTATAATTACTAGTATGTAATTCATGCAAACACATAGATTCATTTAAAATTAAACATAATTTTTATTATAAAAATATAAATAATTAGTCAAATTATTTTTTTTAAAATAGCATATAACACATGCATACGTATATATACAATTAAAATTAAACACAATTTTTATCACAAAAATATAAATAATTAGTCAAATTATTTTTTTTAAAGTAAACATAATTAGTCACATATTAAAATTCTTACCTAAATTTAATCCTACTTATCAGGGACGTAGCTATGCTTGGACCAGGGGGGGCAAAGGCCCCCCCAGACCTAATGAGAAAAAGCAAAATACAAAATGTATAAAGCTTGGTTTTGAATTTTCATGCTCTATTTTTGTTCAATACTTCCATACTTATACAAAAATTACATTTTCTTTATTCAAATTTTCATTAAATTTTGATTCTTTTTGTGAGTTTCTGTTTGGGTTCTAAATGATTATGAAATTTATCTTAAAGTATTAGCGTATGATAATTGTAGTGTCAGTGTTTGATGAAGTTCCCCAAAGAAGCTTGGGATAAACACACACACACACACACACACACACACACACATATGTTCCTTTATAAGTAGCTTGGATTAAAAAAACATTGTTGTCTTTGGGTTAATCTAGAGCTACGATATGAAGGTTTAGGCTATAACAAATTTTGTAAGCATTTGGGTTTGAGTGTATCTCGCCCCCCTTCACTCGAAATCCTAACTTCGTCCCTACTACTTATGATCCCTTTTTTTCTAATTTTTAAAAAGATAGAACATGTGGTGATCTTTGTTGTGTGGTGATTTTTATTGAGTATATGTGATTGTTTTTTCTTTTTTTCTAAATTTTATAGTTCATTAATATTAGATTCTTAGTATTTTGCACTCATTAACTCACTTGATACAAAGATTATAGAGATAATTACACATAACCCACCTGTGGTTTGGGCAAAAATCACGTTGCCTACCCGTAGTTTGAAAAGTGTCACTTAACCCACCTGAAATATGTTCCGTTTGTTTTCCGTAACCCACCTCTGTTAAAATTAGGGGTAAATAGGTATTCTTGCACACCCAGCTCACCTCCCCAACTCCAGTCCAGCTCTTCCGCCAACCCAGCTCGCCTCCCCAGCTTCGATCCAGCCCTTGCGCCGACCAAACTCGCCAATCTTCGCAGCCCATTCCGCCGACCCAGCTCACCGATCTTCCTCCACTCCTCACCGGCCCAACTCCCCTACCCAAACGTATTCCTCCACTCGCCGCCGACCCTCACTCTCTCTTAAGTTCCTCACTCTCTCCAACCCAAGCTGTGGGTTTCGCCATGTTCAATGTGGGTTTTAGGTTTAATGGTTTGTGGGTTTGATGGTGGTGGATTTTGGCCGTGGTAGTGGGTTTGTGACAGTGGATTTTGGTTTGTTTTGTGGTGGATTGTGGGTCAATGGTGGTGTGGCTGGATTTTGTCTAGGTTTCGTGGTGGCTGGGTTGCTATATTCCTCCCAAGCCGTGGGTTTCGCCGTGTCCAATGTGGGTTTCGGGTTTAATGGTTTGTGGGTTTGATGGCGATGGATTTTGGCCGTGGTAGTGGGTTTGTGGCAGTGGATTTTGGTTTGTTTTGTGGTGGATTGCGGGTCAATGGTGGTGTGACTGGATTTTGTCTGGGTTTTGTGGTAGCTGGGTTGCTGGATTTCGTCGCCATGCCTCCCCTCTTTGGGTGGATCGTGGTCGTGGTTTAATGGGTTTTGTTTTTTATTTTGTTTTTGATTTTTTTTCTTGTTAATGGGTTTGGTAGTGGAACGGGGTTGGGTATGTTCTTCATGTTCAAAATTAGAGAGTGACAAATATCACCTTTTGATCTTGTTTTTCTTGCATTTTTGTGTTATTTTTTGTTTTGGGAGGAGAGAGACATAAAATTTGTGCAAGAATACCTATTTACCCCTAATTTTAATAGAAGTGGGTTACGGAAAACAAACGGAACATACCTCAAGTGGGTTAAGTGACACTTTTCAAACCACGGGTAGGTAACGTGATTTTCGCCCAAACCACAAGTGGGTTATGTGTAATTATCCCAAGATTATATTAACTTAAGTAGATAATTATGATGTGGTCCTCACATAAATTTAGACAAATAGCACAAAATTGGATTATAATTTCGAATTCTAATTGAACTTTCACTAAACTTTATCTATTAATATATATATAAAAATTAAGGAGGTACATTAAATGATATTTTTATACTTTAAAAATATACATATATATATATATATATATATATATTAAGTAAAGTAAAGTAAGACAATCATAATGAATTTGAATTTGCAATAAATTATTTGATAATAATATTTTTGTATTATAATTACTAGTATGTAACTCATGCTAATGCATGGATGCATTTAAAATTAAACACAATTTTTATTATAAAAATATAAACAATTAGTCAAATTATTTTAAAAAAAAAACAGCATGTAATACATGCATACGTATATATGCATTTAAAATTAAACATAATTTTTATCATAAAAATATAAATAATTAGTCAAATTATTTTTTTAAAAAGTAAACATAATTAGTCACATATTAAAATTCTTACCTAAATTTAATACTACTTATGATCATTTTTTTTTCTTCTAATTTTTAAAAAGATAGAACATGCGGTGATCTTTTTTGTGTGGTGATTTTTATTGAGTACATGTGATTGTTCTTTTTTATTTTTTTTTCTAAATTTATAATTCATTAATATTAGATTCTTAGTATTTTGCACTTATTAACTCACTTGATACAAAGATTAAATAACTTAAGTGGATAATTATAATGTGGTCCCCACATAAATTTAGACACATAGCACAAAATTGGATTCTAATTTCAAATTTTGATTGAACTTTCACTAAACTTTATCTATTTATATATATATATATATATATATATATATATATATATATATATATTGTAAGGACCTGTTTTGGGCTTACAGCCCTTCTAAATGGAATGGTTCAAGCCCAAAAAGCCCAAAAACAATAAATTTATAGAGAATGGGTTGGAGAACTGGGTTGTAGTTGACCAAACAAATATTGAAATCAATCAGACGATAAGAGAATGAAACAAAATAAGATTATACTGAAGAAAAATGATCCTCGGCAAAATCCGAGGTGTACTGTTCTATTATATTATCTTCCAATTTGGTTACAAGCTTTTCTCCTGAATACTATCAAGTTTTTCTAAGGTTTTTCCGATCCCCTTCCTTTGATCTCCATCTTTCCTTTGATCATCTCTTTCATTTTCATCCCTCTCTTCCATGTGCATGCCAAATAATGAAACTTGATACTTGTCCCATCAGCCTCTCTCATAAGTCTTCATGTAGTAGCTGTAAGGCTGGAACCCACTGTTCAGGCATCACCTCCACATTAATGCGGCCAGGAAGTTAGTTACAGAGCATTTAATGCGGATGTAGCAGCTTTCACATTGGATATTTTATGATCCTTCTATATCTTGAGCTCCCGTAGTGCTTATCTGCAACAATTAAGTACTTCTGTGACATTTCTTCGGATAGCAGATCATCTCTTCGAGACATGGCCTCGATCAGCCGAGGTGACTCTTATTCTCGGCACAACCCCTTAAGTCGTCATGATCTAAATTGGTTTCTTTGTTTGTCAACATGGTTTCTTCTGATAACGTTTACCCCTTCTCGGACATATTCCGTCCTCGGCGTGGGCTTTAGGTCCATTATACAACATGCGTAATGGACCTACGAGCCCAATATTATATATATATATATATATATATATATATATATATATATATTTTAAGTATAAAAGTATCATTTAGTGCACCTTCTTAATTTATATATATATATATATATATATATATATATATATATATATATATATATATTAAGTAAAGTAAAGTAAGACAATCATAATGAATTTGAATTTGCAATAAATTATTTGATAATAGTAATTACTAGTATGTAACTCATGCAAACACATGGATGCATTTAAAATTAAACACAATTTTTATTATAAAAATATAAATAATTAGTCAAATTTTTTTTTAAAAAAAATAGCATGTAATACATGCATACGTATATATACATTTAAAATTAAACACAATTTTTATCATAAAAATATAAATAATTAGTTAAATTATTTTTTTTAAAAAGTAAACATAATTAGCCATATATTAAAATTCTTACCTAAATTTAATACTACTTATGATCATTTTTTTTTTCTAATTTTTGAAAAGATATAACATATGGTGATCTTTGTTTTGTGGTGATTTTATTGAGTATATGTGATTTTTTTTTCCCCCTAAATTTTATAGTTCATTAATATTAGATTCTTAATATTTTGCACTCATTAACTCACTTGACACAAATATTAAATAACTTAAGTGGGTAATTATGATGTGGTCCCCACATAAATTTAGACACACAACACAAAATTAATTTTTAATTTCAAATTCTAATTAAACTTTTTCTAAATTTTATCTATTAATATATATATATATATATATATATATATATATATATATATAGATTATTCATTAATACGTGTCCGTAACAGAATCCATAAACTCATCAAGGACTCATCTCACCACTCAGAGATTGTCAAAGTGCCCTTTGGTTCAGCTATTTGAGCCTAAAAAGCACATTAGCTATTACAAAAACATGAATTTGAAGTTTCCTAAGATGTTTTGTAGGGTCTTGCACTTTATGTCTCTTTATTGAAAAGTCTATGTGGAATTTATCTTCGTGACTCGTGACTGAAAGATAATTATTGAAGATAGGCAAGTTGACTTGGATTCTTTGTTCCCAGTCAAAATAAACAACTGGGAATTGGGATGAACTTCATGAAGATATCATATTTGTTTATGAAATATTTTTAAAACTTTTAATGAGAAAGACAACTAATTTTCTTGACAATTTTTATATTTTTTATAAAAGTGATATTAAATTTTTTTAAAAATTGTCTATTAACAAATGCTCTAAAAAGAAAACACCAGTTATGTGGTCCCATTTTCTTATAATGGTGCAAGAAATTAAAACTCCAGTAGTTGAGTGCATAGTTTGTATAACTTTGTTCCTGTTATTATCATTCTTTGGGCTGAGGATAGCGTGACTACTGACTCGTGAGGTTAGAATTCATGACATTTGCACATGGTATCTGGTAAGATAAGATTGTTTCTCATGCAATCTCAATATGTATATATACTTTAGCGAGTTATATGGATGATCTGATCTCAACCCCAACGCCCATGCTTGGTTGTTTGTAGTTTATCTTTACCTTGATAATTGAAAATGGACAAATTGCTACGATGGTGCCTTAAGGTTAAGGCACCATCGTAGCAATTTTTGTTTACGACTGTATGATTTTTGTTTATATTAGGCAAAAGACAAACAGTGCTAACATAATAAATTAAGGAAGAAAAGTTGCATTTGGCTCTATGGTTTGTTTTAATCTTAGGCCTAGGACCATAGTACAAACCTGAAAGATATTACAAATTTGAGAACCACACTTTATGAAGATACAAATCATCTAGTCCTTTTTTATTAGGTAAGACCAAAAATTAATGGGTGGCACTTGAAAGTTCTGAATAACTTAATATACGTTATCATTCAAACTAGATTTAGTTTGACTATATGAATGGTCATTAATATATTTGATGTCATCAATCTATATATATATATATATATAAAAGTTGAAGCGTAGTATTTATTTTTTTTATACTCATATTGTGTCACCTCATCCGTTATGTCATTGATTACATAATCATTTTTTTTTTTAATTTTTATTCCAAAATTTTGTTGACAATATTAAATATGTAAATATTTTTTTGAGAATATATTAAATATTAATATATATATATATATATATATATATATATTGACTTTACATATTCATCTTTAGTGGTTTTAACTTTATATATAACTTTGCCTTTACACATTCATCTACTTTAATTTAGATGTAATAACTAAGCAATAAAATCAATAAAGAATTATTAAAAAAAAAAAAAACAATGTCTATACATATCTATCTATACTATTATATAATAATGGAAGCTTTAAAATAAATTTTACAAAAGCTCTTTTTGTGTCATGTCATTAGCAGTCTTTTTTAATTTTATGCAATTTTTACCTTGTTTAACCTTTCATCTTTTTCAACCATTGTCTTCTTAGTTCAACTTTTAATTTTCTCCAATCACTGGTTTCTTAAATTTTTCATTTGATTTCCTTTATAAATTTTTAATTTTTCTCCTTTATATCTTCATAAATTCTACGATTTCATTTTTTTGAACCTTTCATCTACTTCCACCCTTCTAACCTTTCATCTTCATAAATTCTACAGTTTCACTTTTTGAACCTTTCATCTATTTTTACTCTTCCTCTTCCAACTTGATTTTCTTATAAATTTCTTTTACTTCATTTCCAACTTTCTCCTCTATTCCTTCCAAGTTGTTCATTGCAAAAAAGGTCAACTCTCTCTCTCTCTCTCCCTCTCTCTCCAATTTTGTCTCTTTTGATGTTTTTTATTTTTATTTTATAGTTTCAACCACTTTTTCCCCTCTAATGGTTCTTTTTGTTATTGTTGATTTTGTTAGGTTCTAAAAGTTTAGAAAAATTGGCAAACTGTGAATACAAACTTGTCTAGATATAGATCCTAGAGTTTGTAGGTATTATTAGACAATGCTCAAGGTGATACAAGTCAAGATTCAAGAATATACAACCTACAGAAAGAAGATTTCAGAAACTGCCTAGTTTGACCGATCGAGAAACAGGTTCGATCGATTGAAATACGGGTCTGTAGAATTTTAAGTTCGGCCTAACAGCAGTTCAAGCCCAAAAAGGATTAGGGTTTCGGATCTACTTCTTCTAGTAAATAAAGGAAAGCCTAGGCACGTTTTATTATGACTTTGGAGGTGCTCTTGTAAGATCTAAAAGGTTTTGTGCCTTCCTCTATCAAAGTCACTATCGGATATCACTCTCATATTCTTAGAACCAGTAGATCTGAAGTTGCTGCATGAAGATCAACAATAGCTGATTATCTAAACCTTCAAGGGTGATCTTGGAGTCACAAACAGGAGAGTTTGTGTTGCTAAACATTTGAGTGGAGTCTCAAAGTCACAAGTGTGGGTGCTTGTGTTGCAAAGGCCAAGGAAAGAAGTAGTCCGTTGACTCGGAGTTATCACGGGGTCGTGGTATTAAGTTCTACGTGTAGTAGCAATAGGATGTTAGTGGTCTAAATCTTATTGTAAACTTCAATTCTTTCTAGTGAATTTGGTTTTTACCTTGAGAATAGCTAGGTTAAATCCTCCCCAAGTTTTTTTACCCGTTTGGTTTTCCTGGGTGATCATATCAATGTGTTCTTTATTTTTCTCTGCTTTACATGATACGACTTTATTGTTTTAACCTAAATCTGAATAATAAACCTAAGTATTCACTTGGTTAATTAATTAGGTTAAACAATCTAGTTTACAGGGATTTAAAAAACCTAACAGATTTAATTGTCATTTCACATTTGTTTCTCTTTTTGGCAAATTTGTGTAGACTTTTATGCATATTTAGGTATTTTGGTATTCCAATTCCCGATAAAAAAAATTCCTTTTTTTTAGTGATTCAATTAGATGTTAAATTATGAGACTTTATTAAGTTTTGTTTATTTTTAAATCATTTTGTGTGAACAAAACTGTAGTTTTTGTAGAGAAAGTACTCTTAATAATTGTATTAGAAATACTCTATAGTGCCACTTATTTAGATAAATGCAAAGGTTAATCAAATGGAAATAATTGAATGAGTGACATATTTAATTTAGCTTTCGCAATTGTATTTTCATTATTATTTTTGTTATTGTTGTTGTTATTATTATTAATTATTATAATGATGCACATAGAAAATTATGAGATTTTGCTAATAATTGTTTATTCTATAATCTTTTTGAGTGGATAAATTTGTTGTTTCAGCAAAGAAAATAATCTTAATAGATTATAATAAAAAGCTATTTTTCTCATTCTTTTCTAAATGTCATAATTGGAAAATTTTAATCCACACTATATTCTATCACTAGCAAATTGGCTCATAATGTGAATAGATGAAAATAATCTTAATAAATATATATATATATATATATATATAATTTTTTATTTATAGGGAACAAAAAATTCATTACTTAAAAGTAAAAAAAGACCCTTGCCCTTTGTTAGTTTCGTAAATAGGTATATAAAAAAAGAAAATTTCTTAGTTAATAGTTTAATACATTTAAAATGAAATTCTCGTATGAGAAAACACTATGTTAGTCCTAATATATAATTTTATGAATATTTTAAAAAATAAATTATATATTACATTTTATTTTAAAATAATTAGATATTTCTGCGCATTGTGCGGGATTGCAGCTAGTTATTTTCAAAAGCACAAATGCTTGTTTTGTAATGTATTCTAATTTGATTTCATTTACTGTTTTCAGATTTAGTTTGACTCTATGAAGGATTTGGTGTCAAGATTTTCTAAAGCAAAATTTCTTGTTTGATCTCATTTTCCGTTTTTCTACATTAGATGTGATGAATTATCAATCATATGAACGTTGTGAAGCCTGAGGAATATGTTGCAGCTGGTATTAATTACCTAAACTACTACACATAAAGTGCTTACATCCATAGAAACATGAGTAGCAGAGCTTATGAGTAGCTAATGGGTTTTTAGACAAACCTCTTGTTTGCATTGAAAAAACAGAATGATGGGAATAACCACGAAATTCCCAAATCTGTGAGATACAAAAATAGAGAAAAAAATATATGCCAAGGAAAAATAATTACACACAAGGCAGTATTTACGTGGTTCAGCAATTTGCCTATGTCTACAAAATTGCAGGAATTTCACTATTCTCAGGGAAAAAATACAGAGTGCAGTAGTACAGTTTTCTCTCTCTCAAAACAACATAAAACCCTAATTTCCAAAAATAACAGTTTTTATATCTTGCGCACAGGATTCATAATGAGCTCTACGGCTTGTGCCTATTGGTCCAAGACTCCGCTCCATGGACTAAGCCTCAAAAAATCTCTCATTAAAACCGTAACAGTATTATTTCAAGTCAGGTCATAATAATCTGAATCAAACACAACTAGGCTTCACAAAGCTCAACACAAAAGAGATACTAACTGGAATGAACTTGGTCTTGAGAAAGTGGTACATACTTGGCACGCATTTGAGTACCTTAACTGTGGGCATGGTTTCCCTGAAGGCTTATGCATTGCATTTGAAGTATTTTGCTTGAGCTACTAGAAGATAAAAGAATTCATTACAGATAGGAATTTATTAAAGGATTCTTAAGGGTGCTTGGAGAAGTTGAAGGTATTGATGGATCCTGTTTTAGAAGAAGACTATCCAAAGGGTAACATAGGTGGGTGAATTTTGAGAATAGGAACCCTGACCAAGGACTCTAGCTGAACAGGATGGTCAGAAGCCCAAGAGCTCACCACCTGAGGCCTATGAAAGGGCTGTGGGAAGTTTAGATTTATTATAAATTAAATGACATTTTGATTGTATTTTTATGCGATTCTACTAAGAAGCAACATGATATGTTTTCAGCCCAACTTATACAAGGATTAGTTTATAGGTTTTATTGTTAATTTTGGACTCCCTGATGGTTGAAGGATTACATTTCTATACATTACGTGTTAGTCTTTTCTGATAAGTAGATAGTGAGGAAGGGGAAAAGGTGTGATTCAAATTAGAAACATGAGGCACCACACAATGTGTAATTACCATCAGACTATCTGATGCAGGAGCATCTACTAAGCTGTTTTCAGGTGTCTTATTGAAGTCTAGTGGCTGCAAGCAGTGTTGAAGATGTTTCCTTGAAAGTTGCAGCTAAGACAAGCTAGAAGGTTAAACAGTTCTTCTATAAACTTTCTTCTATTGCATTCAATGGCAACCCAGCTAGTTGGAGTCCAATCTCAAGTGCAACCATTTAGGTGACACTTAAGGACCTTATCTAGGACTGCAAGGCAGTGCCAAGTCAATTGGATCAGATTGGAGCAACTTGTGCAAACTGGAAGCCCCATCTGTTCATTCAAGAAAGGTTAGTTACAGCTATCCCTGCGTCCAAATAAGGAAATTGAGGCAGTTAGTTAGTTGGCAGCCACCCTTATCCTAATTAGATGTTCTTGTTATTGGGTTAGTTACTTATATTAGTGCTGTAGAATAGACAACACAGATTTTCCAGAGACCACTAGAAGTCAACCCGCGGGAAATTTAAGAAGTAAAAAAATACAAGCAAAAGTCATTGGCTACAGTAATGGGATTACATGAAATTTGATGACATGAAGGGAAGCACCGCTGGGAGTAGGCACTGAAGCCGCTTTTCTGACAAATTCCATCATTTAGCCCCTGAAACCTATGTTTTTGTCATTTTTAGTAATATTTGTTTCCTTAATAACTTTTAGATTAAAAGTCAGAATAAAATTCTGTCTATTTTGGGACGTCTCTTAGAGAAAATGATTTTAATTTCTGCAATTATCTCAAATTTACTATTTTTGGTAAAATCTACATTTTTGCCACCTAATTTCATGATTAGTGCAAATTAGGGGTTTTTCTAGATATTTTCCTCGTTGCCCTAGGGTTTTTTTTTTTTTTTTTTTAATATACTATTTCATGATTAGAGGAAATTTAGTTATCAAATTAATAAAAATTAAAAATTTTGTCTATTGCTTTTCTCTAGTGGATTCTAGGAACCTGTCTTCTTTTTGATTCAAGGACCCACCCGTGGATTCGAGGATTTAATTTTGAAGCTAACATGTTTAGTTTCTATTCATTCAAAAAGAAAAATGTTTGTTTTCTTTTAACTTTCGCGACATCTAATAGTTGTAGCCAATTTTAGTTTTACACTTGGCAAGTCCCTCTGGCTGTTAGTTGCAAACAATTTGTATAAGTACTCTTGTAACCTCTATAGAGGCTACAAGAGTACTTATACAAATTCACTATAATTAAAAGACTAATTACAATAGTTATTGTAATTAGTCTTTTAATTATAGTGAATTGAAATCCAGGCCTTGTGCTTTCCTTGAAACTTAGTATTCTTGCAAGGTTACTAACCACCAACTAAATGTTCTAAGCAACTCTCTTTTTTCCAACCAAAACCAGAACAACTTAGCCTACACACTTCCTTAGACCACTATCACTTGAATCACATTAAGTGTAAGTCATACACGAATAAGAAAATTAGGAACATGTGATAGTCTATATAAATAAAACGTAAAACATTGCCTATTCTGTGTATACATAGACATACAATTGTTATTTTTCATGAGCAGAGTAGGTGTATAATACAAATCCTCTTCCCACATTGAGTCTTTCACGATGCTTCACTAATCATAATGTGTTACACATCCCTTTTTCTTTCCTTATAAAATAATGTAAGTTTCAAATAAATAAATAAATAACTAGACACATGATATATTGTAATTGGCGAAACATAAAAGAGGATTTTTATTCATAGACGTGGTAATAGATTTTTTTTTTCACAACATAATATTCCTTGTAGGAGTTATGTGACACAAAAATATTTTTTTACCACTTTTTGTATTCCACAATATACTCCACTCATCACAACTTAACATGAATTCTTTTCACTTTCTTTATAAAAAAACTAAAGTTAAAATGAAAATAAAATCGTACACATGACATGCTACAAAGAGAAGGTTCTTGCTAATATTAAACAAACAATTCTATTGAAATGGACAGGACAAAGATTAAAAAAAAAAAATGGGAGGAAAGATGACCATGGACTCCTTATGAAGGAGAATGTAGTACTGGTACAAGACAAAGTGGAATTTTCTTACGAATGACTAGCCTATAAACCTCACTCATGTCCAAGTCATTTACAGTAACACCATCAGGCAACTCCCAGTCAAACCAGTACAAGAGATTGGCTAACACATATTCAGCTTCTATGATAGCAAATGATATCCCAGGGCAACCCCTACGCCCCATGCCAAAGGGTATGAATTGTTCATGATGGCCTTTGAAATCAATTGAATTGTTAGCAAATCTCTCTGGGAGAAACTCCTCTGGTCTATCCCATAATTTGGGATCTCTTTGAATTGCCCATGCATTGATCAAGATCCCTGTTCCTGGAGGAATATCATAGCCTTCCAGTTTAGTGCTCCCAGATGATGCTCTAGTAACCATGACAGGAGCATGTAACCTCAGAGTCTCTTTGATAACACACTTTAAGAAGTCCATTTGATCTATATCAGTCTCATCTACCTTTAATTTCTCTCCTACCACCCTTCTTACCTCTTCTTGGGCTTTCTTCATCACATTAGGATTTTTCACAAGCTCTGCCATTGCCCATTCCATGGTTGTTGAAGTGGTATCAGTTCCTCCCATAAACATGTCCTGTAAGATGTACAGAATGAAAAGCTTTAGTTTTAGTCTTTTGGGCATGTGTGTGCAGTGGTGGAGCCATTATCATGTGGATATTATGTGGTAAGATTAAGAAAAATATTAGTTTTTACCTAACTTTGATCCACTATCTTGAAGATATTAGGCAGATACAGAAGGAAATAAAAATACAAAAACAAACTAACCCATTAATAAAAATTGTAGCCTATCCTATTTTAGAAATTTTCAATAATCAAATAACCTATAAACTGAAGTTCTTCTCAATATAGACAAATAAATTATATGCAAAAAACTGGTCCAAGAAAATTCTTAGCACGCTATTTAGGAGAGGGGGAGAGAGAGAGAGACCAGTAGGATTGCTTTGATGTTTTCTTGAGTGAGATTGATGTCAAGCATGCCATTCATCTGAAGATTTAAAAGAATATCCACAAAGGCTTTCTTATCAGATTGGTCACCACCATCACTCTTCTGATGTTCCTCAATTATTTGATCAAGGACTGCATTTAAGGCATTGGAAGTCGTTCTCAATCTTGCAGAAAATCCAGTCAGAACATCCAACCATTTCAAATATGGAAAAAGATCCTCAAAGCAAAATGCTCCTATAAGTTCCATTGCTCTCCTTGACAAATTTCCAAAACTCTGGCTACCATCTTCTCCTTCATACTTTCGACCAAGGGCGGTTCTGCAAATTATATTGCTTGAGATATTAACAAACATCTCACCAAGATCAATTGTTGCTCCATTCATACATGAATCTCTTATCTTCTTGACCATTTCCGCAGCTTCTTCTTCCCTCACAAATTGAAATGCTTGCACCCTTTTTTGGCTTAAAATTTCAAGAACACAAATTTTCTTTGCTTGTCTCCAATACTCACCATAGGGACAAAATGCAATGTCAGTGCATCCATGGAAGAGAACTCTTGCTGCCCTTATCTGGGGCCTATTTGCTAAAACTGTATCATGGGTCTTCATGATCTCTCTAGCTATCTCAGAGGATGAAACGACAAGAAATGGGGCATTTCCCAAGTGTAAGAGCACTAGAGGGCCATACTTCTCAGAGACAGCATGAAGAGATTGGTGGAGGAGTGCGCCTATCTGGTGAAGGTTGCCAATTATAGGTAGCTTTGGAGGAGATGGAGGTAGGTTGAGTTTACCACCTCTAGTGTGCTTTAGGAAATAGAGTAAGGAAAAGAGAAGAAGCAAAGAGAATAGGAAGGGGTTGAACAAAGTGCTTATATGCAGCTCTTGCCACCATTGATGCAATAAGGTAAGTGGATCCATTCCTTGTTTAGCTCTTCTTTTCTCATCAAAATAGTATCCAGTAAGAGACTCTAGATAAAAACACCCATATGACTTAACCAAAAAAAAAAAAAAAAAACACTCTAGCGAAATTTCAGCACAAAATCATGAAGCTTTCAGCAAATGTCAATGACCAGGCTGGAATGCTTATGACATGTGAAATCTGAATTGTTTATGGTTCGGAGACAAAACATTTGGATATTGGTACAAAATAGTCTATGATGTTTACTATAAAAAATTAAGAATGAAGATATACCTAATATTTTCAACCCTACAACTACTGTAAAATAAAGTGAGAAATATAAATATTAGCTGGCTGATTTATATTAAGATCTGTTGATATCCTAAATGTGAAGTTACAGGAGAAGACCTTTGGGTACCATTCTGCAACATTGTTTCCAAAAAGAAGACATATAGTGAAGTAATCAAAGTGTGGGCTTACTTTAATACGCATTTGAATTAATTTTTTTTCTTAGAATTGGGAATTGTAACATTGATGCACGTGCTCTTATTTAATGGGGTTCTTGTATGGTTTTGAATGGCTTAGTGTACATGCTTTTTCGAGGAGGTTTGTCAATGCCCTTGACGCATCCAATTATCAGTTTAAATAAACATTTTCCCTCTTTTTTCGATGAATGAACAATAATTCATCAGATCAATACAAAAACACTGGTAGCACAATTGGAACAGTTAGCAATACAAAGAGTAGACAAAAGTATCACACAACAGAGAACAAAAAGACTTAGCGATGTGCTAGCTAGCAGCCTAGCAATAAGAAGGGTTTATATATGAGAAATGCAAAAGAAATGCCCAATTAGCAGCACAGAGCTTTGTTCAATACAAAATTATAGGACCAGCCCTTGCTTTCAACCATGTTCTTAACTTCCCATTTGATAGCTCAAATGATAGCCTTTTCAAACTTCATCAGTTGTGATCAGAAAGCAAAATCTATTATCAGTTGGTGTGATCAAAGTCTGAAACCACAAAGGCCGGTGTTTGATTGTGGTAAATCAAGTATTCAAGTGGCTCTTAGAGTCATTTAGAGGTTTCAGTCATGAAGTGTGAGTGAGTCACCTGTGAAGCATTTATATTATTAGAGCTCAGAGGTTTTGAAGTTGTAGAAGGTTTCTGTAGTATGATAATCTACTAAGATTGTAGAGTCTAGATAAAGGTTTTATGTTAGATTGTAAAAACTTCTCTTGATTATAGTGGATTGTTTGTCGGAGGAAGGTTTCCCTTGTAGTGGTTTTTTCCTTTGGGATGTTGATTCATTAGTTTTTTGTTTAGGGTAATGTGACCTCAATGTGGAGCAAAGTGGATCGAAATGCCACACTAATGTAGCTTAACAAGAAATGGGTTTTATGGATATGAGTTTTGTCACAAAATTACTAAAGGGAAAGAGATTTTGTAATTAGGTTTAGAGTTGGCAAATTCCATAACAATGTAATTATCAAATGAGTGTGTAATTCATTCTTTAAGATCAAGATCATTTGTTCAAGAAACAACTAAAAATAGAGAAGAATCTATAAGTTTGACAATCTTTCGATTGACCTTCGATCTATCGAAGAGCAACAAAAAATTGCAAATTCATTTTTGTTGACTTGTTTTTATTGAAGCCATTTGATTATTTTTAACCCTTTTTGAAGTCTCCTATATAAGGACTACTATGAACCACTTCCACATGGCTAGAGAGGCAAAAACAAAGTCCTAAACAGAGAAAATATTGTAGCCTCTTTTTTGTGATCCTCTAATCTTTATCAGTTGGTGTGATCAAAGTTTGAATCTATAGAACTCAATGTGTCACTAAGGTAATTCAAATCTTCTAAAGGTTTTTGGAGTCGATTAGAGGTTGCTGTTGTGAAGTGCGGGTGAGTCATCCATGAAGCATCCAAATAATTGAAGATTTTAGAGCTTTTAAAGATGTAGAAGGTTTCTGTAGTAATTTATTAATGTAATGGAATTCGAGTCTAGGTAAAGGTTTTATTCTAGATTGTAAAAACTTCTCTTGATTCTATGGATTGCTTAATAGGGAAGGTTTCTCTCATAGTGGTTTTTCCATTGGGGTGTTGTTTCATTGATTTTCCACTTCATCCTCAAATCGCATGTCTTGATTTTATTGCTTTATTGCTTTATGATATGGTGTTTGTGATGTAGAACATACATCACATGCCTTCCTAGAGCAACAGGGGCGTAGGAAGTCATAACGCAAGATCAAAAGGAGTACCAGTAGAGGCCATCAGGGAGACAGTGTTGGAATTGCATGAAATTTGGCAGGTTAAAAGGAAATGACACTTTATCCAAACTCATGAATGCCATGAGCATCGCCTAAATTTAGGTGAATTCCTTTGTTAAGGTCTTGAAAACAGTGTTTTTGCTATTTATAGTAATATTTGTTTTTCCTTAATAACTTTTAGTTTAAAAGTCAGAATAAAGTCTCGTCTGTTTTGGGACAACCCTTAAGATCAGTATTTTATGATTCTGCATTTAACTCAATTTTGTCGTTTTTGGTAAATTTCAGTATTTTGTCACCTAATCGCATAATTAGTGCGAATTAGGGGTTTAGACGTTTTTCTTAGTATTTATGTTTTGTAGCCGTCAGAGGCAAATCAGATTATCATAAATAAGCACAGACTTTTTGTCAAATTTTTTATCTGGTAGATTCCAGTTTTTTCTCCTTGTGGATTCAGGAAAACCCCTCGTGGATTCGAGGTTTACTACCAGAAGTTAATAGTTTAGTTTTTGTTCCATCAAAAGAGTATCGTGTGTGCTTTCTTTAGGCTTCTGCGACATCAGTTTGTTAATATGTGTTAATTAATCTGTGATGAATCTAAATTAACTAATTGGTTAATTTGTTAAAAAAATTTAACTCCATTGTAAAATTAACATTAAGGTTCTTAATTTCACCTAATGGATTTATATTTTTAAAATTCTCACCACTAAATTTTATGTTTCCATTCTTTTTAACACGCATGCCAAATGTTGTATTGATGAGATATTGTTTATTTTTTGATTCATAAATTCATGTTATATGTATAATTTTAAAATACAAAAAAAAAAAACAAAATTTATATATTTTGTAAATAAAGTTACTATTTTTGTCTAATCATCTTGAAATTTTGTAAATGTATAAGGTATAAATATTTTTAAAAAAAGTCCAACATCCATTGATTTATCTAAATACACTTTTAATAAAAAATAATTGAACAATATTACATTTCAAAAAAGTTACACTAGTGTGGCGTTTGGTACGGGGGAATCCACATTACTTCTGGCATCCAGATTCTTAGGAATGTGATTCCTAGGAATCACATTCCTAAGAATGTAGCTATTCCTATGTTTGGTTTATTCCCAAGAATCTTAAATGAATTATTTATTTTTCTCATTCTATCCTTAGATTTGAATGTGAACTACCAAGTCATTTAAAAAAAAGTTTAAATTGTCAATTTATAAAAAAATACAATTTTCTTTAAGCTTGGGAATCTGGATTCCCACCTGTTTTAAAGGGAATCCACATTCCCACTGAGAGGGGTTTAAGGGAGGAATCCAGATTCCCCTTACATCTGATTCCCTAGCATGATTTGCAACCAAACATGAGAATCTTTAAACATTCCTAGGAATCCTAAAACATTACCCTGTACCAAACGCCACATAGGTGTAACCAAATAACATGGAGTCATTGTGGAGGTTCATAGTCATACGTTTTTATTTGATGAGCGTAGGTGGGTGAGGGTGGCGATGATAGAGATTCTCGTAAGCTCCGGAAGAAAACTCCTCTTACTATTAATGTTCAGACCTTCAGAGCTGCGTTCTTCTATCGGAATCGTCTTCATTGAATTATCTTTGCTGTCAGATACATGCAATGGTGTCTTTCCACCACCTTTCAGGCCAAAGGTAGATAATAGAAAACTAAATTAAATTATTATAGGACAATTGATATGCAACTAGGAAAACTATAAACGTCTTTTCTTTTTCCTTGAGTAAACTTTGAATTAAGAAAAAGAAACAACATCAATAATAGAAAGGAAACGCTTGTCTTCTCTTCCTTAAGACTCCAAAGATCGAGCAAGGGGTAGACGGCAGAGCTTTTGTTCCTTTCGTCTTACAACAGGAAACATGATAAACTATAAAATATCATTAATTCAACGTCAGGGTGCGTGTTGAAGTACTTAATTAAGTAAAATTATTCAGTGTACTCGGTATATTATGCTAATCTATAAATCCCACACATGTGGTTCACATCTCATTTGTGAATGAGATGCAGTACAGTTCCAACTGTACTGAATAATTTCTAATCATAATAGGATTTTATAACATGGAACTTCTCATGTTAAATGTGATAGCAAAAGAACAATTATTACCATAATAAGGTAGTAATATTGAAATCAAAACATACATAAAATGAGGTTGAATTAACGGTTTATTCATGGAAATTTCAGATTATGTAATACTTGGAGTAATTAATTAAAGTGATAATGGAGAAAAAGAAATAATTACTTATTTATATTATTTCACAATTTATTACTCATCAAACCGACCATAATGAATTGTGTTTCTATCTCTCCGTCAGTGTCTACTGTCTACCACTACACGCCCCTTAACTTGCTTTCACAATTCATTATTTAAAATATTCTCTACTTTAATTTTTTTTTTTATTATAGAGAAATTCACTACTTTAATTAATTACTCATCAAACAAACCAAAAAAATAGATAAGATAAGATAATGATATGGAAAGAATAATGATAACAAAGTAACGAAACCAATTATAAACCAAATACAGGAAAGCAAATACGGAAGAACAATTCATAAAAATAAAAGCAAACGTCTGTAGGTTCCCTTCTTGCAACAAAGAAAAAAAAAATTCTAAGCTTTTAGAAACAATGAAGAAAAGGCAGAGTAGTAATGTACCAAATTCAACATATACCAATTGCGAAAATCTCATCAATAGACAGGTTGCCGTGGCTGTGATTAAAAAATATTAGAATGCTTTCGATTTATTTAAAAAAAAAAAATAGAAAAGAGCAATATGCATTGACATACACATACCTTTAAGCAAGAACAAATAGAAAAGATGATGGTAATGGTAGAAAGAAGATGATAATGGTGAAAAGAAGATTAACACATAATTGAGAGAACTAGGAGAAAAGAGGTAGAAACAAACTGAGATTGAAAACCAATGAGTGTGATCCTATTTTATAAATAGTGTTTTATGTGGTAGACTGGTAGTTAAAGAAGAATTTTTATCAAGTTTTGCTCTTACTTAACCCTAGGGTGTAGGGGTATTTTGGACCTAATAAAAAAAGCTATTTGAAAGAATCTAAAAAAAAAAAAAAAAGACATGAGGGAGATATTTAAGAGGAAAAAAAAAGAAGAAGCAATTTTATCCATTCACATAAGGGAAAAAAGAAAAAGAAAAAAGACATACGGAAAACCTAGAGAATCCAAATGCTTTTCATATTAGGTTCAGTGGAGTTAGATTTTAACAAGACACAAACCTCTCTCTCTCTCAATTTTGCACAATCCCACTCTCTCGCTCAAGAGTCCATTCGAACTTAAGAGCTTTCCTCAGATCTAAATATCTCTTTGCCATTTGTGAAATCACAAGAAACCTATCTAGCAAAAGCTATTCATTTAAAAAAAAAATTTAAATCACTTGGCTGGGTTCTGTGTTTGGTTGCCAAGAAAATTCAAGAAAAGTTGGGGATTTTTTTTTTAATTGCTGATGTGGTTTTCTTATTAGCAATAAATTAATTTTTTTTTATTATGTTAGCCACGTGTGTGCTAACAATGCAAACCATTTGCCACGTAGGCATTTTTCGTTAGTAATTTAACGGTAGAGACCAAATTGACTGCAAGTTAAAAAATAACAGGGACCAAATTGACCGCTACCAAAATATATGGACCAAATTGACTTTAGCTTCAAAATGTAGGGACTAAAATGGTCTTTTTGCCGAGTTAAAATTGTATACATATAACAATAAAATTATACAATATTCTCCTGACCTGAATTAAGTCAAAATAACCAAACTCTAGAGGAAATGAATAATTCTTTATAACAAAAGTTGCCAGAACTAGAGGAGAGTAGTCACATAAAAGAGTTGGAAATGGTCAAGTAGAAATACATGCAGGGTGAAGAAGAGAATGTTGGCAGACTTGAACAACTTACACCACAAGAAGTAGTGAAGACTAATGTACATTTTAGTTGGATGATTATTGTATTTATGCTTTTAGGAAAGTCAGATAGAGGTAATGGTGGAGCCAAACTACTAACACTGGCACACTAGTTTGAATTGTAGTGTCTTGGATATCGTAAAGGCCATCTAATCTAATGTCCTAGTTACTAATGTATTGAGTTTCATGCATGGAATGAAATGAACTTACTGAATGTTGTGATGAATTTCTAGCGTACGTTATTTACAGCTTTAAATTTCCAAATTAAAGGCAAGTCCATTCAATTTTTTAAGGCAATTCTACACTATTTACAACTTCTTTGGAATGTTGTATCAAAGAGCAAAAATATGTTTTGCACGAAATGCAGCCCATGCAATGATAGTCATTACAAACATCTTTTTTTTTTTTTTTTTTTCTTCTTCTTTTTTCTTTTTTGGGAAAGTTTTTATGGGAAATTGAAAAAGTTGTCAAAACAGTGAATTACTTTTTCGTTTTTCCATAAAAAGTTTCCTAAAATGGTTTACTAATGTATGCCCTAAGAGCATATATTAGTAAATCCTTTTTTTATTATTATAGAAATTCACAAACATTTATTGAAAACATGATTTGCTTCTCAAACATCAAATATCCTTAGATCCATGCATTAAAGAACAAACATCTATTGAAATAAAAAATATGACACCACACTGAGATAAATAATTAAAGCATTTAACAGAGTGATTAAGGGTTCGCTTGGGATCCACTTATTTTATAGAAATTGAAAACTTTTTGTTGAAAGTATTGTAAATAAAGTTAAAAATTAGCTGAAATAGTATAGTAGGACTCATGAATATTACCAAAAAGTGTAGTGAGACTCATGAATAGTAGCAAAAATAAGTTGAATAGTAAAATAAGTTGGGAAAAATAATCCTTGCTAAATTGACACTAAATTGAAAAAATTATAACGAACATCAAAATACCAACTCAAATTGAAGGGCTAAAAACTCACTTCGAGAGAGAGAGAGAGTAATTATACCAAAATCAGTCTCAGTGTTGAGACACAGTGCCAGTAGTTGTTGCCAATCCTCACCATCGAGCACCACCTTCGTTCCTTACCGTCTGCCATCATCCTTGGCCTCGCTAATCACCGTTCTCTCTGGACCAAAACATGGAGCAAAGCAACTGTGGTGATTGTGAGTTAGGGATTTTGATCCTAATTAAATTGAGCCTTACGTGTAGGTTACTCACTTACCACAAGTTTTTGTTTTATTTATTTACTAGTCGTTAATCCATGCAATGCACGGGAAATCATATTTCTGCTTTGAATTTATTAAATTTTATTAGAATGAAAAAAAAAAAAATTTACTATCAATTATTTTGATTATAAATTATTAAGCAACAAAATTTGAGCAAAAGATCAACATCAATGACTAGAAATTCACTTTATTTTTTTAATAGGTTATACCTAGGAATCATAGCCCTCATCGATCTCAAGTGCTAATAACAACATGAAACAAAAAACTAAATTATAGAAATTCACAGATATATTCATCAAATGTTCATATTGTAATCTATGACTATTAAAATAGGGGAAAACCTCATTACTCACTACATGAATAGATCAGAACATATAAAAGAAAATAATTGAAGTAATTTCAAATTTCTCTCAAACATTTTGTCAAACACTTTTAATGGTGATGAGGCTAAACTCTCTTCACGTGTAAAAGGCCCTAGAAGTCCCAGCTATTATAGGTTATGTGAGGGCAAATATAAAATTCAAACTACAAATTGTAGACTTGAAGTTGTAAACTAAATAATTGAATTCATTTGATAGGAGTACTTAGACTTTGAATATATTTAAATATTTATTAATTAGAGTTCATATAATTTGTTAAAAATTCTTAAAATTATGTGCACATATTTTAACTAATATACCCGTCTATTAGTACTTAAATTTCAGCATTAATAATAACAAACATGGTGATATAAAAAAAAAAAGGACTTGGATGATAACAATAAAAAACTAATAATAAAAATAAAAATAAACACATTATTTTTGTTAACAAATGAAAGCATATATAATTGAAATTTTAAAGTTTCATAACATTACAGTAAATTCACATGAGATGCAAGGTGGCTCATAAACCAAGAGCCCTCAACTACCACATAAAAAAGAAAAAGAAAAATAAAGGATGGTAATATGACTCAAAACATGAGAAGAATGACACGAAATAGAAAGGTAGGGCAGACTAAGAAAACTTGAGTAGGATAGAGAGATGACTGGCGACGTGAGATGACAACAGGAAAAACATGACAACAACGGCAACAATGTGAGTTCTGGCACTAAATTCTTTTCTTTTTTTTCATTTTCACTTTCGGAAAATTGAGTCATGTATGATACGATATCGACTTCTTTGGCTATGGCTGGTGAGTAAGGAGCCAACAAAGCTGACATGACATTCTCGGGAGGTCAAGAAAAAGTAAAAAATTTCAGTTATATAGTATTTATAAATTATTTATTAAGGTTATGTTGACATGACCATCTGTGTCACGTTAAAGTAATTTTTTATTTTAGCAATTAGCCATATCAGCATTTTTCATCTATCACTTAACGATAGAGATCATTTTAATACAATACCAAAAGGTTAAAGATTGACACAATACCAAAAGGTTAAAAATTAAATTGACACATTTGAAAGGTCATAGACTAAATTTATACACAACATAAAGATTAGAGACCAAATACATAATTTACCATTTATTTTTTTTATTAAAATATACTTCCATATCTAAAATTATTATTACGACTGAAGTCGCTTTTCATTAATTTCAATACTGTAAGGTTGAATTTATTCAATCATGTGTTGGCTTTATTCCGTGCAAAATTTGCTTGTAATTTAGCAATTAGATACCTTGTATTTAGGTGGGAATTGTGTAAGGGTTGTGTATGAAAGAGTGTGAAGAAATTCAAGAACGTGTGCATTTGGAGGTTTCTCACGACTGGCAGCTCACCAAAATGCCACACATGCGAAGCATGTAGGAAGCTGAAGGGTCACGACAGCTGGAGCACTACAGGACAAAAATGACAGTCTGGCCAGTTAGTTACCTCGTGACTGGAACTCGCGATTGGGACGAGTTGCGAGGCCAAGTCGCTAGAATGTCCTATTTTGCAAAAAATTGACTTTTCACATTCATCATGTACACTACTATAAATACCCTTATACCCACGAAATGTAGAGAGATTCCAGAGAGAATTTTGAGAGATAATCTTTAGAGAAAACCAAGATTGACTCCTCCACAATCTTAGACATTTGATTCTTCAAATTCCTCTACTCTCACTCTCTCCATTGATATATCCTTGAGAAGTACATTTGCCAAATCCTTATCTCACCATACCCATATCAGTGAGGAGGTATTTTGGTGCTTGGGAAGTAGTTCAGAGATGACCAATTCTCTTGGTTGATGCAATGGGCTTATTGCGAGATCTGGGAAGCTAAAGAAGACACGGTTAGGCATAACCTTGTTGGAGCAAGAAACTTGGAGGGCGTAGATGCATTGGGTAGATTAGGCTTGGAGGGTCTATTACTATTTGTGTATCCAAACTTTATTCTTTAGTGGATCATTTTAGCGCTTGGAGGGCGGTAGAGAGGTTTTTCGCTGAGTTCTTGGTTTCCTATTTGATAACACATGCCGGTATTATCTTTGTGTTTGCATCTCTCTAACCCTTACTCTTACCTTTTAATTGTTGTTGTGTTGTGATTAATTATGGTGTAGAGTTGTTTACTTGTTTGGGTTTTTGCTTTTACCTATTATTCTGCACATATATTGTTCGGGTCTAAGCTTGTGTTGGTTTAATTTGATATTGGGAGTCTAAACATTCATTAGTGTTTTACACACTAATTGATCTTTCAAATACGAAAGTAAGAGACAACAAATTTTAAATCAAAACAAGACAATGAAGAAAAATTACATAGAACACAATCACAACTGCACAATCCAATTAAATTGGATAGATTAAGAAGAGTGAAATATTGGCACAATATGGAGAGGATTTTTCCTAAATGCAGTGAGTGCATGAACTTTAGTCATGTCCAACTCTTCTCCTTGTGCATTAATAGTAGGCAACCTCCAATCAAACCAGCACAAAAGGTTGGCAAGCAAATATTCCACTGCAGCAACAACAAATGCCATTCCTGGGCACCCTTATTTCACCTCCAAATGCAATGAATTCGAAATTTTGACCTTTCAAGTCATTTGGGTTGTCTATGATCTCTCTGGGATAAATTCTTCTGGCCTATCCCATAGTTTAGGGTCCCTTTGGATTGCCCATACATTGACAAATACTCTTGTTTTTGCCGGAATACCATAACCTCCAAATTTTACACTTTCTGATGTTTCTCGAGGTGCAGAAAGAGGAAGTGGTGTATGTAGTCTTAGACTTTCTTTGATGATACATTTCATGTAATCCATTTGACTAATATCATCCACATCTATCTTCGACTTATTGCCCACCACTCTTCTTACCTCTTTTTGTGTCCTTTTCATATATAATACTTGGATTTTTAATGAGCTCTGCCATTACCCATTCCAAAGTTGTTGAAGTTGAATCGTTGCCTCCTATAAGCATGTTTTGAAATTATGAAAAAATGAAACTTTAGGTATGTTTCCAAAGGTAGGATATTATCTCCATCTAATATAAATTCATTTTATGGTTTAGAAAAAAAATTACCTAGTTAATGATATATCGAGTGCTACATCATTTGAAATTTTAAATGACACAGCGCTCTATACTTTATCAATTTCAAGAAATAAAATAATTTAAGATCCCAAAGGTGTGTTTAAGTGAGAGAGAGAAATATACTAGTAGGATTGCTTTGAGGTTCTCATGACAAAGCTCAAAGCCAAGCATGCCATCCTTTCGAAATTGGAGGAAAATATCCGCAAAATCTTTCTTAATAAGATGTTCATCATCATCACATTTTGCTATCTTGTAATGTTCTTCAAGCACCTCATCAAGATAAGCATCTATTTCTCGACCAATGGATTTTAGACTTGGTAAAAGTCCCGTAAGCATATCAATCCAAACCAAAGAAGGGAAAAAATCCCCCCAAAAAAATGACGCAATTAGCACCATTACCTTTCTTGGTAGTTCTGAAGGCTTGCCCATACCATCCTGTTCTTCAAACTTTTTTCCAAAAATAACTCTAGTAACAATGTTGTTAGAGGTTTCAATCAATGACTCACTTAGATTAATAGAAACCCCTTTGAGGCATGAGTCACGTACCTTATTCATCAATATAGCAACTTCTTCTTCCCTTACATAATGGAGAGATTGCACTCTTTTGATGCTCAAAAGATAATGGACACACACTTTCCTTACTTTCCTCCAATATTCACCATAGGGTGAGAATGCCAAGTCTATGCATCCATAGAGTAACACTACAAGAAAATCGAGCTATTGCGGTGGGTTTTTTTGCAGTAGGTGCAAAAACTGCCGCTATATGTTGCATATTGCGGCAATTTTTTTTTTGGACCGCCGCTGTACGTGGGGTCTATTGCGGCGTTTCATTGGACCACCGTAGTAGCTCTAGTCTTTTGCAATGGGACATAGAACCGCCGTAATATATATGTTTTAGCGGCGTTAACTTAGATATAGCGGCGCTCCAAAATCCCGCCGCAGTAAATATATCATTTTGTGCAGATAGTATAGCGACGGTATATAAAACCGCCGCAATATGTAAGTTGTAGCGGCATTTCTGTTACTTATGGTCGCGGGTTGGATGACCGCCACAATAGATACTTTTTCGTGGCGCTTTTTCTTAGTTATAGCGGCGGTTTGGACCGCTACAATAGACCATTTAATTGCCTGTGTTTGGTCCAATGTATCTGTAAAGTTGTGATTTATAACTATGTGTTTTGTTGGCTTGTATTCAGTGACAAATTTGATTATAATTTGATTTAATTTTTTGTACCTTGTATTTATTGTGGGATTTGATTGTAAGGGTTGTGTGATAGAGAGAGAGAGAGAGAGAGTGTGTGTGAAGATTCAAGCAACTGAAGACTGAGGAGCTCTCGTGGGTATCTCGCGATTAGGCATCCCGCGAAGTGAGCTATGTGCCCTGCACATGACTGGAATGCAAAGAGTCAGGACAGTTGGCGATAGTTGTGTTTCGCGAGACACTCGCGAAACATTCTGTTCTGCCAGACTGTACTATTTGATACATACTTTCTGTACCCACACTATATATACGCACATTACCCACAAATATTGAGGAGTGCTTCTGAGAGAAAACCCTAGCCAAACACCTTGAGAGTTAGAGATTGTTATACCCACAATCTTTTACACATTTGTTTGTGGAATTTCCTCAACTCCTACCTTTCCATTTCCATACCATTGAGAGGTTGATAGCCCAAACACTTACCACACCTTTTCAAAGTGTCAAGTGAGGTTTTGGTGCTACTGGGAAGCATTGGAAGAAGCCAAGGATGGTAGATGCAACATGGAGCTTGTTGTGGGATCCGAAGAGCTAGACAAGACACGGTTCCGAGAAGCCTTGTTGGAGTAGGAGCTTGGAGGGCTTAGGTACATCGGGTAGATTTGGCTTGGTGGGTCTCTTGCTAACCCATGTATCTCAATTGATTGTCTAGTGGATCAATTACCGCTTGGAGGGCGGCAGAGAGGTTTTTTGCCGAGTTCTTCAGTTTCATTTTCAATAACACATCGGCGTGTTATCTTGTATTTGCATCTTTCTTCCCTACTCTTTTACATTCCATTTTACTGCTGTGTTGCTTTGATTATGGATTAGAGTAGCTTGTTTGTTCATCCGCTCGCATTTACACTATTCTGCACTTAGTATTAAGTTAGTGTAAAATCTATTGAGCCGCAACTTTAATTTGGGGGTCTAAACAGCTCTTGTGTTTTCAACACATTTTCGAGCTTTCAATTGGTATCAAAGTAGGTGCACTAGCTGTGGTTTAATTACCTTAGTGCGATCCTTGACCCCGTTTGAGATGGACCGGTCTCAATCTTTAGATGTTCCACCATATTTTGATGGTAGTAATTATGCCTTTTGGAAAGTCCAAATGAGGGCATTCTTGTGTTCAATTGATGATACTGTTTGGGATGCGATAGAAGTAGGATGGACTAGGCCGGAGGCCACTAAATCCACTTGGGATAAAGTAGCACTTGCGGCAGCTAACGCTAACAGTAAAGATTTGAATGCAATTTTGTGGTATTTCTCTAAATGAGTTTCACAGGATTTCTCACATAACAGTAGCCAAGGAAGCTTGGGAGATATTGGAGACCACCTATAAAGGAACAAAGAAAGTGAAGGATACAAAGTTGCAAATGCTAACCACCAGATTTGAGGAGCTAAAAATGAGTGAGGACGAGTCATTTGAATCTTTCTATAGTAAGCTGAATGAAGTGGTTATTGGCAAGTTCAACTTGGGTGAGAAAACGGAGGACTCAAAGATAGTGAGGAAAATCCTTCGATCATTGCTGGAGAGCTTTCGAGCAAAAGTCACAGCTATAGAGGAAAGTAAAGATTTGGATGAGATCAAAATCCAAGAGCTCATTGGATCTCTCCAAACATATGAGCTGGGAATGCCTTCTCATAAGTTGAGTAATTCTCTCACACTTAAAACCATCACCGAAAGAATGGATGATTCCTCCGAAGAAGATGGAGTGGAGAAGGAGGTAGCATTCCTTGCAAAAAACTTCCGAAAATTTCTGAAGATGAAGAACAGTGGGAAATCGTTCAGCAGAAGGAAGTTTTCATCCTCCAAAGGTGATAGGAAGGAGTTTAAAAAGAAAGATGGGAAGGACACTCGATCTCCTCAAGGCATTGTGTGTTATGAATGCAATGGCCATGGACATCTCAAGAAGGAGTGCACTTAGTGATTCAGATTCTTCCAATTCAGATTCGGAAGAGAGCTATGATGGAGAAGGGAATTACTCCGCTTTTATGACTACTTCTCATGTGGAGTCCTCGGAGGACTTGAGTTTGCTAGTGGAAGAACTCAGTGAACATAGTGAAGTGGAGTCAATGGGAGTAGTAGAAGAATCCGATGCTGAAGAAGATGAAAGTGCAGTGGGTCTTCAAGAAAAGTACAATTCCCTACTTGAGAAGTCAGGAGAATATACAAGGGTGGCCAAGGTAGCAGTTAAAAAGATGAAGAAGACAGAGGAGGACTATAGAAGTCTTCTAGTGCGATATAAGGAGGCCAAATGTGAAATAGAGACGTTGAATAGAGAGCTGACCGAAGCCTACTCAAAGATAAAATTCCTTGAGCTTAAGGTGGTTCAAGCCAATGCAAAAGTAGAGTAAGTCTCCTCCAAGAAGCTTGATGAAGTCATCTCTCATCAAAAACCTTTCTCCGACAAAACCGGATTAAGATTTACTGGAGAAAGTAGTTCAGCTGTCAATGTAACTAAGGAAGTGAAGTTTGTGAAAGCCAAGGAGCCAATTGTAGCTACCACAAAGGCTGAGAAAGTAGAGCTGAAGAAGAATAGAAATGTGACTGACCAACGGGTGTTGAATAAGCCTCGTAACCAATCAGTGGTTAGGTCTGAAGCCAAAGGGAAATCACTACCAAAATCACAAAGAGGTCCGAGAATTCAACATTTCTGTCATCACTGTGGACTTCAAGGACACACCAGACCAAATTATCATAAGTTGAGGGCATTGAATAATGCAAGTAATCAGAGGTCCAGAGGACCAAGAAATGACAAACGAAATTGGGCTGTTGAGCAATCAAGAGGTCGAGATGGTGATTCCGATGTGACGGATGTGATGAAAATGATTGATGCATTCACCACTTGTTTGGCAAGCTTTTCTAGAAGGTTTGAAGGTCACAACACTCGTACCCAATCCTATAGGGATATCACCCCAAACGGACGTGCCGTGTGGGTGAAGAGGGGTACTCATGCATAAGCATTACAACATGCCCATGCATTAATTCTTCCAATGTTTAGGGGCATATGTTCATGCATCACGACATACATAATTCAATTTGTGCCAATTGCTTCTGGTTTTTAGCATGTTTCTTTTACTTGTTTTGGTTTGTGCCTGTTTTTGTTGATCTTACTTTATTTGGTTTGTTTTTTAGTGTGTTCAAAAAATTCAAAAACCCATAAAAATTGAAAAATCTTCAAAAAATTTGATCGCTTGTGTTGTATATATCACATGTGAGTTTGGCCTAGTACCTTCGTACTAATGGCGTAGTGCATTTTCGAGCTTACCTTGTTCTGTATGCACATATATCTGTGTGGAAGAAATCTTGAAAACTATGTGTGATTATTGTAAATAGATCTTCAAGCTTGTCATGAATGATTGGTCAATAGTCATGATGGTCTTGACACTTGCATAGACTTGTGCTTATATCTCTTCCCACTTTATTTTTATGTTTTTGCAAAAAGAGCTCACCAAACGTAAATCTCCAAATGAAAAGAGATATTGAGTTGCAAAAGCTTGTCGCACATACTAGTATTTGACTAGGAAAAAGGGAAAGTGACTTTTCTAATGAAATGTATGGTGCTTAAAAAGCCAAAGGCTAACTCTCAATGTTGAAATATCAAAAATTTCAAGCACCGATCTCAAAAAGAGATGTTTTATCCAAAAAGGATCAAATGTTATGATTTATGCAGAAGCCAAATGAAAAGCTTCTAAGATTTGTAATCAATTTGTGGGAGGTCATATATGTTCATTTCTATAATTGAGATAGACCACTTGATTTAGTATTAGTTGTGTATGACTTGATTGAATTGATCATTGAAACTTCACTCTGGTCTAAAGACTATTTCACAGTTGACTCACCCACAACACACAAGACTTTGATTCAATTAATGCTTATTGCCCGCCGCTAAAGGTTGTCACCTATAGCGGCACGCATATCCCGCCACTAAAAGGTCACTTGACCCGAATTGTAACCTCATATGTCAGTGGTTTTCAACCCACCACAATAGACCAAAATTACTGCTAAATGGTAGATCTATTGCGGTGCTTTTTGTTACCGCAGCAATAGATCTATAGTGGCATCGCAACAGTGGTGGGAAGAACCGCCGCAATAGCACCCGCCACTAAAGGTCAAAGGTACCTTTAGCGGTGCTTTTGGCCCGCCGCAATAGTACGTTTTTCTTGTAGTGTAAGAAATTGGTAGCAAAATATTAATAAGAATGACTTTGGAAGCTTTTGTAATTGTATGATGTTTTTTTTTTTTTTTTTTTTTTTTTTTTTTTTTTTTTTTTTTTTTTTTTTTCGCCACTTGCTTTTCACCTTCATTTCCTTGTTTTATACTTATGGGTCTAGTTAATGTATGTCTTTAGGTAGGGGTTTGTTCGCTTTGGTTTCGGTCGGTTTTCATGAGTATGGCCAACCGAAACCGAATATTTCGGTTTTTGAAATTCTCAACCGAAACCGACCGAAATGGCTGGAAACCAATCGGTTTCGATGTATTTTGGTCAGTTTCGGTCGGTTTTCGATTTTCCAAAGAGAGGGTTATTGAGATTTTCAAAACCCTAAGTCCCTAACTTTAATCACATATAAAAAACAAAGCAATAGAGAAACAGAGAGAGAGTTGTTGAACAAATCAGAACGACAGAGAAAGAAAAACTTCCAACAATATTTGTTCAACAATTTACACATAGGTTCCAATATAAAATTGAAAATATTTTGAATTAGTAAAAGGGTCCAAACAGAACTTTACCGTTGCTGCACCATAGCAGGAGCCTAACACCATGCTTGAGCCTACCACCATGTCTCTGTAGTGATTTTTCAATAAAGAACAAAGATATGTGACTCAGAGAGAAGAGAGAGGCATGGCCATGGTCCATGGGCTCAGAGAAAGAAAAAAAAAAAAGAATGAGGAGGCGCTGAAGCGAGAAGGGTAGAGAGAGACACAGGAAATTGGGGAAGGGAGTGGCTGAAGAAAGGACCATGGGACTCAGAGAAAGAAAAAAAAAAAGAAAAAAAAGAATGAGGAAGCACTGAAGCATGAAGGGTAGAGAGACAAAAATTTGGGGAAGGGGACGGCTGAAGAAAAGAAAAGAAAATGAGGGTATTTATATCATGCTACTATTAGGGTTTTAAAATATTAAATAGCAAAAATGCATGCGCGAAGGCTCGAACTGGGAATCAGTTAGCCAAAATGCAAGAAGCATACCACTAAGCTACTGATCATTTACTTCTTAAAGTTACATAAATATATAAATATATATAAATCGGTTCGGTTCGGGTGAAAAAATCCAGCACCGAAACCGAACCGAAATATTTTGGTTTTCTAAAATTCAAATCGAAACCGAACCGAAAAATTGAACTCGGTTCGGTCGGTTTCGGCTGGTTTTTTCGGTTCATCTGTTTTTTGCACACTCCTATCTTTAGGGTATACATTAACAAATCCGTTTTTGAAAAAATTTTATCGGGAATTGAAAAAGCTGTCAAAACTTTTTTAATTTTCGATAAATTTTTTTTCAAAAATAGTATACTATTGTGTGCCCTAAGAGCACACATTAATAAAATCCTACACTTATATCCGCTGTGAATCTCTATGCAAATTTTGGAATCTGTGAGATGGGAAGTGATAAAGGCAAATGTTTATGTTCAGTTTTCACTCATCCACATGGTCAAGTTGCATGTGTTGTACTTTTATATATTTCAATATTAGTACAATAGAAAATTAGTATATTATTTTAGTACAATAGTTTAGCTTTTTCATTGATTGAAACAATAGTGTAGTTTTTAATTTGTTTAAATTGTACATTAGTATAATAGTATAATGTAGTTTTTTTTTTTTTAATTGTATACCTATTATTGTTATTATTATGAGATTAAATTCTATAAAGATGTGGTGTAAAACTCATATTTGACTCTTCGAATCCCAACACGCCACGTCATCTTATTACATATTTAAGAATAAGCACAACAACACCCAATCAATTCTAATACCCGCCCATATATAAATCCAACCAAGTTTGGAGTTTATTGAAATGTTATTAGGTGTGGTATGATGTATTGAATTAAAAAAAAATGCTGACGTGTCAATCTCTTATTTGATAGTGTAAAACATGAGTTTTACACCCCATCCTTACCAAATTCGGGCTCTATTATTATTATATTAGATAGGTGAGATATAAATTTATTATATATATTAGTGGTAATTTCGAAATGGTACATTAGTAGTATTTGATATTAAAACATTTCGTTTTTCTAACCAAATCAAAATAGCTACTTGTATAATATTGACTCCCTTGATATTAACCACCACTACAAGAAACTTGACTATTTTCAACTATTGATACCATCAAAAAAAGTATTAAAAACCATCGAAAAAAGTATTTTCAACGTTGAAATGACCGTAGAGAACCATTATTAAAAACTTTGTCGAGAACATTTTTCTACAGCCTATGCAACCGTTGAAAAAATTATCACACATTTATCAATAGTTAATAACCGTCGAAACATATACACATAAATGTAGATTAAAGTATGCTTATTACTTTTATCCATAGGCACCCAACCGTTGAAATAAGTATTTTCTTTTAAAAAAATAAAATAAGTTTAGATGCACTCTTTCACATTAATCAAAATTTAATAACTTGAAACAAACCATAAAAATCAATACAACTCAACTACTCTGCCTACAACCCTTTACACTCTTAAACAATTGAAGGTTAAAGGTTATAAAATCTTCCATTTTTAAAGGTAGATGACCCACTTACCTATAAAATATTTTACAATAATTTTACAAAATATTGATGTGAAATTTTTTTACTAGTTCTGATTTAGGTCCACCACTAATATTACATTTTGTTTACCAATAATTATTTAGAAGATGCTAAAGCCACGTCAACAGTTTCTAAAATGGTTGTAAAATAGTTTGTTCATAACATTACTCTATTATTATAGAGAAATGATATGTCTACAATATTTTTACAACATTTTTACAACAAATCTTAAGTGGCAGATTGTTACTAGTTGTTATTGTTGGTGTACGGCCCCCGCACCAGGGCCCATATTGGGCCTTGGACCCTGGCCTGGGTGTATGGCTCATAAGGCCAGTCTCCCTCTACCTAGCGGCCCACCCCAGAGCCACGCGTGCTGCGGGCCCAAGCTTTGCCTCTTCATCGTTTCTAGGCGATACCTTCCCGAGCAGTGCTAAATATTCGACTTTCGGAACACCCCGCCCTGTACCTACCCGGCCGTGCCTCGGAGAGGCACCGCTGCCGAGAACTATCGTAGAGGTGGGAACCAAGTTCCAACGCCATCCTCACCGCTTCCCACTCCCACCTAACCACCCACTTACGATCGATAATACTGGACCGCCGGTTGCACTTACTGGCAAGTAATTATGACCTCTCCACTAAACTATGGACTATAAATACAAGAAGTTTTGAGAAGACAAAGGTTGAAAAATTGACTGTAAGAAGAGTGTAAACAGAGAGGGAGCAGAGAGAGAAGGTGGTTCAGACCCCCGAGGAGAGAAAAGTGATCCCATTGAGTCTTAGCGTTAAGAACGACCCAGTGTAGGAAATCTAAACCCACTATACAAGTAAGTTGTGAGCCCAAGTGAGGCCCAGCCCAGCGGGTTTTAGTTTTGGGTACGCACAATTGGCGCCGTCTGTGGGAAATCCTACTAAGCAGTGGTTCCGCCGAGACTCGTGTACAGGAAGATGTCTGGAGGTAACGCCGAGAGTGGCTCGGCAGGGTCTTCCCGGGGCTCCACCTGGCGGGAACAGAGGCAGAAGAGACGCGAGGATCCGGCTTACGAGCAACTGGAAGAGCGGTCCGGCCTTGGAGAAGGGTCGTATCAAACGGGGAGAACGGTATCCCATGCTTCCCGGCACAGGCAGCCCGACGCTAGGGATGAAGAGCTCGAGCGGCTGCGGAGGTTAGTACAAGACCTGGAGTTGGAAGCAAGAAACGAGCGCCACCAAGTGGGTCAAGACGACCGAGGGAGAAGGCCTGACGCCGAGGAAGAGAGACGCGGGATGGGGTCGAATCAATCAGGATCCCACCACCACAGGGAGCGTTCGCACTCGAGGGAGTCCTGTCGCCGCCGAGACCGCTCCCATTCGGCGGAATCTCGCTGACGACGAAATCGCTCTCGGTCGCGAGAATACGGGAATCGAGGCTCAGATTCTCCAAAGGGACGGCCAAGGAACGCGGCCATGGATGCGATGAGCCGTGCACTGCGTAGGGCGGCTCGATCCCCATTCTCAGTAGATATTGAGCAAGCACCGATGCCGGACAGATTTACGCGCCCGCCGTTCAATTCATATGGCGCGGAAAACGGACCCCGTGGAGCACGTCAGCCACTATATCCAGATGATGTCTCTACATATCCGAAATGACGCTCTGATGTGCAAGGTTTTTCCCTCCAGCCTTGGTCCCACAGCTTTGAGGTGGTTCAACGGGTTGCGCAAGGGCTCCATTCATAGTTTCGCCGAGCTAATACAAGAGTTCGGTTCCCGTTTCGTGACGTGCAGCCGGGAACAGCAATTGGTGGACGCGCTGCTGTCTATGAAGATGAGGGTAGGGGAAACCCTCCATGATTATGCTAGCCGATACTGGGAGCTCTACAACGAGATTGGCGGAGGGAACGAGAAGATTGCAGCTAGCACTTTCAGAATGGGATTGCCTGAGGAGTCGGGGTTGAGGGAATCATTAACTAAGAATCCTCCCGAGGATATGAGGCAGCTGATGAGGCGCATTGAGGAGAACAAGCGGCTGGAAGATGACAGAATACAAAGCAAAGGCAAGGCACAGGTGACAGACCGTCCTCGGCAGAGCGGTTTTCAACAGAGGGCACGGGGAAATTTGAGGATTCAAGAACCAGTAGCACCGGTAGGGGAGGTGAACGTGACGTTCAAGGAGCCCGTGCATAAAATTGTGGATAAGATTAAACACGAACCGTATTTCAGATGGCCGAACCGGATGGCTGGCGACCCCTCTAGGAGGAATTAGAACCTATACTGCACCTACCATAAAGACCGGGGACATACTACCGAGCAATGCCGAGTATTAAGGGACCATCTCGGGCAGCTGGCTAAGGCAGGGCACCTCAAGGAATTTGTGACGGATGCCGGGGATCGAGGAACAGGGCATGGCGCTCCACACAGAGGGAATCCCCTTCCGCCCCCTCTTGGGATAATTGACGTTATTCACGTCGCCCCGAGGGGAATTTCAACGGCAAAAGGGAAGGAGGTGTTGACAGTAATATCGGTGGAGGGAAGTACGGGTGTGCCGCCTCCCGCGAAGAAGATCAGACTTACCCGAGAGCCAATCACTTTCGACGACAGTGATTTGGAAGGAACCATTCAGCCGCACGACGACGCATTGATAGTCACGGCAAGGATTGGCGGCTTCGTTGTGAAGAGAATAATGATAGACCAGGGAAGCGGGGCGGATGTTATGTACCCGGACCTATTCAGGGGGCTCGGGTTGAGGAATGAGGATCTGTCGAAGTACAACACTCTCCTGGTTGGGTTCGACGAGAAAATGGTGGCTCCCGAGGGGCAAATCTCTCTGCCCGTGAACATGGGGGGCAAGGAGGTAATGGTAAGCTTCATCATAGTTGCCTCATACTCCCCCTACACGGCGATTCTAGGGAGACCATGGATACATGCAATGGGGGCTGTCCCGTCCATTCTGCACATGAAGGTCAAGTTTCATACTGATTATGGTGTCACGATGATACAAGGAAGTCAGCGGGCGGCCAGGCAATGTTTGATCGCCATGGTCGATTGGAAGAAGGAGCAGACCGACCAGAAGGATCAGGCCGACCCCAAATGTTCGTCGTCGGGGACGCCTTTGTAGCAATTACAGAACCCGTCAGTGGAGAAGGGGGTCGCGCGCGCCGAGGATATGCTCAAGGTGAAGGTGTTGCCGGATATAGACAAGTACTTCCAAATAGGGGAGAGCATGGAGGACCGGGAAAAAGTAGAGATGTTGCTACTCCTAATACGGAATGTGGACGTATTTGCATGGAGTCCATACGAGGTGCCCGGGGTGGATCCCGGATTCATCGTGCATAGACTCGGAGTTGACCCCTCATTCACCCCTAAAAAGCAGAGGCCGAGGAGATTAGCCTGGGAGCATTCCGAGGCAGTAAAGGTGGAAGTTCAAAGATTGAAGGAGGTTGGGGTGATTCGGGAAATCTTCTTCCCGGATTGGTTGGCGAACACCGTGGTAGTGAAGAAGAAGAACAGCAAGTGGAGGGTTTGCGTCGACTTCACCGATCTGAACAGAGCCTGCCTGAAAGACCATTTTCCCGTGCCAAAGATTGATCAGCTGGTGGACGCTACGTGTGGGCACCCGAGGATGAGCTTTCTAGACGCTTTCCAAGGGTATCACCAAATCGCCCTGGCGCCCGAGGATCAAGAAAAAACGGCGTTCATCTTCCCGGAAGCCAATTATCACTACACGAGGATGCCCTTCGGACTGAAGAACGCCGGGGCCACCTACCAACGAATGATAACAAGAATGTTCCGAGACAAGATAGGGTGCACAGTCGAGGTGTACATCGACGACATGGTGGTGAAGAGCAAACAGGAAGCCCTACATATGGGGGACCTCCAGGCGGTTTTCGAGGTTCTCCGACGGCATAAGTTGCGCCTTAATGCGGAGAAGTGCGCATTTGGCGTTAGGGCCGGGAAGTTCCTGGGGTACCTGATCAGTATGCGGGGAATTGAGGTCAACCCCGACCAGATAGAAGCTGTGAGAAGACTGAAGCCACCGAGCAACCCGAAGGAAGTGCAAATATTAACCGGGATGCTAGCAGCCCTTAATCGGTTCATCTCAAAATTCGCAGATCGCTGCCGACCATTCTACCAACTGCTGAAGAAATGGACTGGATTTCGGTGGAGTGAAGAGTGTGACGAAGCCTTTGTGGATCTGAAGAATTATTTGGCACGGGCGCCCATGCTTATGGCGCCAAAGCCAGGTGAGGATTTGTTCATGTATCTGGCGGTATCCGAGCACGCCGTGAGTGCTGTGCTGCTGAGGGACAAAGGAATCCAGCAACCCGTGTACTACATCAGCAAAACTCTAGTTGACGTCGAGACGAGATACTTGCCCTTGGAGAAGCTCGTGTTAGCCCTAATACACGCCACCAGGAAGTTGCCGCATTATTTTCAAGCACACACTGTATACGTCCTGACCGAGTACCCATTACAGTCGTTATTAAAGAGGTCGGACTTTACGGGCCGAGTAGCCAAATGGGGAACTCGACTTGGTTCCTTCGACATACGGTACAGACCTCGAAGCTCGGTGAAAGGCCAAGTCCTTGCGGATTTTATCGCCGAGTTTTCGCCCAAAGAGAAGGGGGAGATGGTTTGCCGACTGGAGGCTCGCCCGTGGAAGGTATTTGAAGACGGCGCGTCGAGCTCCACAGGTGCCGGCTCAGGGGTCGTTATAATCACCCCAGAAGGAATACGGCTAGAGCACTCGTTTAGATTGGGTTTCAGGGCATCCAACAACGAGGCAGAATACGAGGCTTTTCTGGCCGGACTGAGGACAGCTTCGAGCTTGGGGGCCCGGGAGGTTGAACTATATTCGGATTCGCGTCTGGTGGTTAATCAGGTGCTGGGTAGTTTTGAAGCCCGAGATCCCCGGATGAAAGCGTACCTAGAACAGGCGAAACTAGTTATGGCCGGCTTCAACACGGTGAAGGTTTTTCAAGTAGCCCGAACGCAGAACAGACACGTCGACTCCCTCGCCACGCTGGCATTGTCAGTGATCGAAGAGATACCACGGCAAATCAAAGTCGAGCTTATTTCAGAGCCGAGCGTCAGGGTAATGAGCGACTCGGGAACTACAGGGATCAATGTCACGGCCATTGCAGCCCCTACCCCATGCTGGATCGACCCCATTATCGACTTTCTGGCTGACGACCGTCTACCGAGTGACGAGAAGGAGGGCATCAGGATCCGTAGGATGGCTCCTCAGTATTGGTTGGCGGAAGACCGGACTTTGTATCGAAGGTCCTTCGGAGGGCCGTACCTCTTATGCTTACGCCCGGAGAAGGTGGGCGAGCTCTTGGCCGAGCTCCACTCTGGGGTGTGCGGCGGCCATGTCGGGGGACGTTCATTGGCGCACCGAGCGATGACTCAGGGGTTTTGGTGGCCTCAGATGCAAAAAGACGCCGCCGAGTATGTGCTTAGGTGTGAACAGTGTCAGAAGCACGTCCCTCTGATCCATCAGCCTGCGAGCCACCTGAACCCGATCAGCAGTCCTTGGCCTTTTGCACAATGAGGGCTGGACATCATCGGCCCATTCCCTCGGGCGACGGGCGGCCGAAAGTTCGTTTTGGTGGCCGTCGACTATTTTACCAAGTGGGTGGAGGCGGAAGCTTTGGCCAACATACGAGATGTGGAAGTAAAGAAATTCGTATGGAAGAACATCATCACCAGGTTCGGGGTGCCGAACACTATCATATCGGACAACGGGCTATAGTTTAACAGCCGGGCGTTCCGAGAGTTTTGCGGTGGTCTCGGTATCAAAAACAGGTACTCAACTCCCACTTATCCACAGGGCAACGGTCAGGCCAAGGCCGTGAATAAGGTGATTGTGAGCGGGCTGAAGAAAAGGCTGGAGGGCGCGAAGGGAAACTGGGCCGAGGTACTTCCCAAAGTCTTGTGGGCATACCGCACCACTCCTAGACGGTCCACCGGGGAGACCCCTTTCTCTCTCACGTACGGAACGGAAGTCGTGATCCCTACCGAGGTGAATCTATGCAGTGCGCGAGTAGCGGGGTTCGATCACGCCCAAAACGACGAAATGATGGTAGGATATTTGGACAAGATGGAAGAATACCGCGAAATGGTGACAATACGGCTTGCGGAATATCAGCAGAAGCTCGCCCAGAGATACAACCGAGGTGTAAGAACGAGGGAGTTTGTCGCCGGGGATTTGGTTCTCAGAAGAGCCGTGGGCAACATGCGGGACACTAGCGCCGGGAAATTGGCGCAGACATGGGAGGGACCCTACAGGGTCACAGCAGTGGCCGGCACCGAGGCTTACTTCTTGGAAGACCTAGACGAGAGACAGCTGCCCCGACCATGGAACGTCCATAATCTCAAGAAGTACTATCATTGATGGGCGATACGCCGAGCATAACGTTAACTGCAACCTATTGTATATGTTTTGTTAGTTATACTAATGATGTGTCTCATGCAGATCCGCACTCTTCTAACCCTAATCCTCGGTTCAATCCCACCCACCGAGCATGTTTCATTCTTAGCCGATTTGTTCTAAGGACGGAAGCCTGACCCCCGGTTCGATTTCGGTCACCGAACAGGTGGAAACCTTAACTATTCGCCCTAAGGACAGAAGCCTGATTCTTGATTCGATCTACATCACCGAGCAGGTGGAAACCTTGACGGCCCATTCTAAGGACAGAAACCTGACCCTCGGTTCGATCCCTATCACCGAGCAGGTGGAAACCTTAGCCGTTTGGTCCTGAGGATAGAAGCATGACCCTCGGTTCGATCCCTATCGCCGAGCAGGTGGAAACCTGAACGATTCACTCTAAGGACAGAAGCCTGACCCTCGGTTCGATCCCTATCACCGAGCAGGTGGAAACCTTAGCCGTTTGGTCCTGAGGACAGAAGCCTGACCCTCGGTTCGATCCCTATCACCGAGCAGGTGGAAACCTGAACGATTCACTCTAAGGACAGAAGCCTGACCCTCGGTTCGATCCTATTGCCGAGCAGGTGGAAACCTGAACGATTTACTCTAAGGACAGAAGCCTGACCCTCGGTTCGATCCCTATCACCGAGCAGGTGGAAACCTGAACGATTCCCTCTAAGGACAGAAGCCTGACCCTCGGTTCGATCCTATCACTGAGCAGGTGAAAACCTTAGTCATTTCATCCTAAGACAGAAGCCTGACCCTCGGTTCGATCCCTATCACCGAGCAGGTGGAAACCTGAACAATTCACTCTAAGGACAGAAGCCTGACCCTCGGTTCGATCCTATCACCAAGCAGGTGAAAACCTTAGTCATTTCATCCTAAGACAGAAGCCTGACCCTCGGTTCGATCCCTATCACCGAGCAGGTGGAAACCTGAACGATTCACTCTAAGGACAGAAGCCTGACCCTCGGTTCGATCCCTATCGCCGAGCAGGTGGAAACCTGAACGATTCACTCTAAGGACAGAAGCCTGACCCTCGATTCGATCCCTATCACCGAGCAGGTGGAAACCTGAACGATTCCCTCTAAGGACAGAAGCCTGACCCTCGGTTCGATCCTATCACCGAGCAGGTGAAAACCGTAGTCATTTCATCCTAAGACAGAAGCCTGACCCTCGGTTTGATCCCTATCACCGAGCAGGTGGAAACCTTACCATAGCCAGACACATCACAATAAAGAGGCAACCAACGAGAATTCGTTACTCGGTCAATGCGAAAACACAACACGATAAAACATTCATATTAAGACATAAAACTCAAACTAACATTTTGTTGCCAAAACCCGGCAACTCATAAATAAATTATCCCGTCACCACAACCCGGTGACATAGGCAATTCCGTTCATTTAAATTCTCAAAAAGAAGGAAAAATAAAGCAGGTTTGGCTTTCAAACTTAGATATCCGCCGCGTGAGCGAAGGATGCATCCTCTTCAGGGCGTTGGTCGGCGTAAGGAGTTGGCAACTGGACGTCTCCCTGGTTCGGTCCCCAACATGAGGGTTGCTGGTCCCCTCCATATCGGTCGGCACCGCGTGAGAGTCAATGGCGTTCACCAGTTCCCTCATGCTGGAGGTCTCTTCTTCGTCAATAACAAGGGGCGCAGGCCGCTCGGTTTGGGGGATACTCGGGAAAGGGATCTTGCTGCGATCCCTCAATAGAGAATCCTCGGGAATCCCCAAGGCTTGAAGAGCGGCGAACCAACCCTCCTCATATCCGAGCTTGTGGGCCTGGCGAATGACCGGCTCTGCCGAATTCTCGGCATCTGCGAACCCCTCGTTATACCACTTGTTTTCACAAACCTCCAATGCCGCCTTCGAATCGGCCAATTGTCCTTCCAACATGGTGTTTAAGCTCTGAGCCTCCGCCAATTTAAGCTCGGTGCCTCCCAGTTGCAGTTCCAGCTCCTCAGACTTCGTTTCGGCAAGAGCCTGGGCCTTCGCGGCCGTAGCAATTTTACTTTCTGCCTCCTCGGCAATTTTTGACTTCTCCTTCACCGTGGCCTCGGCGACGTCCTTCAGGGGCCTTCTCCCGCTCAACGTCCTCGGCTAAATCCTTCATCCTGCCGTCCACAATGTATGACATTTGTGCAACCTGACCACACAAAATTCAATTTATAAAGTAAAATGGAAAGTACACGTACATGAGCAAATGGGAAACCGAGAATGGGAAAGAAAAACGAAACAGTTACCGCTATGGCATGCCACTGCAATCGCCTCCCCAAAGACTTATCCGTCGACTCCGTAAAAGCATGCAAGTCCTCGGGCAAAAGCAGGCCACGCGCCAGACTCTGCGCGACACGGCCCCCATGGCCTTTGTCCCATACTCGCGCACTAGCCGTCGCTGGAAGAGGCTTGCCGTCGAGTTGGAAGGAGGGTCGCCACTCCACCTGAACGCCTGCCAAGTTGAGTACACGGGATTGACACTGAGGATAAGGTGAGACGCTCGGAGTTGTCCGTCCGAATGTACGAAGATTTCTGACCTAAGCACGAAGTTCAGGTCCCGAACGTGTACCACTCTGACGTACGGCTTGAATCTTTTGCTCTCTGCACAGAGGAAATAAGGGTTAGTGATTACATACCCGGTCCAAAATCAAAAGAGACCAAAGTAGATAAAGGTTAGTCACCGACCAACGTCGCGCAGCGAAAATGCACAGGGGATCTCCTCGGCAAACCAATTGCCGCTCACCCGAACGAAATCTTTAGCCGAATTTCGGTTTGAATCTGGTAGGCATGAAATGAGCTGTACCCTTACATCCCTAGTCTTTATATAATAATCCGACTCGATGTTGCCACACAGACTATACATCTGATTAATGTCATAATGATTTAGTTGTAACCCGTACAACTGGTTCAACCTACTCACGCAACTCACTGCCCGGTAAAAGTTGGGAGGGAGTTGGTCGGGGCAAAGGCCGTAAAATCTAAGGGTACTAAGAATTAGAGGGTCAACCGGGAACCTGAGCCCCCCCTCTAGAATGGCCATCAAGGGAAAGAACACCGTGTTTTCACCACGGCGCCTCTGGATGTCAATATCGCCCATATTACAGTAGGCGATGTCTACGTCCCCAGGAACATTATAGGCATCCCTAAATCTAGCCAAAGCGTGTGCGGAAGAAAGGAGGTAAGAGTAACTCATTTTTCGAGCGAGTGTTCTTAAATAGGAAAGAAATGCTATGATTATCAAAGAATTGAATGAAATGGCCAAACAGAAAAAGGAAGAAGAGGGAAAGGAACTTACTGTGGGCTCTAAAAAGGAAGTATGTTCTGGGCCAAGAGATGAACCACGAAGGAGGGATGCTCGGCAGAGTAAGATATTGAAAAGTGAGGAACGCAAAAGTGAGGGTAAGTGACAGGAACGACTACTTATAGGCGTGGGGAGTAAAATGAGAAGCATTAAATGACCCACTGGCAAGAAACCACGCGGACCGCCGCTTCAACTGCCATGCGTGTGATGCATCGGTTCACGAACCGTCAGACAGTGATGACGGATAGGCCGTCAATCAATTCCAAACGCGTCTTTTGAGACACGCATTAATGTGCCCATCAACAGCCGGGCACTGACCCTTCGACTTCCCAGACGGGTATTTACCCCTTGTGATCCTTGATTCACCCCCGGGAATGGGGAGCAAATCAAGGGGGGGCTATTGTACGGCCCCCGCACCAGGGCCCATATTGGGCCTTGGACCCTGGCCTGGGTGTATGGCCCATAAGGCCAGTCTCCCTCTACCTGGCGGCCCACCCCAGAGCCACGCGTGCTGCGGGCCCAAGCTTTGCCTCTTCATCGTTTCTCGGCGATACCTTCCCGAACAGTGCTAAATATTCGACTTTCGGAACACCCCGCCCTGTACCTACCCAGCCGTGCCTCAGAGAGGCACCGCTGCCGAGAACTATCGTAGAGGTGGGAACCAAGTTCCAACGCCATCCTCACCGCTTCCCACTCCCACCTAACCACCCACTTACGATCGATATTACTGGACCGCCGGTTGCACTTACTGGCAAGTAATTATGACCTATCCACTAAACTATGGACTATAAATACAAGAAGTTTTGAGAAGACAAAGGTTGGAAAATTGACTGTAAGAAGAGTGTAAACAGAGAGGGAGCAGAGTGAGAAGGTGGTTCAGACCCCCGAGGAGAGAAAAGTGATCCCATTGAGTCTTAGCGTTAAGAACGACCCAGTGTAGGAAATCCAAACCCACTATACAAGTAAGTTGTGAGCCCAAGTGAGACCCAGCCCAGCGGGTTTCAGTTTTGGGTGCGCACAGTTGGTATAAAAAAGTAATCTTAGTGCTAAATTCAAATTTAAACTAATAACAACTAACCACCTATAATTTGTTGTGAAAATATTATAAAAATGTTATGAACGTAGCACTTCTCATTATTATAATATCTAATGTCAGAATTTTTTTAAAGAAGATAATGTCAGACTTTAATACATAATAACTAACCATAAATATTTATGGTTAGTTATTATGTATTAAAGTCTGCCATTATCTGTTTCTCAAAAAAAAAAAAAAAAAAAAAAAAAGTCTGACATTATCTTATCAGGAGAAAAAAAAAACCATATTATATTTCATAAAAAAAACCATCCTATTTACACGTCAACATTTCTATCATTTTTATAAAAATGACAGTGCCTCTAAATTTTAGCAAACTAACATTAATCAACCAAATTTAGTGAGCTCCCTTTGATTGAATTTAAAGGTTTAATCTTTAATTAGCCTTCAATTTCCAGGAAACCACTTTCATTGTCTAGCAAGATTTGAAAGTAGGGTACAGGGTTTTTCATTTATTTATTTTTATTGGTTAAAGTACTTGAAAATTCAACTAAGAGGACACTAATAAAGATTTTGGACGGTGGGGAAGTTTTTCAGTAAAACAATTCCTTTTTGGGAGCCATTTAATTAGTATGTATTGTAGACTAAATAAACTTAATTTTTGTAGAGTATTTATATAATTTAGTTATCGTATTAGACAGTTCTATCTTGAAAATTTTATTTTCCAAAAGTAGAGATAGCTTGCATAGTGATGGGTTATTTCATTATGATCTAGTAATTATTTGCACATCCATTTCTAGAAAGAGATTGATAATTTGAGATGGATCCACATAGATGCTAAGGGAGCTGATTTTGGCCTTAATGGCCCCCCAATAAGTCTAGTGTCACCACATAATGCATAACAAATTTTACGCTGTGTTTAATTCTCTCACATCACTTATTTCACATCTACTTTTATATGTTAAAATGTCAACATTTTTGAAATGTAAATATTTTTGCATCAATTGTGGGTATGTGTGAAAAATAGTGAATGTAAACTAGTATAAAAAAATATTTTTCGTTTTACAATTAAGTAAGGGGGTAAGTTGTTAATAGTAAATAATAAAATAGTGTTAGTAGTGGATCGACTCATATGAAAATCAATAATAATTATAGTGTTGGATTAGGTTGGGTATTTTAGAAGTGAATTCTTACACACTTAATACGGCTTGTTACTATTATTGTTTTATCGTAGCCCAAGCCCAAAGCTACAGATTGGGTCCAGGCTTTCAAGTCGTACAGGGACATCAGATGAAATGGACAGAAATAAACTAGTCCACTCAATTTGTGCTCCAAGACGTGGCCACTAGCAGAGAGCAGAGCAATCTTGGGAGTCCAGCAAATCAAAATCATGTGGGAGTTCAAAAGCAAGAGAAGAACAAAAGAAATCAAGGCCAAGTTTAGAAAGATTCCTAGACGGAAAGATTTGAGACAGTCTCGGTATTTTTGCCATAATTTTTTTGCACATATGTCCGATTGAGCTATTTCTTGGCGGTATTGGAACGAAGACTCAGAGATCTACAACTTTGTAGTTCACCACAATGGAATAAAACGTTTTGGAGGTCAAAAGTGATCTAAAAGCTGACAGTGGTAAAAACTATGAAAATAAAAGGATTTTCCCTTTTTCTTTGGAGGAGGTTGAGATTATAGAGGCAAAAGAAACCCTAATATTTTTTCATCTTTACTCTTTTAGTTCTTTTAGATGTTTAGCATTTTTTTTTTTTAATGGATTTAGTGGTTAACTAGCTAGGATAAGAGTGACGCCTAATATTTTTATCATGTGTTCTTGAGATTATCAATGTTTTTTTTATGGATTGATGATTGAACTTTGAGACTGATTTTAATATTTAAAAAGACTGCATGTTGACAAGTTCTTAAGATTTAATATGATTTTTTTAGATATATCAAATGCTTGAACTCTATGATTCGTTATGATTTGAGAATATATTAAATGGTTGGTCTCTTTTATAGCATGCCAATATAATTACTTGCTCCATCACTCACATTCAATCTACTAGATCTACACCTTGTTTGAGAATTTTATTGTTTTATCTTTGGATTAAGCAAGTTAGCTCTCCACCCTAATTGAGTTAAAAACAATCCAAGTTCATATAATAAAATATTAAGTGGATCATTGAATTCTTAGTGTTTTTCTCCATTACTTTTTCACAAACTTATTTTGCTATTTTCAGTTGTCATTTCAATATGGCCGTATTCCATCTTTGGGTGGAAAACAAATTAACAATTTTTTTTTTCTGATTAATAATAGAATTTTTTACATTAGTATCAATAATTCCTTATGAATCGACCTCGGACTCATTGATATATTAATAATTGCGATAGTCTGCATTTGAGTTCGCATTATTATTAAACCAACAATGCACAATTGTGAAATTTGTTACGATAGTCTGCCAACTAAGTAGTTGTGAAATTTGTTATGAAAGCAATAGTGTATGTAGCAATACTCTAATGGCCCTCCCTCTCCTCTCTCCCCAATTTTATTTTTATAATAAATATACATATAAATATTTGAATTTCAACTCCCTAAGAATTTTTTTTTTTTTTTTTTTTTTTTTTTTTTTTTTTTTTTTTTTTTTTTGAGAAATGTCTCCCTAAGAATTCAGTTAGCCTAAATACACTTAAAAAAAAAAAGAAAAAAAAAAAGAAGAAGACAAATGTACCAGCCTATAGCTTTGGGGGATCCTCTAAATATATATTTTTAATATAAAACATTTAAAAAATATATTGCAATTACATTGTAAACACTAGCATATGCAAGACTCTCCGAGGCCTAGGCTATAGTCGTCATAATGGATCTCGTTTACAACATTAGCCTATAGATTTTGGACATCCTCTAAAATATACATTTGTGATATAAAACATAGAAACCCAATTCTAACCTGAAAAACCTAAATATTTTCTTAGTACTCGTACTAGACAGATGAATTTTATTACGAATGGCTAGCCTGTAAACCTCAGTACCTCACTCATGTGATGTCCAAGTCCTCCACAGTTCCACCATCAGGCAACTCCCATATTCAATCTCTGTCTTCATCACAGGAAACCAAACATCTTTTCCCCTCTCTGGTTCTTTCTGGCAGAGTAGACACAGGTCTTTTTTCTTTTTTTCAAAATGTTAGTTTACTTAATAATAGTTAAAGTTGTTAAAGTTAAATTATTGACTTTGAAAAAGGTGGCGAGGAACCTAAAGATATAAACTTTTTTATGAAAAATATTTCAAATTATTAATGTGGTGAGTGGTTATTGGTAAATGAAAAAAATAATATTAATTGTGGGTTTAGATGAGAACCAATAAGAAGTTGGATATATTAACAGTTTGTATGGATATATTAACAATTTGTAAAAATGTTGTAAAATAATTTATAGCTGTTCTTTAGCAAGTGAAAACAGGTCTTGAAATAAATTGGGAAAAACGCATGCTTCTGGAATAGAACCGGCGACCTCCTAGGAGTTTTGGACTTTAATCCAACACACTAACCACTGAACTAGTTAGCTGCCTCGTGTCCTTCTTCAAATGTATATTTATTTATTTTAATTTTACAAGATTAATAGTTTTGGATTTAATTTTATCACTATTTACTTAATAGTATTTTCTAATTTTTTTTGTTCAAGAATTATTCTTTCACATCAATAAATATGAATATGAAAACTGTAAATTTATGTTAAAAATGATTTTATTTTAAATTAAACTGCATTTTTTATTTGAAAGATTAATAAACACAATTTTTAAAGCTTGTTTATATTTATTATTTTCTATTCACTTTATAAAAATAACGAAAATTCATTTGAAAATTGTTTTAATTGCTTAATTTTTTTTAAGGGTAAATTTCCATATTTTTACACATTTAATACATTTATTTGTATTTTAATTAATATTAAATTAATTTTGACGTCATCATGGTTCGACTTCGGTTGAACCTTGATCCGACCTTAAAAACCTTGAACCTCTCCCTTCTTCAGTTCTTTGAACGGTCTAGTCTGAAAACCAAGAAAACAACTATCCTTATTTGAAATGATTTCTTGCTAATTATTTTTTAAATATAAAATTGAAATCCTACTATGGTATAATTTTAAGTATATGTGTATGATTGTAGGAAACTTTCTTCTGAAAACTTGAATCCCAATTTTTGATTTTCTACCTCACAAGAACTTGTACTTATAGAGTAACCATCATACCAAAAATATGCGACAATCTTGTCAATGATTTTAAATAAAACAAAAGCATGCCTATATATGTATATAGCCGGAATTTCTGCCACGATGTTGTGTGTTCCTTGGAAAAGGAATTTACAATACTATGTTTTTAGATTTCAATGATACAATTCAAAAAATGTAAGGAAAATAACAATTTACCGACAAATTTGACTTTTATCATAGTATTAAATTAAATATTTCATAATCTAGGAAAGTTAAAGTGGCCCTACTATTTTTAAAAGCGTGTCATTTTATAATGTGTATCAAAATTAAAAGTCAAATTACCAAGAAGACCTTGGTCAGACCCAATGGGAGATGAGGAAACTATCCACAAGAATCCAACAAAAGTCAATTTAATAACATACGTAATGATTGTTATATATATATATATATATATATATATAGAGAGAGAGAGAGAGAGGAAACTCAAGCAAGAACCCAAATTGTACAACAATATTTTTCCTTTCTACATTGCTTTATTTGGTGAACGCGTGCAAAATGAGTACTTTATAGAGTTTTTCATATGATATTCATGGAGATAGAATTACCATCACATAAGTTGATTCAAATTTTTTGATGCAACGACTAAACAAGTGATAATTATTAAGAGAAAAGATTCAAGGGTTTTGAAAATGATGCAAAATAATCCAATGGTGATACAATAAATAAGTACCATTTGAATGGTTAATTTAGTACAATTATCCTCAACAAGTTCAAGTGCTAGACAAGTTTCTATACACAATGGTTGTATCACATGTCAAAAGTCTAATATAACAATTATATGTAATACTTCTTTCACATATACATGAAGTTTATGAATTATATTTAGATGGGAAGAGGGGAGGAAATAGGTGATTGATATATGCAAACATAATATATGTCCCACAGAAACATAAGAAGTGCATTGCATACCTTTGAAATGGTTGGATTTTATTTTTTTGAGATAGTTACAATATGCTACTAATCCCGCAACTCAAACTATTTACTCTCCTAGACCTCTAAGCACTTTGCGCATAAGGAGGTATAGGGGTGTCCAACAGCAACCGATACTCGGCCAACTCATCTGACCAGGACCGAGAACCGGCCGACCCGACGCCGGTGACGGTCGGCGGAGTGTCTCCACCTCCAGAATCCGAAAACCGTAGATTGGTTGGCGGGTTTTCTCTCCAAAACTCGAAGAAACCCGACCGAACCGATCAAAAGAGCAATTTTTGGCGAAATTTTTAGATCTGACGAGATCTCAGCCATTTCCGACGAGATCTCAACTAGATCCATGGAATCTCCACCGGATTTGGCGAGATCTCACTAGATCTGGCGAGATCTCGCCGAATCTGGTGAGATTTCGCCAAATCCAGCGATAACCCAACGAAAATCCGGCGAAAATATCATCGATTTTTTGCCCATTTCGACGTTAACTGGTCGGATTTTGGCCGATTTTGAGATCTCTAACTCCGACTGAACCGACCGCCATCCATTGAACGTCAAATCCGCCCGATCCAATCAGCCCTCCGGTCGGCGGCGGGTTGAAATTCTAGCCATCCAATCTGGTCGGGTCGGTTCCGGGTTGGGCACAAACCCGACCCGGACCGACCCATGGACAGGCCTAAGGAGGTACCAAATAGAGGTGATATGTAATCTCTATAAATATATATATATATATATATATATAATCAAAACTGAGAGAAAATCCAATTAGATTTTAAATTGGATTTCAATTAAAGTTCAATTTTGCACCATACGTCTCATCTAATCTAATTTTTAAAATTTTTGTACCGTGAATTATTAGGTGCAAAAACCGAAAAGTTCAAGTCCAATTAGATTCTAAATTCAATTTCAATTAGAGTCCAATTGTGTACCACATGTCCATCTTTTTTCTTTTCTTTTTTTGTACCAAATAAATTCTTTTTTCATCTCTTTCTTTCCTTCTTCAGTAAAATATTACATTTTAAGTTTTTCTATTATCATAGCTTTAGACAATTAGTGCCAAATATTATTAGGACGAAATATATTGCAAAATGTTGTTGACTCCGATTTGATATTGCACTACATGGGTAAGTTTTTCTGATTTCCAAAAGTCTGATTTATTTTCGAGAGTAGTTGTTTAGTGACTGTCAATGTATTATACCACTTCATGAAGCCTTTAAAAAAAAAAAAAAAAAAAAAAAAACTAATATATATATGGCGAAAAGCACATTTTAGTCCATACATTTTCAGGCGATTTCCATTTTAATCCCTACATTTTATTTTTACCGCTTTTAGTCCCTATCCTAAAAAACGGTTCCCATTTTGGTCCCTATTGTTAGTGCCCTAACGGTAAAGTCCTAGGTGGCAGATGGAAGCTGACGTGGCGCTAATGTGACAATTAAAATATTATTAAAAAATATTATTTGGCTTTTTTTTAATGTCACGTCAGCTAATTAATTTTTTATAAAAAGCCATGTCAGCAAATTAAAAAACAAATTATATTTATCTCAAACAAATTAAAAAACCAAAAAACAAAACTTAAATTAAAAACACAAACCCAGACAGATATAACACAAACCAAAATTTCATTTTCTTATCTCTCTCTCCCTCTCGGGTCAAACTCACAAGTAGTGTGATTTATTTATCTCTCTCTGTCCATTACAATCTACATCATCAGCGGCGGCATCGACATCGACATCGACGACTCCTCCATGGCCAACTCCTCCGCCGCTACTGCTCCCCCAACTCAAACCCATTCTCCGCCGCTACCCCGAACTGTTGGGTCTCAAAAAATCCCTCCTTCTTCTTCCATTTCCGATTCTTTCTATCTCGTCGGAGTCATGGTGTTTGCTGTTTTGGGAAATGGGTTTGATCGGCGGGGTGTTGGTGGTGGTGGTTTTGGGATTTGTTGGTCGGTGGTGGTGGCAGTGGACTCCTTCGTGGCCAACTCCTCCGCCGCTACTGCTCCTCCAACGCAAACCCATTCTTCGCCGCTACCCCGAACTGTTGGGTCTCAAAATCCCTCCTTCTTCTTTCATTTCCGATTCTTTCTCTCTCGTCGGAGTCATGGTGTTTACTGTTTTGGGAAATGGGTTTGATCGGCGGGTGGTAGCGGTGGTGGTTTTGGGATCTGTTGGTCGGTGGTGGTGGCAGTGGTTTTGGGATGTGGGTTTGATTGTGGTAGTGGTGGTGGTGGTTTTGGGATCTGGGTTTGATTATAGGTTTATGGGTTTGTTGGAGATTGGTTTGGTTACTGGGTTTGTGGTTTTGATTTGCTGAAGATTTGGGTTTGAGTTCTTGGGTTGCTGGGTTTGATTTGGGAGTTCTTGATTTGCTGGGTTTAAGTTCTTGATTTGCTGGAGATTTGATTTCTTAGTTTCTTCGTTCTTCCTGTTAGCATTTAATTTAATTTTTTCTTCTTGTTTTTATTTATGTCCTAGTGATTTGAGTTTAAGTTCTTGGGCTGCTGGGTTTGTGATCTTGTGATGGGTATGAGTTCTTGGATGCTGGGTTTGATTTGGGAAGAATTTGAAGAACAAGTTGTAAAATGAAGAACAAGTTGAAGAACACTAAGAACATTAAGAAATTTTTTTTAATTAAAATTTTTAATTAAATTAAATTTAAGGTTTTTTTTTAATTTAATTTATTTTTTAAAATTTTCTGACATGGCTTTTTAGAAAAAATTAATTAGCTGACGTGGCATTAAAAAAAAACCAAATAATATTTTTTAATAATATTTTAATTGTCACATTAGCGCCACGTCAGCTTCCGTCTGCCACCTACGACTTTACCGTTAGGGCACTAACAGTAGGGATCAAAATGTAAATCGTTTTTCAGGATAGGGACTAAAAGTGGTAAAAATAAAATGTAGGGACTAAAATGGGAATCGCTTGAAAATGTAGGGACTAAAATGTGCTTTTTGCCTATATATATATATATATATATATATATATATATATAACCAAAGCCTTTGACTTTTTATTGACCTCTTTAGAGCTTGCCACATCATTATCATTTTTTTTTAAAATAAAATTATTTTTGTTTAGTCCAAACTTAACAAGAAGTGAAACTCTATCACTCTAACAAGTCCAACTTAAACTCAAACTCATCATTATCATTTTTTAAAATTTACTTTATGGATTTTCATTTATTTTTTTAAAAGTAATTTTTGTACAGGAAATATCAAACTCTCTTTAACCGTTTTCCACAAGATAAAAAAGCTTGCAATAATTGAAATTTAAGGTTATTGCTACTGTATATGTCTTTACTTCACCTCATGATATGAAAGTATGTTAATTTCTTGGGCAGAAAACTTATATACGATACATTAAGAGGAGGTATGACTTTCATTATTTCAACGTGGGCTCTTGCTCAACATTTTTTAGCGTGAGCGATATACTGATAAGGTTTGTTTAAAGTTTAAATCCGTTAAAATTTAAAACTTATTACTTTATGGGTTCGTGTACTTTTTTTTTTCTTATATTTCTCTTTTGAATAGTCATATGTTTTTTGAATTGTTTTAATAACTTATTCTTTAATTATATATCTTTTTTGGTATTTTAGAAGTTTTAACATCTGAATTTGTATAGTCACACACACACACACACACACACACACACACATATGTATTATCTATAATTTGTAGGCTCTGAATCTTTTGATTCCTTTCAATAGTTATAGTTATGGATTATTCTTTTGAATTTAACCCATATTTCTCTTATATTTCTATATTGTTTAGTCATATATATTTTGTTTTGTTTCAATAATTTATAAGCAATGAATCATCTGATTCTTTAATATTTTTTGGTTTTTCAGAAGTTTTAATATCTAAATTTTTGAGTTATTTTTTTGCAATATCTAAAACTGTCTGATAAATTTTTTGTAAGCCATTGCACGTTCAAGCAATGACTTCTTCATCAAATTTTAACACAAATTAAAGTTATACAAGAGCAAATCATGCAATGGTGTAGATTATTTTAGTCTACCTCACAAATAGGTAGGTTCTCATGCATAGTACTAGTTAGCAACTAGTTTTCTTAATTTTGGTACCAAGTGAGTGGTCCCTTCATTCATCTAAGTAAAATCATCTCAACTTTTTCATTTTTAGCGACGAAATTCAAATTTCGTCGCTAAAGGTTATTAGTTTTTTCATTTTTTGCAACGAATTATAAATTTTGTCGCTAAATGTAAGTTTTTAGTGACGAAAAATTTTTTCTCACTCAAATTCGTCGCTAAAAATACATTTTGTTATAGTGTTAGTACTATTTTTAAATGTTTTCGTGTATAAGCATGGGTTGCAATCTAGTATATATTATTTGGGTCATGTTCACGGGTGCTCTTAGGACAATTGTTAATAAATATTTTTAGAAAAAATTTGATACAACTTTTATGGGAAATAGAAAAAACTGTCAAAACATTAATTTTTTTTTTCTTTTCCCACAAAAACATTCCTAAAAAGGTTCACTAACAAATGCCTTAGAGCATCCGTTAAATATTAAAGTCAAAGTATATATAATCATAATTCAAATTAATTTCTAATTATTATCTAATTTTTGTCCAATTTAATTTTCTTAATTTTGGTGTAAAGTGGCTTACTTGCACGAAAACCGAGGTGATCACCTCAATCACCTAAGTAAGACTACCTTATTATTATTATTATTACTATTAAATATTTCCATGTATACGCGTGGATTACAACTTAGTATAATTAATATGGAAGTTCAACAAATGATTAAACCAATTTATTCTGATTTTATGTCAACTTTCTCAAGTTATATTTGGAATTTACTCTAATTTCATGTCAAGTTTCCCTTTAAAAGTGCTTCATGACACGTAATATGAAAGAACTAATTCCCCAAATCTTAATAAAATCATATATCACAAAAATATAAAATCATATATCACAAAATGAAGTGTTAAGAATGGATCATATAGACAACTTTCAAGCAATTATTTTAGAATGAATCTACAGTGTGCTAGCATATCAAGCATGACATCAATTATTGTCGGAGAATATAAGAAGTTATATCTCAAATAATAGAGTAAAACAATTAGTAACTTCTGTCTAATGATAGAGCTATTATTAGGAGTGGACGCCATAGATTGAAACTCAAAAGAAAAAAAAAAAAAAGCTTCTTGTTAAATAGTTACAACAACGTGGGTGGCAAATATTGGTGTAAACTAGATCACTTTCTTAAAAATTCCTCCCTCTCAAGAAGTTATATATATATATATATATATATATATATATATTGTAATACCCGAAAAAAAAAAAAAATTAAAAGGAAGGGTATTTAAGTAAATCTTTTGTGGGGTTAATTTTATAATTTATATTACTGAGGGAGATTTTAGAAAACTAGGTTGAAACCCTAGCTATATATAAGCTAATTAAGTTAGAAAATAACGATAAATATTTTTGAAGGAAGACTTCTGAGTTTGTTCAAGTAGAGAAAGATTGGCGACACACTTGAGGTAAGAGCCTAAGAAATCTCATATTTTGTCAAATATAAATTTTATATGAAATTATAATATTTTTATATGAGTATTTTTGACCAGTAGTAAAACTATCTAAATATTCATTGAGTTTTATGTTGTAAACGAAGAAGAAGGATTTAGATTTATATCTTTGTTATTTTGGACACTAAGCAGCTGTTTCTAGCTCGAAAATCTAATCTTTTCTAAGACTTTTGTTGCGTTAACTACGATAGAAACTGCAGATTTTTATTTTGCGTTAAGATTTGTTCTGGTAGATGTGAAGTTTCTGCACAATTTTTCTTTAAAGAATATTGGCCTAAGTACTAGACTTGTGATATACAAAAGCCTAGTAGTCTAGGCATGCTTTGAGGTCTGACATAGACTCACATGCTTTTGAAAAAAAAAAAGAATGGTGTGGTGTATTCGAAAATGTCCTGGTGCTTTGATTTTTGTATGATAGAGTACTTAGTTTGTCCTCATCTTAGGAGGACTAATGGCGGCAGAAAAAAGAAAAGAAAAGAACAACACACGTATAGCCCTATATGACTATATGTATGTTGTGTTCTATAGGTTTTATTCCTAGGGAACTATTTGTGACAGAAAGTTAAGAAACAAAAATATTATGACTATGTGAGTTTGGTGTAAGAAACAAGGGATTATTGTTAGGCTTAATGAGGATAAAGAATTTATATAGATAAATTAATGATAGTTCTGAAATATATAAGATGGATATTTTTAACAATTTCTCTTTTGGTTGGGTATCATTTCAAGTTTTTCTTAAATTATTTGATTATTGAGTAAATGGTACTTGCAAAATTGTTTAAGGTGATATCTAAGGATTTTAGAAGAATTGTTAGGGAGAAGTTCCTTTTGGTATGGCTTTTGGAGGTAAGTAACTTTATCCTAATTGGGTTTTATTTTGTTTATAGTAATGTATTTTTAACTACTGAAAATTGTTTATAATTATTAGAATTTTTATTTCTATTGTATTACTGATTTCAAGTAAAGGATTATTACAAATATATTTTAATACTGAGTATATGATTTTTATATACATGCTTGAATAAGATATATTTTTGTTTGAAACTATGATTTCATATAAATGATTATGGACAATCTGACTATGAATTGATCTTGATACCCAACCAATGGAGGTTATTTATTGGTACTCTGATACCCAGCTAATGGGGGTTATTCATTGATACTCTGATACCTAGTCATTGGGATATAGCGTGACCATAGTCATAAGATTGTTAAGAATATGAATTACGTTTGAATATTTGAACTATTTTGAGTCCTTAAAACTACATATGTGATTTTGGAAATGTTTGAGTATTTGAACTATTTTGAGTCACTAAAATTGTTTATGTGTTTTTGGAATCTATTGTAAGTTATAACTTTTGATATATGGAAAACTGACTATTTTCTAAACTATCTATGATATATTTGTAAGATTAAAGTATGTGATCTATGTGCAACTTATTATTTTAAGACTATGAAACTTTTTCAGTTATTTTGAAAACACATAGTATATTATAACTTTTGAAAACACATATTGCATCTTATATTTTACAGATCTATTGGTTGATAGAACTTATTAGGACTTTGGTTACTTATTGAGTTGTCAACTCACCCCCTTTTCTCCCCTCCAGTTTCAGATTATGAAGAATAGCAAGTTTTGGGAGTTTTGATATTGTGTTGTGAGCAGGGAAAGAAGCTTAGTGATTTTGGAATTAGATGGCCTTGTAATAGTCTTATATCTTTTGGCCAATTCACATTATGTACATGAGGTTTGGATTTTGTTCCTTTTAAATTATTGGAGGTTTATTCATAAAGAAAATTTTGAGGTATTTTGAATTTATTTGATGAATTTTTTCAAGAAAATATTTAGTGCTAAGAAGGCCTTGCATACTTGTAGGGCAATTACTTTATAAGCATGCGGCTGTAGTCACGTGCCTATCTTTATGGTTGGGTTCGGGGCGTGACATATATATATATATATATATATGTATATATTGATGGATTTAAGAGAGAGGAGATGGCTATGGAAGGAAGTTAAGGAAAAACCTTTCTCCTGATTTTTGAGAAGAGTTTTTACAGGTGTGCTATTTATAAGCCTAACTCTTTCCATAATAGATCAAGAACAAAAGCTTAGTTAAAGTAAATACAAGAAAATGATTTAGGAGTATTCTCATCTGGTTATGTGAATAAAATGTATTTTAGCTCATAAAAAAGGTATTTTTATCTATTTTACATAACCACTTTGACAACACACATTATATTTCATTCTTCATTTTACAATACATTATATAAGAATATTATATTTTTTTTACAGGCAACACATACACATTAGCTACAATCGTGTCACAACTATTTTTATTACTGTTGAAGTCCCTTTACATTTATTTCGTTAAGTAAGAGACGATGACAGATTCTAAAATACAACAAGATAACGAGGAAAGATTAAGTAGAGATTGAATATGCACAAGGATGACCTATTAAAGGAGGATAGATCAAGAAGAGTACAATATTGGTACTAGATAGAGAGGATTTTTCCGAAATGCTGTGAGAGCGTTAACTTCAGTCATGTCCAAGTCTTCTCCTTGTGCATTAATGGTAGGCAACCTCCAATCAAACCAACATAAGAGGTTGGCAAGCACGTATTCCACTACAGCAATGCCAAATGTCAATCCTGGGCACCCCCTTCTCCCACCTCCAAATGGGATGAATTCGAAGTTTTGACCTATGAAATCAACTGGGTTGTCTGTGAATCTCTCTGGGATGAATTCTTCTGGCCTATCCCATAGTTTAGGGTCCCTTTGGATTGCCCATACATTGACAAATACTCTTGTTTTCTGCGGAATATCATAACCTCCAAATTTTAAACTTTCTAATGTTTCTCGAGGTACAGAAAGCGGAACTGGTGGATGCAATCTTAGACTTTCTTTGAGGATACATTTCAAGTAATCCATTTGATTGATATCACTGACGTCTATCTTTGACTTATTTCCCACCACTCTTCTTACCTCTTCTTGTGCTCTTTTCATAATACTTGGATTTCTTATGAGCTCTGCCATTACCCATTCCAAAGTTGTTGAAGTTGTATCACTTCCTCCAACAAACATATCCTGAAATTATGATAAAATAAAACTTTAGGTATGTTTCCAATTGTAGTAGCTAGATTACCTCCATCTAAAATGAATCTATTTTATGGTTAGATCAAATATTACAAATAAAATTTTAAATGACATAGTAGGTAGCACTTTTTATATTATTAGTTTCAAAAACATAAAATTATAAGAACAGAGTGTTTGAGAGAGAGAGAAAGAGATACTAGTAGGATTGCTTTGAGGTTGTCATGGCTAAGCCCAAAGTCAAGCATGCTGTTCTTCTGAAGTTGGAGGAGAATATCCGCAAAATCTTTCTTATTGGGATGTTCATCATCATCACGTTTCATTGTCTTGTGTTCTTCAACCACTTGATCAAGAAAAGCATCTAGTTCTCCACAAGTGGATTTTAGACTTGGTTTAAATCCCATTAGAATATCAATCCAACCCAAAAAGGGAAAATAATCCTCCCAAGAAAAAGCTGCTAGTAGCACCATTACCTTTCTTGGTAGTTCTGAAGACTTGCCCTTACCATCTACTTCTCCAAACTTTTTACCAAACACACATCTTGTAACGATGTTGTTTGAGTTTTCAATCAATAACTCACTTAGATTAATAGAAACCCCTTTGAGGCACAAGTCATGTACCTTATTGATCAATATAGAAACTTCTTCTTCCCTTGTATATTGAAAAGATTGCACTCTTTTGAGGCTCAAAAGTTCTAGGACACAAATTTTCCTCACTTGCCTCCAATATTCACCATAGGATGAGAATGCTAGGTCTGTGCATCCATAGAGTAAGGAATTGGTAGCCGTGGTTTTTGGCCTGTTTGAGAAAAGGATGTCATGTGTATTCATCATTTCTCTTGCCATATTTGCAGATGACACCACGAGTGTTGGTGCATGGCCGAAGTAGAAGAACATTACAGGGCCATACTTGTTAGAGAGGGCTTGAAGAGAACGGTGTGGAAGTGAGCCAAGCTGGTGAAGGTTGCCAATGATTGGTAGCTTTGGTGGGGATGGAGGTAAATTGGGTTTTCCAGTACTTCTAATGCATTTGAAAACATAAAGAAAAGAGAAAAGGAAAAGAAGAGGGAGGAGGGGAATGAAGGTTATTTTGTATAGCTCTTGCCATGATTGTTGGAACAACGGTAGAATAACCATTTCCTCTTTTTAAGTGTTTACCACAATGCAACTAACAACTCCAATCACAAGATATATATAGAAACCTATAGTAAAGTCTTTTTTTTGTTTTTTTTTTGTTTTGGGAGGCCCAGGGGAGAAGTTAATTAATGAATTGATATAACTTGTGGGTTCGAGTTAGCTCAACTAGTAAAGTTTATTGTTGTCGGATAAGAATTTGAGATTTGATCCCTGCCTACAACGAAAACTAATTAGTATCTTGGTTTGATGATAAAAAGCAATCATTAGGAACAGATGCCAAAAATTGAAATTATGTCTAAAAAGATATTATATTAATCACTCAATCTTGTCTTTTTTATATAGTGGGAGACTGCATACTTAATTAATTAACTGCATTATTCATACGTGAATATTACAACAATTTTATAAAACGAAACTGCCTTGAAAGTCAAAATTTATGTAAAATAACATTAATTAACCGTAGTTAGTGAGCTCTGCCTTTGGTTAAATTTAATAGTTCAGTCTTTAATTAATTAGCCTCCATTCTCAGTAAACCTCTTTCATTAATTTCTAGCAAGATTAGAAGTTGTGGGTACAGGGTTTTTCATATTTTTCATTGATTAAAGTACTTGATTATAATTCAACACACAGGAAAGTATTATGATTTCGGAATGTGAGGTGGTTTTTCAGTAAAAAAAACGTCCTTTTTGAGAGCTTTTGATTAGATGTTGAGTACAAAGCTTGCATAGGAATATTGTTATTATCTTCCTTTAATTATTAGCACATCCAATTCTTGAAAGGGATTGATACACGATGAAACATGTTGTGTAGGCCATGATTAACTATTGACTCACAAGGCAGTAGGGACACCAGGAGAAGGTGGAGAATGGCTGTCGCATCGAGGGAGGCCATGGAGATTGAGTCAGGGATAGACCCACATTGACTCTAAGGGAGCTTCTTAGGGCCTCTCGATAAGTCCAAAGTCACAATCACAAAAAATTTTACAACATGAGATGAAAAGTTGTTAATAATTGATACTAAATGTAGTGTCAGTATTAAACTCATATAAGAATTAATAATAACTTACCAACTAAGCAATTATAAAATTTATTATGAAAACTATTGTGTAAAACTATTGTGCATGTAGTATAATTCTTAGGGCCTCTTCCTTTGTTTTCTCCCCCAAATTTATTTATATAATAAGAGATTTACTAACGTGTGTCCTAGGAGAGCATACATTAGTAAATCATTTTAGGAAACTGTTTATGAAAAATTGAAAAAATTACTAATTTTTTTTTATAATTTTTTCAATTTTCCATAAAATGTTTCAAAAAAAGGATAATTAATATGTGTCCTAAAGACATACATTAACTGAACTCATATAATAAATATACATATAGATATTTGAATTTTGTCTTCCTATAGATATTATACAAAAGATACGGTAGACTAGCCCATAGCCTGCACACATTAACTGGACTCATATAATAAATATACATATAGATATTTGAATTTTGTCTTCCTATATATATTATACAAAAGATAGGTACACTAGCCCATAGCTGGACTCATATAATAAATATACATATAGATATTTGAATTTTGTCTTCCTATAGATATTATATAAAAGATACGGTAGATTAGCCCATAGCCTGGACACATTAACTGGACTCATATAATAAATATACATATAGATATTTGAATTTTGTCTTCCTATATATATTATACAAAAGATAGGTACACTAGCCAATAGCTGGACTCATAATAAATATACATATAGATATTTGAATTTTGTCTTCCTATAGATATTATACAAAAGATACGGTAGACTAGCCCATAGCCTGGACACATTAACTGGACTCATATACATATAGATATTTGAATTTTGTCTTCCTATAGATATTATACAAAAGATACGGTAGACTAGCCCATAGCTGGACTCATATAATAAATATACATATGGATATTATAGAAAAGATATGGTAGACTAGCCCATAGCTGGTGGGGGCTCCTCTAATTATTTTATTTTTAAAACATAAAACGTGTTTTAAATAAACAAATAAATGTTATTTCTATGATTTTGGTATTTTATGTATCTAAATCCTTTAGCGGAAAAAAATCCTAATCAGCTAAAAATTATGGGCAAACTGAGACATATGGGTTTATTTGGATACAGCTGAAAACTGAAAACTGAAAAATACTATAGAAAAATAATTTTTAAATGTGTGAATAGTACCGTGAGACCTATTTTTAATGAAAAAGTTGCTGAAAAGTGAGATTTGTGGGTCCCGTGAAAAGTGCACGGGACCCACTGATGTATTGAAAAGGTTGAGAAAAGTCAAACATTACAGCTATTGTTCATGAACAGTTGTTGTAACAGTGAGGTTTGTCTCTCAAACGCGTGCCAAAAAAAGAAAAAGAAAAATGCCAAACGCAGACGCGCTGGGTTTTTCAGCCGAATCCAAATGTAACCATAAGAGGCTAAAGGCTTTCAAGCAAAATTTTATTTTCTATTCTAAGGTAGTTTCTAGCTTTTATCAGTGTGTGTTTTCTATTTTTTTAAACTATATTTTATGTTAGTTTTTTCTTTCTTCTTCAAAATTTTGTGAGCGATAGTAGTAGATCCAAAGCCCAACGATGTTTTTTATTTATTTATTCCTCATTATTTCTTTCTCAATTGTGCCAAGTGATTCATAAGGGTTAAAAGATCCAGAAAGTACGTACTTGTTTATAGAGTTGTTACACTTGTGAGCTAAAGTCCTTCAAGCAAGATTAATCTTTTATTATAAAAGCAAGAAACTACCTTAGAATATTCTAAGATAGTTTGTGTGTCGCTTTCTACTTTTTTTCACTATATTTTGTGTTAGTTTTTTTTCCTTTCAATTTTTTGATGCAAATCATAGTAGATCTGAAGCGCACACATGTTTTTTATTCATCATCATTTCTTTCTAAATTGTGCCAAGTAGTTCATAAGGATTAAAAAATCAACAAATATGAAGTTGTTTATGTTGTACTTTTATTTTTATTTTATTTTCTAACTATTAATTACAATATTACTACAATTCTGATATTAACTCAAAAAAAGTACAATAGACAATTGGTATAGTATTTTAGTACAACTGCGTGTTTGTTTTTTTGATCGAAACGATAGTGTAGTTTTTATTTATTTTTTTAAATTGTACATTAGTACAATAGTATAGTGTAATTTTTATTTATTGAAACAATATTGTAGTTTAATTTTTTTTTAATTTTTTTTTTTACATTAGTACAATAGTGTAGTATTTAGTTTTTTAAATTGTATACCTATTATTGTTATTATTATTATATTAGATTGGTGAGATATAAATTTATTATTTTAAACACTTTGACGCGCACACACACAGACATATATATAGTAACAATCTTAAAATAGTACACCAATATCAACCAATACTAAAACATTTCATTTCTCTAACCAAATCAAAACAGTTATTGTTTTCTCATCCAAAAAAAAAAAAAAAACAGCTATTGGTACAATATTGACTCCATTTATATTAACCACTCACTCATATTATTATTATTATCTAAGGTCGTACTTTAGTACCTAACTAACAATACTATTTACATGTCAACATTACTAACATTTTTATAAAAATGATACTACCTCCAAATTTTAGCAAACTAACATTAATTAACCAAAGTTAGTGAGCTCTCCCTTTGATTAAATTTAAAGGTTCAATCTTTAATTAGCCTTCCATTTCCAGGAAACCTCTTCCATTTTCTAGCAAGATTTGAAAGTAGGGTACAGGGTTTTTCGGTTTTTTTTTTTTCATTGATTAAAGTACTTGAAAATTCAACTAAGAGGACACTAATAAAGATTTGGGAAGGTGGAGAACTTTTTCAATGAAACAATTTCTTTTTGGGAGCCATGTAATTAGTATGCATTGTAGACTGAATAAATTAACTTGATTTTTGTAGAATATTTATGAAATTTAGTTATCATATTAGACAGTTCTCTCTCGAAAATTTTATTTTTCAAAAGTGGAGATAGCTTGGATAGTGATGGGTTATTTCGTTATGATCTAGTAATTATTTACACATGCATTTCTAAAAAGAGATTGATAGTTTGAGATGGACCCACATTGAGGCTAAGGGAGCTGATTTTGGCCTTAATGCCCCCCAATAAATAAGTCTAGAGTCACCACATAATGCACTCTCACATCACTTATTTTACATCTACTTTTGTATGTTAAAATGTCAGCATTTTTTAAAATGTAGATATTTTCGCATCGATTATTGATATGTCTATAAAATAATGGATGTAAAGTAATGTAAAATGATATTTTTCACTTTACAGTTAATTAAGGTGGCAAATTGATAATAATAGATAATAAAATAGTTTTTTTTTTTTTTTTGGTCAAAGATAATAAAATAGTTATTAATAGTAGTAGGCTCATATGAGATTCAATAATAATAATAGCGTTAGATTAGGTTGGATATTTTAGATATGAATTCTCATACACATATTTTAGATGTGAATTCTCACACCCATTCCAAGACCAAGCCCAATGCTGGGACAGATTGGGTCCACGCTTTCAAGTCGTACAGGGACATCAAATGGAATGAAAAGAAATAAACCAGTCCACCCAATTTGTGCTCCAAGACGTGGCTACAAGGAGAATAACTTGTGACTCCAGTAAGTCAAAAAAATCATGTGGGAGTTCAAAAGCAAGAGAAGAACAAATGAAATCAAAGCCAAGTTTAGAAAGAATCCTGGAAGGAAGATTCGAGGCAGTCTCGATATTTTTACCATAAATTTTTGCGCAGATGTCCGATTGGGCTGATTATTGTGGCGTTGGAAACAAGACTCAAAGACCTACAACTTTGTAGTTCATGACAAATTCAGAATAAAACATTTTGGAGGTTAAAAGTGATATGGAAGTTGACAGTGAAAAAAAAGAAAAAAAAAAAAAAAACTCTGAAAATTAAGGGATTGACATCCTAAATATGAGGGATTTTTCCTTCTTCTTTGGAGGAGATTCAGGTTATTAAGGCAAAAAAACATTATATGTTTTTTTCATCTTTTTTATTTATTTTATTTATTTTTTTATTTTTATAGTTCTTTTAGATGTTTAGCAAAAAAACTTTTTAAGGATTTATTTTGCATAACTATGAGTAGTTAAATCTCCAGTTAGGATTAGAGGTGAAGCTTAATATTTTTAATTTTTTATGTTGTGTTCTTGAAATTATCTATGTGTTTCTATGATTGATGATTGAATTTTTGGGATTGATTTTAATATTTGAAAACATTTCATGTTGACAAGTTCTTAAGATTTAATATGGCTTTTAGATATATAGACTACTTGAACTGCATGATTTATTATTCTTTGAGAATATATTGAATGTTAAGTTTCTTTTGTAGCATGCCAATGAAGATTAAATACAAAAAAAATCTCTAGTAATGCAAATATCTCTGAGGCCTAGACTAGTAAACAAGATTCATTATAAAGATAATTGCAGTACATAATGACATATGAAACCTTTAGTTGTGCAATATTCTTATACCTAAGCCTTCAACTTCTGCTAACAACATACTATACCAGTTGTTTCTCATCACAATCTCCAAAATGTAAGTTGACATGACAATCACTAATCCTATTTATCGAACTCTTTAAGGCCACTTGAAAATTTGTTTCAATGGTCTATGGTTTCTAGCAACTCACAAACACTCAGGTTGCATTCAATGTTTGTATGGTGCTCTCCTCTCAAAGATAGGTGAATTTGACGAGGGTAAGCCTAAGTCCTGAAAGTTTTCTCCCTAGGGTTTCAATACTCACTCTTCGGTCTTTACTAAACAGGGTTTTATTTTCATTCTTATAGTGAGCACAAATTGATTGCACAAACAAACAAAAAAACTAATATGGAAAGTTTCTAGAAATCTTGCTCGACCAAGGTTTCTAGCCAGTGTCAAGCAAACTTCTTTGTGTAACTTAAAAACAATTCCTGATGAACTTGCTTGATATCTCGCTTGATTAGCAATCTCACTCAACTAAGCTTATTATATATATATATATATATATATATATATTGATAAGCACTCAACTAAGCTTCTTAGTGTAGCACTTAAATTTTATTTATTTATTTTTTATTTAGCTCTTTAACCTCAATTACTTGAAACAATTACAATTCAGATAGAATGAATACATGAGAGTATTGCGATTACAATCGAAATTTTGACATGGAATTTGCCAACACTAAAATAACCCTAACAAATAACACCATGGATTAACAGCAAAGAGAAGGTTATTGCTAATATTAACGAAACAATCTTATTGAATTGGATAGGACAAAGAAAAAAAAAAAAAAAACACATAAAATGGATGACCATGGATTCCCAATTAAGAAGAATGTACTACTCGTACAAGAGGTTGGCTTACACATATTCAACCTTTGTCTTCATCACCTGCACCTCTTAGGGACTGGGCATTAGATAGGAATCCAAAGATTTGTGTTAAAAGTTAAAACACCATCTTTTCACCTCTCTCTAGCATAGTTGACACAGTTTTTATTTTTATTTTTTATTAGACGTTAGTTTACTTAACCATAGTTAATTAAAGTTGTTAGAGTTAAATTATTGACTTAAAATAAGGTGACATATTTTATACCTTAGATTTATTTATATAGGTTTTTAGACGCCAACAAACACAACATATTAACCTAGTTAATTAGCCAAGTTAATTACTTAGTCCAATTTCAGATCTAGGTTAACACAAACACATCATATTATTGTAAAGTGTGGAAAATAAAGAACACAACAATATGATAACCCAAGAAACCAAACCGGTAAAAACCTAGGGAGGATTTAACCTAGCTATCCTCAAGGTAAACCTGAATCCACTATGAAAAAATTGAAGTTTACACAATAGCGACTTAGACCACTAACATCCTATTGCTATCTCGAGTAGGAAACTTACTATCACGACCACATGACAGCTCTGAGTCCACGAACTACTTCTTTCTTGAATTCCCAGCAAGCATAAGCACTCCCACTTGTATATCTTTAAGCTCTTTATTGCAGCAACTGAACAATTATCAAGTTCTTGAATCAAGTTCTCTTTCTTGATAATCCTAAGTATGTGTGAAGGCAAATACCTCTAGATCTCACAAAAGATTCACACACACAGCAAAAGGAGATTTATAAAACGTGGCTAGGGTTTTTCCTTTTATACTTAGGGAAAAACATAAAACCCTACACATTATATGGGCTTAGGGCTGAGTGAAAAATTCTGCAGAAAAACGTTCTGCCCGAATTTCGATTGGTCGAGTCTAATTCTCGATCGATCGAGTCAGGTAGAATCATACTATAACTTCTGCAACAACTCGATTCCAACTTTACATAAAACACATACACTTTGAGTAAGTCTAAACAAGACTAAAAACCTGTTTTGATCATGGTTTGCCAACAATATAAATTAGAGTTCTAATACATTAGTTCCTAAGTACTTAGAACCTAACAAACTCCCCATTTGGCAATCCGTGACAAAACACAAACTAAAATGCTCAAAGTTTACAAAGAAAAGCCCATTACACAAATAATACTCATTATAACAAATCTAACCTAACTACTATCTATCAGTTTCAAGTGTAGACAGCAGTACGACTGAATCAACTTGTATATTTCCTAAAACACTTAAACAAAACGCATAAACGCATGTGTGGAAAATACAAGTAAAACACAACTAACTTCTTGATTTCACATAAAACAAAATAAAGACATATATCATGAATAACTCATAAATATAAATCAGTAAGCAGTGAAACAAGAAACATATAAACAAAAACAATGTATCTCCCCCTATCAAAAATACATCAAGAGCCAAAAAAATGTAAATACACAATGAAGCACCTAGATACAATCTAAATAACTCCACAAGCTCCAAAACATAAAAAACTCCCCCTAAAACAAAAATATCCTCTACAAAGTACTCAAATATACTCCCTCTTTTTGTGACGGAATGCCAAAGGGCAATCAGAATCCATCATCAAAAGGAGGTGGCGAAGGCGAACGTCAAAGATGCTCCAAATCATCTCTCAAAGCATGGATCTCATCAAGCATGTCCACCAAAAGCTGACCATGAGCCGCCTGAACGATCATGACAGTCTCCAACGTACGTCAAATGTTAAAATCATCCGAAGTAGATGGTGGAGGAACAGCAGTAGCAGCAGCATCAACAACAGGATCAGCAGACGCCTTACCAGAAGTAGTACCAGTAGCAAAAACAGGAGGGGGTGCGGTACCATAAGGCTCAACCCTAGGGCGTTTAGAGCTCGGTCTCAACTGAGCAGCCCTCTGCCTAAGAAAGGTGGCACCTATGGGAGCAACAATATGAATAGACTCAGAAGCGGGGAAATCCGCTAACCCTAAATGTAGTAAAATCCGATGAATGAAAACCAGAAAGAAGAGAGCGTGACCAATGGACACACTTCTATGAACTTCATTCAAAGAACGAAGAAACAGATGAGGGAAACTAATAGGAGCATCCGTGACAAGAGCGTTCAAAAACACACATCACTCAATAGGGATGGTGTGAAGATGCGAGATAGACCACGAAGAATGACAAGCTATCCTAAAGAAAAGATAATGAATCTCGGAGAGCTCAACAGTGGTGATCCTAGGATCAGAACCCCATTGGATAGAAGACCCAGTGATGTATGACATGACATCATCCAAGAGAGGAGACTCATCATAAGGATAGACAGGGTCCTGGACCACGGGTACCCTAAGAGCAACAGCCACTACCGAAGGGGTAATAGTGAACTCTACACCTCGTATCCAACATTTAACTAGACTGTTGGAATCATAGACGTGGATAGAGAGGTTCGAGTAGAATTCTCTAATCAGGGTAGCAGGAGGAGGATGGTCTATATCCAAAAGAGGTAACCAACCCCTACGCTTAAAATTAGCCCTAATGGCAGGATCAAGCTCATCTAACAACACCTGACGCTCAGCCCAAATTTTTCTCTTAAGGTTTAACTTCAAAAACTTCTCTTCGTTTTTCAGGCTCGGAAACCTCTCACTATCAAAAGGTGGGTCAGAAGAAGTGGAGGCATCCCTATTGGCTCTAGTTTTCCTAGGCATGGTGCTAAGGAAAGGACAAGGCACGTAGAAAATAACCAAAACGAACAAAAAGAAAAACCAATGACAGACTGCAAGTCAGCAAAAAAAAATATAGAAATAACAGTCTATATGATACATGAATAGATAAATGTCATGATGCATGCTCTAATGCAGTGAGAATAGGTTTAATTTATGTTCAAATTCACAAAATTGGCTTGAGCATAGAGTTTCTAACAAAAACCCCAAAATTTGATAAACCACTTGTACAATTTTTAGAAAATTGACTAATTGATCATTAAACAGGATAGATAACTCCAAATAATGATCAAATAAATCAATTCAACAAGCCAATTTCATCAAATTAGACCTAATTGAACAAAATCCCCAAATCGGGTAGATTCAAACCCTAGAATTTTCAATTTCTCACAATTCACCAAATTGACCAAATTAAATCATCAAGATCAGTTATATAACATCTTAGAACAAAAACCCATTGATCAATTTCAAGAAATATGGCTTGAATCATCAAAAATCCCAAAATCCCTTAGGTTCGAAATTTTCCTTCAATGCATGGCAAAATGCATGAAAACATGAAAATAAATGAAAAAGAAGGGGCAAAAGAGTCTTACCGGCCTTGTAGAAGGAAAACCTTGCAAAAATTTTTGGAGGAAAACGACAAAAAACTTGCTTGGTGCCTTAGACCGATCGAATAGAGAGAGAAAGAGTTTGAAAAGTTTTGGAAAAGTGTATGAACATGTGAGAAACTCAGTTTTTTAAAAAACTCTCTATACGATTTTCGACTGAACGAAAATTAGATTCGATCGGTCGAAAATGCTTCGATTGATCCAACACCAATCAAGCACCCATCGAAACAGACAGAGACTCATAGCAAATTTTAATCGCAATTTTGATCAATCGAAAAACAGGTTTGATCGGTCAAAATTCTGGAAAAATCAGTTTTTCGAAAAACAAAGCATTTTTTACGCAGAAACTCCTCAAAGCATTGAATTTTATGAATAAAATGCATGATTATGAGATGAAATGCTTCTTCAAAAACGCTTGTTTTGAACCCTGTTTTCCCAAAATTAAGATTTTCAATCAAGACCCTTATATTTTCAAGCATTAGACATGTTTTGCAAAAACTCAAGGAATTTTTAAAACTTGGTTGGCCAAACCAAAATCACACACAATAACATGTACAAAGTTTAGCAAGGAGTAACTTGTGTAGTGTGTGCAACTAGTAAGAGCTTGAGATACATGTAAGGTGATATGTAAATAGAAATCAAGCACAAAGTCTACAAAATTCATCACATAGAATTTGAGAGAGACTATCACCTAAAGAGTTACATCATATAACTCCCACATCTCCTAGAATAAAAGCTTGCAATCATGTAAGTTTCTTGATTTACCTCATAATGTACACACTAATTTTAATTTATCAGAAACTTATTAGAGATAGCCGGGATAATGTACACACCAATTTTATTTGATTCAAAGTCATTACAGCCCAATAATGTACACACCAATTTTAGCATTTAAACCGAGGCTACACATTATGTTCTTTTTGTGCATGTGCTACACTTTCTCGAGCACAAAATCTTACGATATGCATTAAGGTGTTTATGATTGGCTAATAAATAGTGGTGAGATGATTATTTATGCCTTTCTCAAAAGGATCAAGTCCGACAACGAAAGGCATGTGACTTCAAGATCCAGACAAAGTGATCAAAAACTATAAACATCTTCCCACACAACATGCACTACAAAGCTCAAACTAGTAAAGTGCAAGAAATAAGTTCATCCAAGCTAAAAAAGGTACATAGACATGTTATGCAAAAATAAATTGGCCAACCTTGATTTCAAATCCAAGAAAAATAGTGCAAAATACAAATTGCTTCCCTTTTTCCTTTTTTTTTTTATTTTTTTTTTTGAAAAAGAATTAACAAAAACATTCCTAGAATGAAATGCATGAATGTTATGCAATGCAAGTCCTAGAAAAAAAAAACCAAAAAAAAAAATAAAAAAAATAACAATGGTCACAAAAGGGTAGAGCAAAGAAGCACAAGGACCATGTCAGAAAGACTCAATTAGATTGAGCTTTTTGCATCCAAAACTTTTTAGATGCACCTCGAGCATTGGAGTTCTTGTTCACATTAGAGTGATTTCCAACTCCAGGATTGGAATAAAGGTTAAGAGCCTTTACCAATTCACCAATAAGTACCATAAGATCTTATGCTTGAGGCACAGGTATTTTTGGTTTATTTGCTAGTTTAGCAGCTTGCAACTTGAAACTGTTTGGACGAATGTGTCCAAACTTTCCACAAAAATGACAAACCCAAGCAGGCTTGCCATGCAACTTGTCCATAGAAAGGGTAGTCTGCTTAGGTTTAGACTCTTTCAGATCAACCTTAATCTTCCTAGGAGGTGTGACCTCTACAGGTTTAACAGTCTCACTCACAATCTCACTCACAGGGGGTTCAGAGGAAGAAGAAGGAACAAAGTTTATGGAATTGGGTGCAGAAACAGAGATGCTTTCTACAAAACCTAATCCAGATTTGTCAGAAGGAGACTTTTGAACACTCAGCATATGATCAAGTTTGGAACTAGCAGATCTATTAGTTTGTTCTCTAGCAACCGATAATTCAAGTTCCAAATTCTTAACTTTATCAAGCAAAATCATATTCTCAGTTTTCACATTGTTCAAAAGTTCATTACCATCAAACAGTTTCACAAGCAAATTTTTCTTATCAAGCTCAAGAGATGCAATTTTCTTCAAGCCAAGATTAACATTCATAGCATCCTTTGCAGCAACTTTGCAAAGTTTATTATAAGCTTCTTGAAGATCTGCATCCTCAGAGAGTTCCCCATCAGAAGGGTTCTCTTCAACAGTCACACTTTCATTGACTACAGCAGTAGCAGTGAAAGCAATGAAGTTTCCATCCTCGTCACAACCAGACTCATCATCAGAAACTTCATCATCACTAAGGGTTACAGTTATAGTAGCCTTACCCTTAGACTTCAAGTAAGTAGGACATTCAGGTTTCATGTGACCATACCCTTGACACCCAAAACATTGTTGACCTATAGAATTATTAGAAGATTGATCTACCTTTTCTCTAGGTTTCTCAGTGTTGCTAACCTTAGTGGGATCATTCTTCCTAAAATTTCTAGGTTCAGCAGTGTTCTTACCTCTTGCCCTTCTGTTGTTATTTCTAAGAAAATTCCTAAAGTTCTTGGCAAGGTAAGCAATCTCTGTAGCAGAGAGCTCATCATCAAATCCATTCACATCAACATCATCAACAGACTTAAGAGCCATTGACTTGGATTTGTTTGTCTTAGGTAGGTCTAACTCATAAGACTGAAGAGATCCTACAAGTTCATCAACAGGGATGGATTCCACATGCTTACTTTCAGTGATGACAGTCACTTTGGGTCTAAAGTCCTCAGTTAAAGATCTTAGAATCTTCCTAACAATTTTAGGTTGATCATAGATTTCACCCAGATTATATGCAGAATTAACAATATCATTAAGCTTAGCATAGAATTCATCAAAAGATTCATCATCAGACATCCTAATGCATTCAAATCTAGTAGTTAATTGCTGCAACTTACTAATTTTAACTGCCTTTGTGCCTTTATGCACAGTCTGGAGGATATTCCAAGCAGTATGAGCAACCTCAATATTAGAGATTCTCTTAAATTCCTCCATAGAAACAGCATTGAAAATAGCATTCATAGCTTTGCTATTTTTTATTTAGCTCTTTAACCTCAATTACTTGAAACAATTACAATTAAGATAGAATGAATACACGAGAGTATTGCGATTACAATCGAAATTTTGACATGGAATTTGCCAACACTAAAATAACCCTAACAAATAACACCATGGATTAACAGCAAAGAGAAGGTTATTGCTAATATTAACAAAACAATCTTATTGAATTGGATGGGACAAAGATACAAAAAAAAAAAAAAAAAAAAACACATAAAATGGATGACCATGGATTCCCACTTAAGAAGAATGTACTACTCGTACAAGAGATTGGCTTACACATATTCAACCTCTGTCTTCATCACCTGCACCTCTTAGGGACTGGGCATTAGATAGGAATCCAAAGATTTGTGTTAAAAGTTAGAACACCATCTTTTCACCTCTCTCTGGCAGAGTTGACACAGTTTTTATTTTTATTTTTTATTAGACGTTAGTTTACTTAACCATAGTTAATTAAAGTTGTTAGAGTTAAATTATTGACTTTAAATAAGGTGACATATTTTATACCTTAGATTTATTTATGTAGGTTTTTAGACCCCAGCAAACACAACAGATTAACCTAGTTAATTAGCCAAGTTGTTTACTTAGTCCAATTTCAAATCTAGGTTAACACAAACACATCATATTATTGTAAAGTGCAGAAAATAAAGAACATAACAATACGATAACTCAGGAAACCAAACCAGTAAAAACCTGGGGAGGATTTAATCTAGCTATCCTCAAGGTAAACCTGAATCCACTATGAAAGAATTGAAGTTTACACAATAACGACTTAGACCACTAACATCCTATTACTACCTCGAGTAGGAAACTTACTATCACGACCACATGACAGCTCCGAGTCCATGGACTACTTCTTTCTTGAATTCCTAGCAAGCACAAGCACTCCCGCTTGTATATCTTTAAGCTCTTTATTGCAACAACTGAACAATCATCAAGTTCTTGAATCAAGTTCTCCTTCTTGATAATCCTAAGTATGTGTGAAGGCAAATACCTCTAGATCTCACAAAAAATTCACACACACAGCAAAAGGAGATTTATAAAACGTGGCTAGGGGTTTTCCTTTTATACTTAGGGCAAAACATAAAACCCTACACGTTATATAGGCTTAGGGCTGAGTTGGAAAATTCTGCAGAAAAACGTTCTGCCCGAATTTCGATCGGTCGAGTCTAATTCTCGATCGATCGAGCCAGGCAGAATCATACTAGAAGTTCTGTAGCAACTCAATTCCAACTTTACATAAAACGCATACACTTTGAGCAAGTATAAACGAGACTAAAAATCTGTTTTGATCATGGTTTGCCAACAATACAAATTAGAGTTCTAATACATTAGTTCCTAAGTACTTAGAACCTAACAATTTAAGACAAATCCTAACCTTCAAATGGACACTCTTAGTTTTGGATTAAGATCCCAAAAAACTATCCTTATCTAAAAGGATTTCTTTACAATCATTTTATTATATTTATTTATGTATGTATGTGTGAAGTTTCCTTCTAAAGACTTGAATCCTAACCCTTGCCCTCTCCCTCCAACCTTAGAAGAACTTATAAAGTAACCGTTACGCTAAGGGTATGCAGTAATTTTGCCAATCATTTTAAATGAATCAAAAGTGTGCCTACGTATGCGTGCGGTCGGAATTTCTGCCACCATGTGATGTGTTCTTTGAAAAAGGAATTTAGAATACTAAAATATGTTTTTAGATTTCAATGATTCAATTCCAGAAATTTATGGAAAGTAACAATTGAGCAACTAATTTGACGTTTATCATAGACTCATAGTATTAAATTAAGGGAAATTCTTGGTGTACATCTGAAAATATTTCATAATCTTGAAAATATTTCATAATCTTAAAAGGTTAAAGTGGCCGGTGGCCCTACTATTTTTAAAAGCATGTAATTCTATTATGTGTATCGAAATTGACGATCAAATTACCAAGAAAATGTTGATCAAGGAAAATTATTGAATACTCCGAGAGTATCATAAATACATACTCCTCTCTTTCACATGAATTATAGGTCCAACCATAAATTTAATTAGTAGGACATGTCAAATGTGATATATATCTAATGTAACAAATATATGTAATACTTCTTTACAGAAACATTCGAAGTGCATAGCATAATGTGGTAATGGTTGGATTTAGAGGTGATTTGTAATTTTTATAATCATATATCATATATATTATGTTAAAATCAAAGTATATATAATCATAATTTAGATTAGTTTCTGATTGTTATCTAATTTTGCACTACGTGTCCAATTTAATTTTTTTAATTAAATTTTTGTGTTAAGTGACTCATTCATAATACTTGCAAAAAAACCAAGGTGATTACCTCAATCACCTAAGTAAGACCACCTTGTTATGACTACTACTGAATATTTTCATGTGTATACACGGGTTATAACCTAGTATAATTATTATGGAAGCTCAACAAATGATTAAACTTATTTATTATGATTTAATGTCAAGTTTCCCTTTAATTTAAATGATTGCAAATCCATTTAAAAGTACCTCAAGCCTATTTGGAACTACCTATCAATAACTCATATATAAATTTTAGGCAAAACTATAGTATTGGTCCCTTAAGTTTACCTTGTGTGCGCAATTGGTCTCTCAAGTTTGAAGCGTGCACAATTGGTCCCTCAAGTTTTTAAAATGAGCAATATAAGTCCTTTTACTAACTGCCATTAACAGTGTTACTTATGTGGCTAACGGAACAATGACTTGACATTTTATTTTAATGATGTGGCATATTTTTAATTAAAAAATTACAAACTAAAATTACACGTGAGAAACATTATTTAGCAAATTAAAAAACTATTTTCTACCAATTGTAAACACCCAGCCACGGCTTAAAAAAAAAAGAAAAAAAGAAAAATAAAAACACACCCAGCCACGAGACAGAGAAGGGGAGAGAGGGAACAACAAGCTTTAGCCGCCCATCAAGCTTGACCCATGTAGATACTGGACTAGGGTTCGGTGCAATAACAGTCGGGTCACTGAAATCAACGTGTTCGGGTTGAGACGAAGTTGTTTTGGGATTCTAAATCAACAGTTCGCTTTGGACTCTTTGGCCAATTTGACAAGCTTGGTGTCTTTCAACACTTCTAGATTTTCGTTTCCGGGGCCTATTCCTGATTGGTTCAGCCAAAGACTTAATGCACTCCAAGTGCTCGGTCTAAGGTCTAGCTCAGTTACTGGGTCGATCCCTCCGTCGCTCGGTGGATTGAGTACATTGAGGTATTTGTATCTGTCAGGTAATAACCTTACTGGGTAGTATATCTTCTTAATTGGGAAATTTATCTGAGCTGTTAATTCTTGATATTTCACAGAATTCACTTATTGGGTCATTTCCTTCTGGTTTTGAGTCTCGTGCTAAACTCACAAGGCTTGACCTTTCTTCAAATTACTTAATTTGAAGTGGAGATGAGGAAATTGAAGGAGGATCTCAACCGTTGGATCCACGATCAAAAACTCGTCATCGATATCCACAACATCCCGGACTCCGAGTGTTTCAGGTTGTATTTCAAGGGCTTGGTGAGCGAAGAGAGGGTTAGGAGCATAATGGTAAATGTGGCTGGTGTTGGGGCTACCAATGGAGAAGAGAGTGTCGGAGCCTTGGCCAGCAGCATATAAGGAGAGATTGAGAATTGGAGGCGGCATATAAGCGTCACCTTTTTCTGTGACGATTACAATTGGTGAGTGGAGGGTGAAGAGCTTGCATGTAATTTTAGTTTGTAATTTTTTAATTAAAAATATGCCACATCATAAAAATAAAATGCCAAGCCATTGTTATGTTAGCCATATAAGTAACACCGTTAATGGCAGTTAGTAAAAGGACTTATATTGCTCATTTTGAAAACTTGAGAGACTAATTGCGCACGCTTCAAACTTGAGAGACTAATTGCGAACATAGGGTAAACTTGAGGAACCAATATTGTAGTTTCGCCTAAATTTTAATGAAAATTTTACTGTGCTTTAGAAAACTGGTGATACTTTTAAAATAGATTTTCATAACGAATGATTTTTCATAAATTATTATTATTATTATTATTATCATTGTTGTTATTATTATGATTATTATTATTGAACAAATTCATTGTATTACAATAAAAAAAAAAAATTAAAACTAAGAATACAAATAGTTTAACAAACTATATTTTTATTTATTTATTAAATATAGTAGGCAAGAAATAGAAATATGAATAAATGATATCCTTATTGTCCTTTTAAAAGTTGACAAAACTTAAGAAAGGAACATAATAATGACAAACTTACGTTGAAAGTTTCATATATATATATGTATCATTGTGATCATTCTGAATTGAACCCATGTATAGAAATATTTGCAATCTATGAAAGAAGTAGGGTTTAACCACTCTAGAAATATTTTTTGTTTGTTCAGATTGCTCAAGTGAGTCTACGAATTTCAGTGGAAATGGTTGATTTTCAAAAAGAAATATTTGCAATCTATGAAAGAAGTAAGATTTCAAGCAAAACCAAAGCAAGAAAACCCAAATCAGAACAAAATACTCACAATGTATGGCAGAGTGATGCATCTTTGGCATAATAACAGAGTTTATTTGCTTAACTTTGTGGACCTATGCTTTCTCATCACATAAACTAACAACAACAAAAAGGTAAGGTTTGACCAATCTGATGGACAACCGAGGGATTCAAAACATTGCATCAAATGGTTTTCTTCTTCCTAGTTTATGGTTCAATTTGACGAGCTAGCTTCCAAGGCAAAGGTTTTGTTTTGCTCTAAATTGGTATGGGTGAATCAAAAAAGAGGAGAGGGAGAGAGAGAGAGAGAGAGACCGGACATATTCTTACAAAGATGATGTTTGGTTTTTTTTTTTTTTTTTTTAAATAATTTTTAATATAAGATAGAAATTTTACTCTAACATAATCTAAATGTATATGTGTGTAAAAGCTACCTTCTGGAGACTTGAACTCCAGCCTTGCCTCCCACACCTCACAAACACTTATACTTGTGGAGTAACTATTGCACCAAGGGTGTGCGGTGGTTGATGTTGAGTTTGGATTGCTCAATGCTGGGTTATTTTTATGTCTAGGAGAGTTGATGATTGGTAAATATGATTTTTGTGTTTTGGTGTTGGTGTGTTTGGTTGCTAAGAAAATGCAAGAAAAGTTGGGAATGTTTTTTCAAATTTTTTTTTTAAAATTTAAAAATTAATTAATTAAATTTATTTTTAAATTTAAATGCTGATGTGACATTATTTAAATGTCAAATAATGTAAGGATCAAATTGATTGCGACCCCAAAATGTAAGGACTAAGATGATATTTTTGGCAACAATAAAATTATACAACATTCTCCTAACATGGAGTAAGTCAAAAAAACCAAACTCTATAGGAGATGAATAGTTCTTTATAACAAAAGTTGCCGGACTACTTACACTGGAATACTAGTTTTAATTGTAGTGTCTTGGATATCGTAAAGGCCATCTAATCTAATGTCCTAGCTAGTTACTAATGCATTGAGTTTCATGGAATGAAATGAACTTACTGATGTTGTGGATGAATTTCTAGCGTACTTTATTTACAGCTTATTTGGAATGTTGTGGCAAGTCAATCTTTTAAGGCAATTCTACACTATTTACAACTTCTTTGATATTAAAAATTTACAAACATTTATTGAAAACATGATTTGGTCGTCAAACATCAAATATCCATGCATTGAAGAACAAACATCTATTGAAATAAAAAATATGACACCTCACATCATGAGATAAATAATTAAAGCATACTTCTTTGATATTATTATTTTTTTAAATAAAAATTTACAAAAATTTATATTGAAAACATGATTTACTCGTCAAACATCAAATATCCATGCATTGAAGAACAAACATCTATTGAAATAAAAAATTTGACATCTCACATCATGAGATAAATAATTAAAGCATTTAACTGAGTGATTAATTTGAAATAATTATAACGAACTTCAAAATACCAACTCAAATTAAAGAGCTAGAAACTCACACAGAGAGAGAGAGAGAGAGATTATACCAAAATCAGTCTCAGTGTCGGGACACACTGCCAGTAGTCGCTGCCGGTCCTCACCATTGAGTACCACCTTTGTTCCTTACCACCTGGCGTCATCCTTGGTCTTGCTAATCACCTTTCTCTTTAGAGCAAAACATGGAGCAAAGCAACTATGGTAATTGTGAGTTAGGGATTTTGATCCTAAATTGAGCCTCACATGCAGGTTACTCACTCACCACTTGTTTTTATTTTATTTTATTTATTATTTAATTACTAAGGTTATGCTGATGTGGCAGTTTGTGTGGCATGAAAGTAATATTTATTTTAGAAGTTAGTTACGTCAGCATTTTTCATCCATCACTTAATGACAGAGACCATTTTAACACAATACCAAAAGGATAAGGATTGACACAATACCAAAAAATTAAGGACTTAATAGACGAATGAAATTGATATACGATTTAAAGTTAGGGACCAAATACGTAATTTATCCTTTATTTTTTATTATTAAAATATACTTCCATAGCTAAAATTATTATTACAATTGAAGTCCATTTGAGCAAAAAAAGACAATGAAGAAAAAGAGCAAGACTTAGATACAATGCTTAGATGTTGTTCTTTAGGTCCTCCTTTTAAGATTCTGCCATGTGGATTTTTTCTCATGTGAAGGAAATGTTTTTTTAGTTAAGTAGCCACATGGTTGAATCTTAAGAGAAGAACCTAAGGAATAGCATCTAAGATACTGTACCTAAGTTTTGTCCAAAGAAAAATTACATAAAACGCAAGTACAACTGCACAATCCTATTAAGTTGGATAGATTAAGAAGAGTGAAGTATTGGTACAAGATGGAGAGGATTTTTCCTAAACGCTGTGAGTGCATTAACTTCAGTCATGTCCAAGTCTTCTCCCTGTGCATTAATGGTAGGCAACCTCCAATCAAACCAGAATAAAAGGTTGGCAAGCAAATATTCCACTGCAACAACAGCAAATGTCGATCCTGGGCACCCTTTTCTCCCACCTCCAAATGGAATGAATTCAAAGTTTTGACCTTTCAAGTCATTTGGGTTGTCTTTGAATCTCTCTGGGATGAATTCTTCTGGCCTATCCCAGAGTTTAGGGTCCCTTTGGATTGCCCATACATTGACAAATACTCTTGTTTTTGCCGGAATATCATAACCTCCAAATTTTACACTTTCTGATGTTTCTCGAGGTGCAGAAAGAGGAAGAGGTGTATGTAGTCTTAGACTTTCTTTGATAATACATTTCATGTAATCCATTTGACTAATGTCAACCACATCTATCTTCAACTTATTGCCCACCACTCTTCTTATCTCTTCCTGTGCTCTTTTCATAATACTTGGATTTTTAATGAGCTCTGCCATTACCCATTCCAAAGTTGTTGAAGTTGAATCACCACCTCCTATAAACATGTTCTGAAATTATGAAAAAAAAGAAAAAGAAAAAAAAAAGAGAAACTTTTTAGGTATGTTATCAATGGTAGGATATTCTCTCCATCTAATATAAATTCATTTTATGCTTTAGAATAGAAATGACATATTTAATGATATATCAAGTGCGATGTCATTTATAATTTTAAATGACACAGCACTCTATACTTTATTAGTTCCAAGAAATAGAGTAATTTAAGATCTTAGAAGTGTGTCTAAGGGTCTATTTGGTTGGGGAGATTGAAAAGTGGGATGATAGAAAATAGGGAGAGGATAGAAAAGTGGGAGGATAGAAGTGATTTTAATTTCCCTCGTTTGTGTTTGGTTGGAGGGGTGAAAAAGTGAAGAGATGGAAAACTCATTTGTTTGGTTGAAAATAAAAGTGAGGGGATAGAAAATATAATGTGTAAAATTACTCTCATGCCCCTATTGCATAATATAAGAAATCATTTCCTTACAATCATTAAAAATAAACTTATTATCAATTAAAATTAAAAAATAATATCTTATAAAATTTAACACATCATTAATATTATAATATTATTATATTTTTCTTTGTTTTATATATATATATATATATATATATATATATATAAAGGTGAAAGCCGCCAAGGACCCCACCGTTGATCAAATAAGAAAGAAAAAATCAAAATCCACAGTTTGATTAAAACGTTGAAAAAAAAAAAGCAATGTAAACGTGCAATTTCAAAGAGCTTGGAAAAAAAAAAAAAAAAAAACACAAGAACGAAAACTAAGGGTCCGTTTGGATACAGCTTATTTTGCTAAAAATTGAAAACATTATAGCAAAATAATTTTTAAATGGGTAAATAGTACCAATGGACCCATTTTTAATTAAAAAAAGTTGCTGACAAGTGAGGTTTGTGGGTCTCGTGAATAGTGCACGGGACCCACTAGTGTTGCTGAAAAGTCAAATATTACAGCTAAAAAAAAAAGAGAAACGCAAATGCTAGACGCACAATCCAAACACTGCCTAAAAAATGTAACTTAATGCACAAAGGGGCAAATTTGGTTTTCACTAGAACTCATGTTTTCTCCCCTCAGTTTTCTCCCCATTTTGGGGAGAAAACTTTTTGGTGGACTCGGGGAGAAAACACCCGGGCCCTACCACAAAATTTTCCACTCCCCCTCCCAACCAAATATTTTCTCAATTTTCTCTCTCTACTTTTCTCTCTTAAATTTTCCATCATTCCTAAAATCTTTGCAAACAAACACACCCTAAGGGAGAGTGAAAAATATACCAGTAGGATTGCTTTGAGGTTCTCATGACGAAGTTCAAAGCCAAGCATGCCATCCTTTTGTAGTTGGAGGAAAATATCCACAAAATCTTTTTTATTAGGATGTTCATCATCATCACATTTCTCTGTCTTGTAGTGTTCCTCAAGCACCTCATCCAAATAAGCATCTATTTCTTTACCGGTGGATTTTAGACTTGGTAAAAGTCCTGTAAGAATATCAATCCAACCCAAAGAAGGGAAAAAATCCCCCCAAAAAACTGATGCAATTAGCACCATTACCTTTCTTGGTAGTTCTGAAGGCTTGCCCATACCATCTTGTTCTTCAAACTTTTTGCCAAAAATAACTCTAGTAATGATGTTATTAGCGGTCTCAATCAGTAACTCACTTAGATTAATAGAAACCCCTTTGAGGCACGAGTCACGTACCTTATTAATCAATATAGCAACTTCTTCTTCCCTAACATAATGGAGAGATTGCACTCTTTTGAGGCTCAAAAGTTCATGGACACAAACTTTCCGTACTTTCCTCCAATATTCACCATAGGGTGAGAATGCTAGGTCTATGCATCCATAGAGTAAGAAATTGGTAGCTATGGTTTTTGGCCTGTTTGAGAAAACTATGTCATGAGTTGTCATCATTTCTCTTGCCATATCTGCAGATGACACCACAAGGCTTGGTGCATGGCCAAAGTATAAGAACATTAGAGGACCATACTTCTTAGAGAGAGCATGAAGAGAACGGTGTGGGAGTGAGCCAAGCTGATGAAGGTTGCCAATGACTGGTAGCTTTGGTGGGGATGGAGGTAAATTGGGTTTTCCACTAGTTCTAATGCATTTGAAAACATAAAGAAAAGAAAAAAGGAAAAGAAGAGGTAGGAGGGGAATAAAGGTTATTTTGTATAGTTCTTGCCATGATTGTTGGAACAATGGTAGAATAGCCATTTCCTCTTTTTTAAGTGTTTACTACAATGCAACTAACAACTCCAATCACAAGATATATATTGAAACCTATAGTAAAGTTTTTTTTTTTTTTTGTTTTTTTTGGGAGATAATACCCAGGGGAGAAGTTAATTAAGGAGTTGATATAACTTGTGGGTTCGAATTAGCTTAACTAGTAAAGTTTATTGTTGTCAAATAAAAATTTGGAGTGATCCCTGCCTGCAACAAAAACTAATTAGTATCTTGGTCTGATGATAAAAAGCAATCATCATCAATAGATGTCATAGATTAAAATTCTGTCTAAAAAAATGTTTAATTATATTATATTAATTACTCAATCTAGTCATTTTTATATAGTGGGAGACTTCATACTTAATTAATTAACTACATCACTCATGTCTGTGTTTATTCCTCAAAAGTGTATGCTGAATATTATGAAATTCAATTATCATATTAGAGCATTAGCATCAGGAAATGCTACTCTATTCTATTTTACCATCCCAAAAAGCTACTTTATCAATTATACCATCCCATTATACAATACTTCCAGCATCCCAAACTTTTATTTTCCTATTCTACTCATTAAAATAATATATCTACACAATAAAATAATATTTCCCCCAATCACCATCATTTATTCTTTCTTTCTCCCAATCACCATCACAATAAAATATTAGTTTTTTTTTTTTTTTTTTTAGAATTGTGCTACAGTGCAAAATTTTTTGCAATAGTTGGTGTTTACAATTCCAGATGTGGGAGGTTTTTGAGGGAAAAATGCTAAATGAAGCTTAGATATGGCATTTGCAATTCTGGATGTTGATGCTCTTAGCACCTCCAATTCTTGAAAGAGATTGATTAACTATTGACTCACAAGGCAATAGGGACACCACAAGAAGGTGGAGAATGGCTGTCGCATCGAGGGACGCCATGGAGACTAAGTCAGGGATAGACTCTTCCTTTGTTTTTTCCCCAAATTTATTTATATAATAAATATACATATTGATATTTGAATTTTGTCTTCCTTGGGCTTTTGTCTTCCTAACTAAACAGACTTTGCAAAAAAGGTATGGTAGACTAGCCCATAGCTTGGGGGGCTCCTCCAATTATTTTATTTTTTTAACATAAAACTTGTTTTAAATTTTAAAAAAAAAATTTATTTCTATGATTTTTGTATTTTATATATCTACTAGTAATAGGCCCATGCGTTGCACGGTTTTATGAAAAAGCTTATCAAATAAATGTATAAATAATTATATATTTTAATAGATTCAATAAAGATAAAAGAAAAAATTATCAAGTGTAAATAATTATCTCACTAAAATAAGGGGTAAGATTTCTTCCTAAAACTAAATTAAATTGATAATTCCAAATTGAATTTTAAATTGATAATTTTTTTTTTCTAAAAGTCATAAACAATTGATAAATCTAAAATTAATATAATCTTGATAATATTATAAATTAAAATTAAATTTGATAATTAAAGAATACACCTGTAGAACATCTTGATAATTTGATGTAACATAAAAATCAAATAAGAAAGTTGTTAAAGCTAATCTATTAATTCTAACCATATTTAATCATTAATTCTAATAATTGAATTTTAAATTGATAATTTTTTTTATAAAAAAAAACGTACTAAATAATTGATAAATCTAAAATTAATATAATCTTGATAATATTATAAATTAAAATTAAAGTTGATAATTCAAGAATACACGTGTAAAACATCTTGATAATTTGATGTAACATAGAAATCAAATAAGAAAATTGTTAAAATTAATCTATTAATTCTAGCCATATTTAATCATTAATTCTAAGACCCTAACCCTAAGCATATGAATTAGATCAAAGCTAAGAAAATTAGTTTAAACAAAAGGCAACCAATACACAAAACCTAATCAACAAAATACAAAAACGAAGAAGGAGCCTTTAGAAACTTGACAACGTTTTCGAATGTTTTGAATTCATTAATTAAAATCACATGAAGACAAAAAACCAATAATAACAGTAAAGAAAATAAACAAAATGAAAATAATAATAATAAAAGAAGAAAGAATGCATACCTGCATTGTCATGGGATTTAGGCATTCACATATTGAAATAAGCTTCACTCCAAAAAGGATATATAGGGTTATATATATTGGTAGAGTTCTATTTGAAAAATAATTCATTTAAATCTTATCGAAATTAAAGATATCTAATCAATGTGTTTGTTTTTATCCCATAAAAATTGGAATTAAAAAAGGTCATATGAATAGAATGAAAAAAAAAAAAAAAAAAAGTTGATTCAACATAACGTAACATGTAAAAAATTAAAAAAAGAAAAAAAAGAAAAAAAAAGAGAGAAAGAGAACGTGGTTGATAGCTATAAGGAATTTTGATATATATATATATATATATATTTATATTTTTAAATGTCATCAATGTAGAAATTATCAAATTAATGGAGATATATACTGTTTTTTGGAATAGATAGAGATTATCAAATTATTGGAGATATATACTGTTTTTTGGGATAGATTTATATTAATCACCTCTTGAAGAATTTGGATTGTGCTTATCTCTTAATAATCAAGTTTTGTAACTTGATATTCTGATAAAATAATATTAATTTAATAATATTAAAATTTTGAAAATTTAGATGATAAATATTATCTAAATTAAATTTTTGTATGTTAAATATTATCCCCTAATTTAAGAAATATATCCTAAAAAATAAAAAAATAATGTTAATTAGATGATAAATATTATCTAAATTAAATTTTTGTATGTTAAATATTATCCCTTAATTTAAGAAATATATCCTAACAAATAAAAAAATAATGTTAATCTAATTTTATTTAATGATAAGAATGAATTAGAGTCCTGGTAGTATACTATTCCTTTTTAGTTCTTTAAAAATCTAAAAATTTAATAAAATTTCTGCAATTTGGTGAAGCCACATGATGCAATCACGACATCTAAGCCCAACTTTTATTATATATAATGATAATATGATATCCTTTTTTTTAGGGGGGGGGGGAGGGGAATCCTAATCAGCAAAATATTATGGGCAAATTTTTTTTTTTTTTAAGAAAATGGTAACAAATGCTCTTAGGGAAATGGTTAATAATCTATTTAAATAAAGTTTTTATAGGAAAAGAAAAAAACAATTAATATTTTGACAACTTTTTTCTATTTCTCATAAAAGTGGTGCCAAAACGTTCCTAAAATAGATTGTTAACTATTGTCCTAAAGGCATCCGTTAGAATGACTTTTTTTTTTAAACTATATTTTGTGTTAGTTTTTTCTTTCTTCTTCAAATTTTTGAGTGCAATAGTAGTAGATCCAAAGCACAACAATGTTATTTATTTATTTATTCCTCATTATTTCTTTCTCAATTATGCCAACTGATTCGTATGGGTTGAAAGGATAAGAAAGTACGAACGTGTTTATAGAGTTGTTACACTTGTAAGCAAAAGTCCTTATTAATCTTTTATTTCTATTAATAGAAATATAGAATATTCTAAGGTAGTTTCTTGCTTTTACGTGTGTTTGTGTGTCGCTTTCTACTTTTTTTTCCCTATTTTTTTTTTTTTTTCAATAGTTTGATGCAAATCATAGTAGATCTGAAGCACACGTGTTTTTTTTTTTTTAATTATTATTAATCATCATTTCTTTCTAAATTGTGCCAAGTAGTTCATAAGGATTAAAAGATGAACAAACTACGAAGTTGTTTATGTTGTACTTGTATTTATTTATTTTTCTAACTATTAATTGCAATATTAGTACAATTCTGATCTTTATTAACTCAAAAAATTGTACAATAGACAATTAGTATAGTATTTTAGTACAACTTTTATTTATTTATTTAAATTGTATACCTATTATTATTATATTAGATTGGTGAGATATAAATTTATCATTTTAAACACTTTGACACACACACACACACGCACACACATATATATATAGCGGCAAGCTCGAAATAGTAAACTAATATCAACCGATACTAAAACATTTTGTTTCTCTAACCAAATCTGAACAGCTATCGGTACAATATTGACTCTATTAATATTAACCACTCACTCATATTATTATGGACAAAATTTAGCTACAAAATTGGTTATAGCCTAAGACTAGAACTTTACTCAGTAAAATAAACATTATTACATATTTTGAAAATCTATCTATTAAATTGCATGTTCATCACGCTCTTAAGACACATGTCAAATTTTGTGTTAATCGGATATTATTTACTATATGATCTACAAGCTTATATTTTATGCATAATTTTAAATTACAAAAATTTGCAATTTAAATTTATTGATGACATATCTATACATCTTTAATTTTCTAGAAATTTTGCAAACATAGAGTATATAAGAAAAAGAAGTAATCCAATGGTAAATTTGTCAAAATTCACTTCCAATTAAATTACAAAAATTTGCAATTTAAACAATTTATTGATGACATATCTATACATCTTTAATTTTCTAGAAATTTTGCAAACATAGAGTATATAAGAAAAAGAAGTAATCTAATGGTAAATTTGTCAAAATTCACTTCCAATAAAAAGATATTGAGTAAGATTATAACCTTAAGTTACAACCAATTTTGTAACTAAATTTTGTTCTATTATTATTATTATTATTATTATTATCATTATCTAAAGTGGAAATTTAGTACCTAACTAACCATACTATTTACACGTCAACGAATCAACATTACTAACATTACTAACATTTTTATGAAAATGACACTACCTCCAAATTTGAGCAAACTAACATTAATTAACCATATCGTTAATGAGCTCTCCCTTTGATTAAATTTAAAGGTTCAATCTCTTTCATGTCTAGCAAGATTAGAAAGAATGGTATAGGTTTTTTTTTTTTTTTCATTGATTAAAGTACTTGAAAATTCAACTAAGAGGACACCAATTAAGATTTGGGACGCTGGGGAGGTTTTTCAGTAAAACGATTCCTTTTTGGGAGCCATTTTATAAGGGTGTAGAGTAAATAAGCTTGATTTTTAAGTAATATTTATGAAATATAGTTATCGAATTATATTTGCACTTCCATTTCTAGAAGAGATTGATCTGCAATTATACATGTTTTACAGGGAATAGAGGCTAAGGGAGCTGCTTCTGGCCTTAATGCTCCTGCGTAAGTCTAGAGTCACAACATAATTCATAACAAATTTTACACTGGGCTTAATTCTCTCACATCACTTTTATGCGTTAAAATGTCGTATTTTAAAATGTGGATATTTTCACATCAATTATGGATATGTATGAAAAATAGTAAATATAAACTAGTGTAAAATGATATTTTTCATTTTACAATTTAGTAAGGTGATAAATTGTTAATAGTAGATAATAAAGTAGTGTTTATAGTACTAGGTCTATATGAGAATCAATAATAATAATAATAATAACTAGTCTTTGAGCATGTGCGTGAACGCGTGCTCAGAGGCTCTTCTATTTTTTGTGTAAAGATTAATAATTTGTATTTATTATAATTTGAGATTTCTACTTTTTTCAATAAATAAATTAAAAAAAAAAACCTAAGGGTGTAATGAAATTAAAAAAAAAAAAATTTAAAAAATAGGAGGACAGAAGAAACAAATACATCGTGAAGAAAAAAAAAAAAAAAAAGAATACGCGGGGTGAGGTTTGTAGATTGGAGGAGTTTTAAAACTAACAAAAGATTAATCCTATTTTGTAGGGAGTTAGTGAGTAGAAGTAGGAATTTAAATCAATGTAAAAGTAAGAATTTATTAGAAGCAGGAAGGCATTTCAACGTAGTAGTAGGAATTTATTATTTTTGTCAATTTACTATTTTAATATCATTTTTAAGTTTTAGGTAGGGGTATTTTTTATAGTAAAAAAAATAATAATTAACTTTTTTTTTTCAATTTACTATTTTAACCGCATTTTTAAGTTGTTGGTTAATTACTTTATGAGTATTTTTGACATGAAAAAAAAGTAATAACTAACTTTTTGAATCCTCCTATTAATAACTAGCCTTTGAGCACGCGTTCACGCGCGTGGTTAGAGGCTCTTCTATTTTTTGGATAAAAATTAATAATTTGCATTTATTATAATTTGGGATTTCTACTTTTTCCAATCACCAAAAAAGAAAAAAGAAAAAAGAGAAATACGTGGGGTGAGTTCTGTAGATTGGAGGAGCTTTAAAACTAACTAGCTTGGTCACAGGCGCTTCGCGCTTGCGATCTTTTTTTTTAGTCAAAAGAAAAAACTCTATATATATATATATATATATATATAATTTTTATTTTGAGAATCTAATTTATAAGTGGATAAAACAATTTAAAAATTAACAAGAGAGTGACCATATTTTTTAGGCAATGTTTTAGTGGGAGTTTAAGTTGTATTTTTACCGAATTGTCCTTTAGTTTTGTTTCTACTTAAACAAAGGGAGTATAAGGGCATTTTTGAACAAAAAAAATGAAGAATTCAAACAGAAGAAGCTCCTTAAATAATAGTATAGACAAAAGAGTGATCCTATTTTGTAGGGAGTTAGAAAGTAGAAGTAGAAATTTAAATTAACGTAAAAATAGGAGTTTATTAAAAGCAGGAAGATATTTCAACGTAGAAATAAGAATTTATTATTTTTGTCAATTTACTATTTTAACCTCATTTTTAAGTTTTAGGTAGGGGTATTTTTGACATTAAAAAAAGCAATAAATAACTTTCTTTTACCAATTTACTATTTTAACCCCATTTTTAAGTTGTTGGTTAATTAATTTAGGGGTATTTTTGACGAGAATAAATTGGGTCCGGAGCTGGCGCAAAAGGTGTGTTTTACGCCAGCCAATTCTGACCCGCCACGTCATCATTTTTTTTTTTTTTTTGTGGCAAAAATGATTAAGCCTTAACCATCTCCCCCTCCCTTTCTCTTCTCTCCTTACCCGATCTCTCCATCTCTGAATCAAACCCATGACCCCCATGGCCGGAGCTTCAAAGCTCAACACAAGCCACCAACACCACTGCCATGGCCGAAACTCCATGGGTCAGACATGGATGCTGCCACAATCTCAAAGCCAATGACTTTCCTCACAGTTGTGTGAGAAAATGGCGTTGAAAATCCCAGAAGATCTAATAAAACGAGTCCAAATCTCGCTTCGCAGAGAAGCCAATCTAGCTTCGTGCAAACCAGAATACACGTTGCTTCCAACCAGAGACCCACCACTCCTAACCCAACTTTCAACACTAATGGATTATTCATTCCCATTTTTATTGATTTTCTCAGTTAATCCAATCAGAAATATGAATGAAAGACAAAGAGAGAGAGAGAGAGAGTAAGAGAGAGATGGGTATGTGAAGAAGAAGTAGTAGTAGTCGGTATCGTAAATCAGCTTGACTTTTTCTCCTCTTCTTTCAGCTATTCCCAATCCCACCTTCAACCTTCTTTTACATTTACCAATTACCATTATTTATTTATTTTATTTGCTAGTATTTAAATAAAAATAAAAACTCTATTTCAAAGTTCCAACATTCAACGGCTTTGAGATTGTGTGAGAAAATGGAGTTTTTCTATGGCTGGATGTGTGTGTGCTGTGTTGGCAGTAGTGTTGGTGGCTTGTGTTGAGCTTTGAAGCTCTGGCCATGGCAATGGTGTTGGTGACTTGTGTTGAGCTTTGAAACTCCGGCCATGGAGGTCGTGGGTTTGGTTCAGAGATGGACAGATTGGGTGAGGAGAGAAGAGAAAGAGAGAGAGAGAGGCTTAAGGCTTTCTGAAAAAGAAAAAAAAAAAAAAAAAACTAACTTTTTGAATTCTTTTAATATAAACAAATAATAATAATAATAATAAGTCATGTAATTATTATTATTATTATAGTCAAAGCTCATTCCAAGACCGAGCCCAAATTGGAACAGATTGGGTCCGCACTTTCAAGTCGTACAGGGACATCAGATGGAATGAAAAGAAATAAACAAGTCCGCCCAATTTGTGCTCCAAGACGTGGCTACAAGGAGAGTAATCTTGGGAGTCCAGTAAGTCAACAAATCATGTGGGAGTTCAAAGCGAGAGAAGAACAAATGAAATCAAAGCCAAGTTTAGAAAGAATCCTGGAAGGAAGATTTGAGGCAGTCTTGGTATTTTTAACATTAATTTTTGCACAGATGTCCGATTGAGCTCATTATTGTGGGGTTGGAAAGAATACTCAAAGACCTACAACTTTATAGTACAACACAAATTCAGAATAAAACATTTTGGAGGTTAAAAGTGATATGGAAGTTAACAGTGAAAAAAAAATAAAAAAATAAAAAAACTCCGAAAAATAAGGGATCGACAATCCAAATTTGAGGGATTTTCCCTTTTTCTTTGGAGAAGATTGAGGTTATAGAGCAAAAAAACCGTAGAATTTTTTTCATCTTTATTTTTTTTAGTTCTTTTAGTTGTTTAGCAATTTCTTTTATGGATTTGTTTGGAATAACTATGAGTGGTTTAATCTCTAGTTAGGATTAGAGGGGAATCTTAATATTTTTGATTTTTTTAATCATGTGTACTTGAAATTATCTGTGTTTCTATGGATTGATGATTGAATTTTTTATATTGATTTTAATATTTGAAAACATTGAATGTTGACAAGTTCTTAAGATTTAATATGGTTTTTAGATATATCGAATGCTTGAAGAACTCCATGATTTGTTATTAGTTCAGAATATATTGAATGTTTGGTTTCTTTTGTAGCATGCTAATGGAATTTCTAATTAAAAAAATAACAATAGAATGAGATCCATTATGAAGATAATAAAAAAGTCTGTAGTTGTGCAGATATCTCTGAGGCCTAGCCTAGTAAATGAGATTTATTATGAAGATAATTGTAGTACATAATTACATATGAAATCTCTAGTTATGCAATGTTCTTATATCTAAGCCTCCTGCTTCTGCTAACACAACATACTATACCAGTTGCTTCTCATAACAATCTCTAGAGCATAAGTTGAGATGACGATCACTAGTCCTATCTATCAAACTCTTCAAGGCTCCTTGAAGATTTGTTTCAATGGTCTGTGGTTTCCAAAAACTCACAAACACTCAGGTTGCATTCGATGTTTGTATCGTGTTCTCCTCTCAAGATTTCTATTCAATGTCAAGCGAACTTCTTTGTGTAACTTAAAAACAATTCCTGATGAACTTGCTCGATATCTCGCTTGATATGGCAATCTCACTCAACTAAGCTTCTTAGTGTAGCACTTTGAAATTTTTTTTTTTTAATTTAGCTCTTTAACCTCAATTACTTGAAACAATTACAATTCAGATAAAATGAATACACGAGAGTATTGTGATTACAACCGAAACTTTGACAGGAAATTTGCCAATACTAAAAAAACGCTAACAAATAACACCATGGATTAACAACAAAGAGAAGGTTATTGCTAATATTAACGAAACAATTTTATTGAATTGGATAGGACAAAGATACAAAAAACACATCAAAAGGATGACCATGGGTTCCCACTTAAGAAGAATGTACTACTTGTACAAGTGATTGGCTAACACATATTCAATCTCTGTCTTCATCACCTGCACCGCTTAGGGAATGGGCATTGGATAGGAATCCAAAGATGTGTGTTAAACACCATCTTTTTCCCTCTCTGGCAGAGTTGACACAGTTTTTTTATTTTTATTTTTTATTAAACGTTAGTTTACTTAACCATAGTTAATTGAAGTTTTTTTTTTTTTTGAAGAAACATAGTTAATTGAAGTTGTTAGAGTTAATTATTGACTTTAAATGAGGTGACATATTCTATACCTTAGATTTATTTAAGATAAATCCCAACCTTCAAATGGACGAAAACTATCTTGATCTAAAACAATTTCTTCACAATCATTTTATTTTATTTATTTATGTATGTTTGGTGAACCCCAACCTTTGTCCTCCCTCCCTCACCTTACAAGAACTTATATTTGTAAAATAATCATTACGTCAAGATTGTGCAATAACTTTGCCTATCATTTTAAATGAAATAAAAGCCTGCCTATATATGAGTGCGGTCGGAATTTCTGGCACCATGTGGTGTGTTCTCTGAAAAAGAAATTTAGAATAATATATATGTTTTTAGATTTCAATGATTCAATTCCAAAAATGTAAGGAAAGTAACAATTGACCAACTAATTTGGCTTTTATTGTAAGGAAAGTAACAATTGACCAACTAATTTGGCTTTTATCAAAGACTTACAGTATTAAATTAAGGGAAATTCTTGGTGCACATCTGAAAATATTTTATAATCTTGAAAAGTTAAAGTGGCCGGTGGCCCTACTATTTCTAAAAGCATGTAATTTTAATACGTGTATCGAAATTGACGGTCAAATTACCAAGAATATATTGGTGAGAGACGCAATAGGAGATGAGGAAACTATCCATAAGAATCCAATAAAAGTCAAATTAATAACTTACGTAACGTTTTTTTTTTTAATTTAAAAAAAAAAAAAAAAAAAACTCAATCAAGAACCCAAATTTTTTTTTGGAGGTGGGGGGGGGGGGGGAATCAAGAACCCAAATTGGTTCTTTAAAAAAACAAAAATCAAGATAATTAAATTCTAATTAAAATTTAATTTTGTATCAACTGTTGTTCCAATTGCACTGTAATTAGGGACAAAATGGGCTTTTGTCCTTTTCGGGCAAATTAAATAGTTTTATACCCCCTTTCCCAAACTAATTAGGAAAATGTCATTCTTTTAAAACTCGATTTATGATAAATCGAGTTAGAAAAAAAAAAAAAAAATTTCTAAAGCCCTATATTGGCGTTTTAAGGAGCTTATAGTGACGTTTTAAGAACCTATAGTGACGTTTTTTAACTCGACTTCAATGAAATCGAGTTATAGGCAATTTTTTTACCCATAACTCGATTTCATGGAAGTCGAGTTAAAAAACGCTACTATAGGTCCTTAAAAATGTCATTATAGGTCCTTAAAAATGTCACTATAGAGCTTAACTCGATTTTGAGTAAGTCGAGTTTCAAAAAAGGGGCATTTCTCTAATTAGTTTGGGAAGGGGGGCATAATGCTATTTAATTTGCCCGAAAAGGGCAAAAGCCTATTTTGTCCCTGTAATTTGATATAAAGTGTCTTTATATTTTAAATGTACTTCGATCTGTGTCAAGTGTCCTACTTAATGCACTCTATTTTTTTAGTTTACTATTTTTTGTGCCAAATTAATGAGAGCGGAGAGATTTGAATCCTCAATATCTATGTTAAATACATTGGGATTTCATAAATTTAAAATTAAAAAACATAGAAAAAGAATTTTTTTTAATAGAAAAAGGTGAACCATAAAAAGACTGAGTGTGCTATACTTCTGTGATACTTTTGATTGTATACAACCTATTACTTAAAAATTTAAAACGAAAACATAATTTGTACAACTTTTTTTTTTTTTTTTTTTTTGAGGAAATAATTTGTACAACATTAATAACTTTCCTTTCTACATTGCTAATTTATTTAGTGAACGCATACAAAATGAGTACTTCGGAGAGTGTTTCATGTGATATTCATAGAGATAGTCAGATAGATTTACCATCACACAATTTGTTTCAAAATTTTGATGCAACGACCAAACAAGTGATACTTATTAAGAGGAAAATTTCATGTGTTTTGAAAATGATACAAATAATCCAATGTTGATACAGTAAATAAATACCACTAATTGAATGGTTAAATTATTATAATGACAAATTTTAACTACAAAATTGGTTATAGTTTTAGGCTATAATCTTATTCAATATCTTTTTATTAGAGGTGAATTTTGATAAATCCATAATTGGATTACATTTTTTTCTTATATACTCCATGCTAACAAAATTTCTAGAAAATTGAAGATCAATAACTATGTTAATATTAATAAATTGTTTAATTTGCAAGTTTTTGTAGTTTAAAATTATGCATAAAATATAAGCTTATAGATAATATAGTAAATAATATCCAATTGATACAAAATTTGATATGTATTTTAAGAGCATAAAGAATCCGATTGACACAAACTTTTTCCTTAGTTCAATTATCCTCAAAAAGTTTGAATGCTAGACAACTTTCTAGACACAATGGTTGTATCACATGTCAGATGTGATATATATCTAATGTAACAAATATATGTAATACTTCTTTCGCATATAGGTGATTGAATATATGCAAAAAAAACCAAGATGATTACCTCAATCACTTAAGTAAGACACCCTTGTTATTACTACTATTGAATATTTTCATGTGTACGCATGAGCTATAGCTTAGTATAATTATTATGGAAGCTCAACAAATGATTAAACTTATTTATTCTGATTTTATGTCAAGTTTACCAAGTTAGATTTGAAATTTACTCTAATTTCATGTCAAGTTTCCCTTTAATTTAAACTATTTCAAATCCATTTAAAAGTACTTCAAGCCTATTTGGAACTACTTTCAAATCATTTAAACTAATTTAAATTCTTTTATCAAAATCTATCAATAACTCATATATAAATTTTAATGAAAATTTTACTATGCTTAAGAAAACTGGTCGTACTTTTAAAATAGATTTTTACAAGGAATGGTTTTTTTATAAACATTAAAAATATATATATATATATATATATATATATATATATATATTGAAAAAATTTATTGTATTACAATAAAATAAAAATTACGTTAAAAACTAAGCATACAAATAGTTCAACAAACTATATTTTTATTTATTTATTAAATATAGTAGGCAAGAATAAGAAATATGAATAAATGATATCCTTATCAAGTTTGTCCTTTTAAAAGTTGACAAAACTTAAGAAGGGATCATAATAATAATGGACAAAGTTTAGCTACAAAATTGGTTGTAGCCTAAGTCTACAATCTTACTCAATATCTTTTTATTGAAGGTGAATTTTGAAAAATCCACCATTAGATTACATCTTCTTCTTATATGCTACATATTTGCAAAATTTTTAGAAAATTGAAGATTAATAGCCATGTCATTAATAAAGTGTTTAAATTGATGTCATTAATAAAGTGTTTAAATTGCAGGATTTTGTAGTATAAAAGTATGCATAAAATGTAAACTTATAAATCATATAGTAAATAATATCCGATTAACAAAAAATTTAATGAGTGTATTAAGAGTGTAAAAAACATGCAATTTAACAGTTAGATTTTCAAAATATATAGTAATGTTTATTTTATTGAGTAAGGTTGTAGCCTTAAGCTACAACCAATTTTGTAGCTAAACTTTGTCCATAATATTAAGAACAAAGTTTAGTTACAAAATTGGTTATAGCCTTAAACTACAACCTTACTTAATGTCTTTTTATTGAAGGTGAATTATGACAAATCCACCATTGGATCATATCTTCCTTTTATATTCTCCATACTTGCAAAATTTTTAGAAAATTAAATATTAATAGCTATATCATCAATAAATTGTTTATATTGCAAGTTTTTGTAATTTAAAATTATGCATAAAATATAAGTTTATAGATCATATAATTAATGATATCCAATTAACACAAAATTTAACATGTGTATTGAGATCATAAAAAAAAAAAAAAAACTGAACAGTTAGATTTTCAAAATATGTAGTAATATTTATTTTATTGAGTAATGTTGTGCCTTAGGCTACAACCAATTTTGTAACTAAACTTTGTCATAATATTAAACTTAGGTTGAAGGTTTCATATACGTATCATTGTGATTATTCTGAAGTGCACCCATGTATATATGGGATTATAAACTATTTCTTAATATTTACGTTTCCTTTTTTATTCTTTTTTCTGTCTTCTTCTTCTTAATGACACGTAATATAAAAGAACTAATTCCCCAAATTTTTGTTAAAATCATATGTCACAAAATGAAGTACTAAGAATATCACACAAGCCTAGCCACTTGTTTTACGCCTTGCAAATTAATCTGCTTACCATATATAAGCTACAATCATCATTTAAAAATATATAACACACTTTTTTATGGATCCATCATCTATTTTGCATTTCGATCAAATTTTAAAGGACCTGATGAGAATGATGATATAAATGTTTTTATGGCACTAGGTACAAATTCATTTTTATTAAAACATAATGCCACAACTATAGTTCCCTTTACATTTATTGCGATAAGGAAGTAAGAGACAACAAAAGATTCTAAAACAAAACAAGATAACGAGGTTTCTCTCTCTCTCTCTCTCTCTGAAAAAAAAAAAAAAAAGAAAAAAAAAAGAGAGGAAAGATTACATAGAGAATATGCATAAGCACGAAATATTAATGGATCGATCAAGAAGAGTGCAATGTTGGTACAAGATGGAGAGGATTTTTCTTGAATGCTGTGAGAGCATTAACTTCAGTCATGTCCAAATCCCCTCCCTGTGCATTAATGGTAGGCAACCTCCAATCAAACCAACACAAAAGGTTGGCAAGCACACATTCCAAAGAAGCAACAGCAAATATCAATCCTGGGCATCCCTTTCTCCCACCACCAAATGGGAGAAATTGAAAATTTTGACCTATGAAATCAACAGGGTTGTCTTTAAATCTCTCTGGGAGAAATTCTTCTGGCCTATCCCATAGTTTAGGGTCCCTTTGGATTGCCCATATGTTGACGAACACTCTTGTTTTCGGTGGAATATCATAACCTCCAAATTGTAAACTTGCCGATGTTTCTCGAGGTACCAAAAGAGGTACTGGCGGATGTAGTCTTAGACCTTCTTTGAGGATACATTTCAAGTAATCCATTTGATTGATATCATTTAAATCTATCTTTGACTTACTGCCCACCACTCTTCTTACCTCTTCTTGTGCTCTTTTCATAATACTTGGATTTTTCATGAGCTCAGCCATTACCCATTCCAAAGTTGTTGAAGTTGTTTCGCTTCCTCCCGCAAACATGTCCTGAAATTATGAAAAAAATAAGACTTTAGGTATGTTTTCCATGGTCTTAGATTATTTCATCTAAAATGAAACTATTTTATGGTTTAGATTAAATACTACAAATTTAAATATGTATAATATTATCAATTTTATAAAATAAACTTTTAAGATACTAGAAGTGTGTTTAAGTGAGAGAGTGAGAGAAAGATACCAGTAGGATTGCTTTGAGGTTGTCATGAGTAAACTCAAAGTCAAGCATGCCATTCTTTTGCAGATGGAGGAGAATATCCACAAAATCTTTGTTTTTTGGATGTTCATCATCACTTTTCATTGTCTTGTGTTCTTCAACCACTTGATTTAGAAAAGCATCTAGTTCTCCAAAAGTGTATTTTAGACTAGCTATTTTTCCTGTAAGAATATCAATCCAACCTAGAGAAGGGAAAAAATCCCTCCAAAAAAAGGTCGTAAGTAGCACCGCTAACTTTCTTGGTAGTTCTGAAAACCTACCCTTACCATCCTCTTCTTCAAACTTTTTTCCAAATGCACATCTAGTAACAATGTTCTTTGAGGTTTCAATCAAGAACTCACTTAGATTAATAGAAACACCTTTCAGGCATGAGTCGCGTACTTTATTGATCAATATAGAAACTTCTTCTTCCCTTGTATTATGGAACGATTGCACTCTTTTGAGGGTCAAAAGTTCAAGGACACAAATTTTCCTTACTTGCCTCCAATACTCACCATAGGGTGCGAACACTAGGTCTGTGCATCCATAAAGTAAGAAATTGGTAGCTGTGGTTTTTGACCGGTTTGAGAAAACTATGTCATGTGTTGTCATCATTTCTCTTGCCATATCTGGAGATGATACCACAAGGGTTGGTGCATGGCCGAAGTAAAAGAACATTACAGGGCCATACTTCTTAGAGAGGGCTTGAAGAGAACGGTGTGGAAGTAAGCCAAGCTTGTGAAGGTTGCCAATGATTGGTAGCTTTGGTGGGGATGGAGGTAAATTGGGTTTTCCACTAGTTCTAATGCATTTGAAAACATATAGAAATGAGAGAAGGAAAAGAAGAGGGAGGAGGGGAATGAAGGTTATTTTGTATAGCTCTTGCCATGATTGCTGTAATAACGGTAGAATAGCCATTTTCTCTTTTTATGTTTTTACCACAATGCAAACTAACAACCCAATCACAAGATATATATGGAAATCTTGGGAGAGGTTAATTGTGGAGTTAATACAATATATAAGGATACTTTTTAAGTATAATTCAATGATTGTAGGTAAAATTATATTATATCATTCACTCAATTTTATCATGTTTATCTAGTGGGAGACCACACTCAAATCTTATATACAAAAATCTTGCTAGACTTTCATTAATTTCTTGCAAGATTAGAAGTAGTGGGATAGGCTTTTTCATATTTTTAATTGATTAAACTTCTTGATAATTCAACTGAGAGGACACCATTATGATTTGGGAAGGTGGGGAGGTTTTTTTAAGTAAAAAGGTTCCCTCATGGGAGCCATTTAATTAGATGTTGAGTACAAAACTTGACTTGCAGAACTTTTTGTCATGTCAGTGTTTCTTCCTCAAAGTTAATGCTGAATTTTATGGCATTTAATTATCGTATTAGACCTGCTCCCTAAGTTTGCATAGTGAATAATTGCATTCCATTATCTTCCATTAATTATTAGCACCTGCCCAATTATTGAAAGAGTTGATACACCATGAAACATGTTGTACAGGGAACGATTAACCATAGATTCGCAAGTCAGTGGGGACACCAGCAGATTATTGGCTGTTGGGTCGAGGGAGGCCATGGAGACTGAGTCAGAGATGAACCCACATCAAAGCTAAGGGAACTGCTTGGGGCCTCCAAATAAGTCTAAAGTCACACCAAATTTTACAGCATGAGGTGGAAAGTTGTTAATACTGGATAATAAAATAGTATCAGTGTTGAACTCATATGAAAATCAATAACTACCTACCAACTAAGCAATTATGTAATTTGTTGTGTAAATTACTTAGTAAAACTATTGTGCATGTAGTATTATTCTTAGGCCCCTTCCTTTTGTTTTCTTCCCAAATTTATTTTTATAGTAAATATGCATATAAATATTTCAGTTGTCTTTCTAAGAATTCAGTAGTCTAGAATAGAGTCCAAATCTTCTATCTCACTCTTTCTGCTTCACAAATAAAAACACGGCACATGCCCATCTAATTTATTAAATGCTAAATTTATGCCTTCTATTATTTCAATTTCCTAAAATAAATAAATAACCCATCATATTTAGGTATTTAGGTAATTGAAATAACAAAAGGCATAAATTTAGCATTTAATAAATTAAGATAGACATGTGGCATGTTTTTATTTGTGGAATATATAGTGGAGCAGGAAGAGTTGGACAGAAGATTTGGACTCGTCTAGAATATGTTTGGTTAGGCAATTTGGGAACCTAAAAGTGCATTTTTACACCCAAAACGCCGTTTTACAAAAGCAATTCTTTAAAGTGTTTTTTTTTTTTTTTTTACAAATTAATGCTCATTTCCAAAACATCATTTCATAATAGTTTATACAAACACACCCTAAATATGTTTTTAAAAATAGATATGGTAGACTAGCCCATAGCTTGTAGGGGCTCCTCTAAATATTTGTGTTAACATAAAAGTTTTTTTTTTTTTAAAGAAAATTTATTTCTATGTTTTTGGTATTTTATGTATCTAAATCCATTAGGGAAAAAAAATTCCTAATCAACTACAAATTATGGGCAAACTGAGAAATAAGATGCTAAAAGATTTCAAGCAAGATTAATCTTTTATTTCTATTCTAAGGCAATTTCTTGCATGTGTGTGTGTCGCTTTCTATTTCTTTCACTATATTTTTTGTTTTTTTTTTTTTCTTCTTCAAAATTTTGATAGAAATAGTAGTAGATCCAAAGCACAAATTTTTTTTTTTTATAAATTTAATTCCTCATAATTTCTTTCTCAATTGTGACAAGTGATTCATAAGGATTAGAAGATCAACAAAAATACGAAATTGTTTATAGAATTGTTACACTTGTAAGCTAAACGCCTTCAAGCAAGATTAATCTTTGATTACAATTCTAAGGTAGTTTCTTGCTTTTATGTGTGTTTGTGTGTCGCTTTCTACTTTTTTTTCACTATATTTTATGTTAGTTTTATTTTATTTTCATTATTTTGATGAGGATCGTAGCACACATGTACATATGTTTTTTATTCATCTTATTGCATTGTGCTAAGTACTAGTTTATAAGGATTAAAAGATTAACAAACTATGAAAATGTTTTAGAGTAGTTACAAGTGTAGTTATTCTTATTGTTTCTACTTCAACTATAATACGAGATTATTTAGTTATTTAGTTACAAGTGTAGTTATTCTTATTGATTAATGATTGCTTTAAAATGAATTAAAAAAAAGTTATATTATGCTTTATCTATTCTATATTATCTATTAGGATTCCCTCTTTGATCTGGTTTTCTAAAGGTCAAAAATACCTCATCCAATAATCTATGACTTCTCCGACAAATGTTTTAGGAATAGGGTCAATAATGTTACAAGATTCTCCATAAAATTTACTGGACTTTTATGTGGTTCAAAAATATCATCATCAATAAACAGTAAGTTCTTTTAGAAGTAGGGTAAAAAACATCAAGTATCAAATTTCAAAAAACAAGTTTCTATCTCCACTCCTCCAAAAAATGTGAACAAACTCAGCCATTCTCCTATCAGTACTGAATTTCTTCACCTCACGTCTCTCACTTTTCTCACTCCACACACCAAATTCACATTCACCCAAATTGCAAAACCAACCAGCCAGAACCATTTTGTGACAAATCCGGTACAATCAATATTGACCTAGAAAGGTATGTAAAATTTAAATTTAGGTAGCATTCTCTTTTGAAATACTGTACTGAGAAAAAAAAAAAAAAAAAAAAACCTTAATTTTGGTAGCAATTTCTTTGAAATTGACAGCATAGTTCTCAAAGCCGGACCGGACTGGGCAGTCCGACCGGGAGAACCGGGAACCGGAGTGGAATCCGGGTTTTTAGCATAGAGAACCGGGCATCCTTTGAAATTCTGTGAACCGCTTAAACCGCGGTTGGACCGCACGGTTCATGCAGAACCGGTGGCATGAACCGTACGGTCCAACCCCCGGTTCAAGCATCCCTGTTACATAAGAAAAAAAATCAGAAAATGTGCTTACCAGGATTTGAACCCAGGCGCGGTCAGATGTGCAGCTGAAGCCTAACCACTTAGCCAAGCACGCAAGTTGATGCTCAATAATAACAAAAAAAATACTTGAAGTAAACTTAACGCAATTTTTTTATTTTTTATTTATATACAAATAACTTAACACAATTCTATTCTACTTAATTAAATTATTCATCTCTTACAAGGAATATAAAAAATTATAATTAAAATCCTTCAAAGATATTCAACTTTACTTGAAAAATTAATCATAAATTTTAATGTTTTCATGGTTATTATTTTATTTTATTAACTTTCTTATTTAATTATTAAATATATGCTTGAAAATCATTAAATTTTCCTCACATATATAGATATATTAGTCAATTTTACTAGTTTTATAAATTTAATATCTATATTTAGGCTTTAATTAATTATTAAATTAATTATAACGTCATCACGGTTCAACCCCGGTTGGACCTCAAAAACCTTGAACCTCTCCCTTTTACGGTTCAATGAACGGTCCGGGTCTGAGAACCATGATTGACATCTCATCCGATCCACTGATTTTTTTTTTTTTTTTTGGAAAATTACACAGAAGTCATGGGATTTTTTGCTAGAGACATTTGTGACAAAGCTGCACAATCAACACTGCTGAACATGAAGCCATGAAGGTATGCAACAATAAACTTTAAATTTTGGTAGCATTATCCTTTCCGTTTTCTTTTTTTCTTTTTTCTTTTTTTTTGTTTCCCTTTTTATTATTTCCCTTTTTCTTTTGTGATTTAGGTTTTACTGTGAGAACGGCTCCAAATTTTTTCTTTTTTTTTTCTTTATCATCATTGATAGCATGAAGGCAAAAAGAGAAGAAGGATATAAACCAAAAGAATAAAAACTGTAGTGTGCGTATTTTTTATTAAAAAAGAAGAGTCACGTTTTAAAAAAACTAAAATATAAGCATTTATTATTTCTTTAAGAACAAATAAACGAACAAACTAATCTAATTTAAAGAGCAAAGCCGAATATATAGAAGAGTCACGTTTAAAAAAGAACTGTAGTGTGCGTAATTTTAAAATTAAAAAAAAAAAAACAGAAAAATAAGAAGAGACACGTTTTTTTTTTTTTTTTTTTAACTAAAATATAAGCATTTTTTTTAGGATAGTTCCAAAAGTTGTAAACTAACAGTTTTTAGCGATTATTTGTATTTTCAAAAAAAAAAAAAAAAAAAAAAAAAAAAACGATCTAATTTAAGAACAAAGCTGAATATAGAAGAGTCATTTTTATAAAAAAGAATTGTAGTGTTCGTAATTAAAAAAGAAAAGAAGAGACACATTTAAAAATAATGTATAAGCATTTATTTCTTTTAAAAAAAGCGAAAGAAATAAAGATCAATGAAGATGATTTGAGCTCCCTCAAAAAAAAAAAAAAAAAAAAAAATGAAGATGATTTGAACTTGAAGCGTGAGGGGCGTGAGTTTTTTGTTTTTAAATAAGCGGAGTCACATTTATGAACTCTTCAAAAATAAAAATAAAAATAAAAATAACAGCCCAGAAAGAAAAAAAGAATTAATAAAACATACACATTGAGTAATAATATTTATGCCATTTTATTAAGTATAAAATAATAAAATATGCATACCTGTTCAATATGTTGGGATTTGGTGGCAGACATGAATTGTGCTGTGACATTTGATTGTGAGTATTATAAGAACTACTTTTCATTAAATTACCCGTAATTTTTCTTTTCTTTTCTTTCTTTACGAGTTTGAATTATTCACAATTTTGTTGAATTGCATTAAGGCCAACGTGGATCAGCCAATTTGGATGAGTTCGGTGAGAGAACTGTATGACTTTGAGGACAATATGAAGTTGTTGTCATTTATATAGTTTAATTTAAAGCGTTTTTCATTAATGTAGTTGTTAAAAATTAGGTCAGAAAAAGAAAGACTCTAATTAATTATGTTTGTATCTATTAATACATGTAAGGACTTGGTTTAGGTTCAATACATTCAGTACACTGGACCCGGCTAGATGGTAACATGTGTTCAAAAGTGGACAGATGTTATCATCTTAACGAGTCGAGTACTACTGGACACTGGACCTACGTGTAATATTACATTCTCTTAATAAACAATTAGCCTCCACACGTGTGTTGCGTTAGAGGCTCTTCCATTTTTTTTTCCCCTTAAGTACAAAATTTTCCATTAGTCATAATTAGAGATTGTGTACTTTGTAAAAAAAAAAAAAAATGTAAGAGCCTCTAAGCACGTTCAACACGCATGTGTAAAGGTGTGTGTGTGTATATATATATATTAGTATGTTTTTCATTTTTGAATTATAATTTTCATAGTACATAATTTCTAGAATATTTTTCATTTGAATTATATTTTTCATTCTTTAGCCCTTCTAAGCTAAAATTTTTCTTCTGTCTTTAGATGAGTTTATTTGTTTATTTTTAATTTTTTTTATAGAGTTTTATGGTCTCAGTTAAGGGAAGATTTGAAAGGTAGAGACGGATTTTAATTTTTATGGCTTTTCAGGTTAAGAAGAAGGGCAATCTTATCATTTGCGTGGGATTTTAGGGCCTTTTTGTTATAATCTCAAGAAAATAGTGTGTAATGTGGGAAGCATGCCCTCAACTAAAAGGCAGTTTATTCCCAAAAAAACAAAGAAGAAAAAAATCCACTTAAGAAAGAAAAGACAAATCTCATGTTTTAGGGTTTGTTGTTATTTTGGTTTTAATTTTGAATGATTATCATTCTATTAATACCTAAGGAAGGTTTTTGTTATTTACTCAAAACTTTTCTAGTTTCATTTATTTATGAGTGTTAAATGTGAAGGGTTTGGCTTACCTTCAATACTTTTTTAACTGAATGTTTTCTTTTGTTTTAAATACACAATGACAAGTGGTAGTTTTAATCTCCACATTTTATTTAGTTAATGGGTAATGTAATAGTTTTTCATTAAAACAAAAAGATATTCTAGTTAAAAAAATACTAAAGGTAAGCCAAACCCATATGTGAATGATAATTTAAAAGAACAAATTCACCAAATCCTAATGATATCATATATCACAAAATGAAGTATTAATAATTGGTCATATAGAAAACTTTCAAGAAATTATGTTAGAATTGTTGGAGAATATAAGACTTTATATCTAAAATAATGTTGTAAAATAATTATTAATTTCTTGTTGAATAGATACAATTAGGTGTGGGTGACAAGGATCATTATAAACTATGTTGGTCTCTTATTAAGAAGATTTGCACACATAAAATTATCAGTGTAGATAAATTACTGGCACATTGTTCTCTAGGATATAACAAGCCTAGTCACTTGTTATACATCTTACAACTGATGAGAAATTAAGTGAGAATTAAGAATGCTGAGATGAGAGTAAGAAAGAGTCTAAAATGATGATAGAAAAGAGAAAAATGAAGGAAGTGAGAGAGCAACGAATGATATATATTACGATTGTGAAAATTGCACAAACTAGTAATGTAGAAGCTCCATAAAATGTAATGCCTCTTAAGTCTTATCCCTTCAAACAAGAAGTTACACACACACATATAAGTAGATGGATGTAAGAAAGGAGATGGCTACGGAATGAAGATTAGGAAACACCTTACTACTGATTGTTGAGAGGAGTTTGTATGGGTGCGCTATTTATAAGCCTAAAACTGAAGCTTAAATCCACACATCAAATGAACTTGTAACAATTTATTAACTCTTTCCATAATAAATCAACAAGTGCTTAGTTAAAGTTAAAATATCAGGACTAGTTATAGAATATTTTGAGAGTACCGTAAACGTGTATTCTCCTCTTCTCACATAATAGTGGGTTCCACAATACATATGAGCGAGGTAAGTATGCATTTATGGTATTTCTGAAATATTTCATAATTTTTCAATAAGGAATTTCTTTCTTCTAGATCTTCTATGGCACTCAGTACAAATCTATTCATTTTTAATTAAAATATACTGCCACAACTATAATTATTATACTAGCCCCTTTACATTTTTTTCGATAAGAAAGTAAGACAAGACAACAAACTCTAAAACAAAACAAGATAATGAGGAAAGATTACATAGAGCATAATCATGAACCTAATAATGGATATATCAAGAAGAGTGCAATATTGGTACAACATGGAGAGGATTTTTTCTAAACACTGCGAGTGCGTTAGTTTCAGTCATGTCCAAGTCTTCTCCCTGTGCATTAGTGGTAGGCAACCTCCAATTAAACTAACATAAAAGGTTAGCAAGTACATATTCTAGTGAAGCAACACCAAATGTCAATCCTGGGCATCCCTTTCTGCCACCTCCAAATGGGATGAATTCGAAATTTTGACCCTTGAAATCAACAGGGTTGTCTTTGAATCTCTCTGGGATGAATTCTTCTGGCCTATCTCACAGTTTGGGGTCCCTTTGGATTGCCCATATATTGACAAATACTCTTGTTTTTGGCGAAAGAATTGGTGGATGTAGTCTTAGACTTTATTTGAGGATACATTTCAAGTAATTCATTTGTTTAATATCATTGACATCTATCTTCGACTTATTACCCACCACTCTTCTTACCTCTTCTTGTGCTATTTTCATAATACTTGGATTTTTTATGAGCTCGGCCATTATCCATTCCAAAGTTGTTGAAGTTGTATCACTTCCTCCCACTAACATGTCCTGAAATTATGAGGAAAAAAAAAAAAAGACCTTTAGGTATGTTTCCAATGGTAGTAGAATATCTGCATCTAAAACGAATTTATCTTATGGTTTAAAATAAATATTACAAACATGAAGATATATCTAGTGCTAAATCATTTAAAATTTTAAAATTCAAGAGGTGTGTCTGAGGGAAAGAGAGATACTAGTAGGATTGATTTGAGGTTGTCATGGCTAAGCTCAAAGTTCAGCGTGCCATTCTTTTGAAGTTGGAGGAGAATATCTACAAAATCTTTCTTATGGGGATGTCCATCATCATCACGTTTCATTGTCTTGTGTTCTTCAACCACCTGATCAAGAAAAGCATCTATTTCTCGACAAGTGGATTTTAGACTTGGTATAAATCCCATAAGAATATCAATCCAACCCAAATAAGGGAAAAAAATCCCCCCAAGAAAATGCCGCAAGTAGCACCATTACCTTTCTTGGTAGTCCTGAAGACTTGCCCTTACCATCTCCTTCAAACTTTTTTCAAACACACATCTAGTAACGATGATGTTCGTGTTTTCAATCAATAACTCACTTAGATTAATAGTAACCCCTTTAGGGCACAACTCACGTACTTTATTGATCAATATAGCAACTTCTTCTTCCCTTGTATTCTGGAAGGATTGCACACTTTTGAGGCTCAAAAGTTCAAGGACACTAATTTTCTTTACTTGCTTCCAATACTCACCATAGGGTGAGAATGCAAGGTTTGTGCATCCATAGAATAAGGAATTGTTAGCTGTAGTTTGGCCGGTTTGAGAAAACGATGTCATGTGTTTTCATCATTTCTCTTGCCATATCTGCAAATGACACCACAAGGGTTGGTGTGCGGCTGAAGTAGAAGAACATTACGGGGCCATACTTCTTAGAGAGGGCTTAAAGAGAATGGTGCGGGAGTGTGCCAAGCTAGTGAAGGTTGCCAATGATGGGTAGCTTTGGGGGGGATGGAGGTAAATTTAAATTGGCTTTTCCACTCCTTCTAATGCATTTGAAACCATAAAGTAAAAAGAAAAGGAAAAGAAGATGGAGGGGAGTGAAGATTATTTTGTGTAGCTCTTGCCATGATAGTTGCAACAATAGTATAAGAACAACCATTTCTTCTTGTAAGTGTATAGCACAATGCAACCAACAACCCCAATCATAAGATATATATGAGTTTTTTGAGTATACTGAAGAAAACTATAGTAAGGTTTTTGTTGGAGAGATAACAACTTAGGGAGAAGTCAATTGAGTAAATATATTTAGAGACATCGTCTAAAAATGTAAGCTAGTGAATTTTGGTCTAATTATATTATATATACCACTAACTCATATTATTATTATTATATAATGTCGGGCTTCATTTCATAACTAACCATACCGCTCACACGTAAATGTTACTAACATTTTTACAGAAAATTACAGCCTCCAAAATTTTGCAAACTAACATTAATTAACCATAGTGAGCTCTCCCTTTGGTAAAATTTAAGAGTTTAGTCTTTAATTAGCCCTACATTTCCAGTAAACCTCTTTCATTTCTAGGATATACTACTTTTTATATTATTGATTAGAAAGTGAGTTTCAGTTGGCTCAATTAGTAAAATTTTTTATATTGTTATTATCAAGAAAAAGAAAATCCAACTTAGGTACACCATTAAGATTTGGAGTAGTGGGGAGATTTTTCTGTAAAAAAAAGTTTTCATTTTTTTGGGGGCCATTTAATTAGATGTAGACTAAATAAATTGACAATGACACTAATGAGTGGTGATCTTATCTTTTCAATGCTTTAGTCGTGTGGGTGAGTAAGTTCTGGGTGTTAATTACTTAATTCTCCAGCATTTATGCCAGTAATCCTTTAAAACTTAATTTGTAGAAGTTTATTTATTTATTTATTTATTTATTTTCTTGGGTGTTTATTTGCATAGTGATGGACTATTACATTACGATCCATTAATTATTAGCAAATCCATCTCTTGAAAGACATTGATACGCCATGAAACATGTTGTACAGACTACAGGGAAATACTAACTAATGAGTCACGAGTCACAAGGGACTGGGTACACAAGGAGAAGATGGAAAAGGGCTTTTATTCTCTCACTCGATAGTGAATTTCATTAGTACAAATTACTCATTTTACGTTTTAAATGTGAACATCAAAAAATTGTATACATTATGCATGAAATTATCAATATCAGATCGAGGGAGGCCACGGAGATTGAATCAGATATGGATCCACATTGAGGCTACGGGAGCTGCTCCTGGCCCTTATGACCCTTGCCCTCTTTTCTCCCCAAATTTTATTTTTATAATAAAAATATACATAAAAATATTTGATTTGTCTCCCAAAGAATTAAACTACTCTAAAGAATTAAAAAAATAAAATGAAAAGAAATAAATGATAGGCTAGCTAGCCAACTTGTGGCTCTACTCTAAATAATTATTATTTCTTAGCACAAAACGTTTTTTGCTAGAAAAATTGTTTTCAATGTTTTTGGTGTCTTATGTATCTAAAATCCTTTAGCAAAAAAAAAACAAAAAACAAAAAAAAAACAAAAACAAAAAACAAAATGCTTTGCGAATCAACTAAAAATTATGGGCAAACCGACAAATAAGAGGCTATAGGCTTTCAAGCAAGATTAATCTTTTATTTTTATTCTAAGGTATGTAGCTTCTTGCCTTTTTTTTGTGTGTATGTATGTTTGTGTGTCTGTGTCATTTTTTATCACTATATTTCAGTTTAATTATTTTTTTCATTCAAAATTTTGACGGAGAATGTAATAGATCCATAGCACACATATGTTTTTTTTGTTTTTTTTTAATAAATTTATCATCATTTCTTTTTGAATTGTGCCAAGTAGTTCATAAGGATTAAAAGATCAACAAACTATGAGCTTGTTTATAGAATGGTTTTACTTGTAGGTTAAAGGTTTTCAAGCAACATTATCTTTTATTTCTATTCTAAGGTTGTTTCTTGCCTCTTAGTGTGTGTGACTCTCTTTTTTTTTCTTTTTTCTTTTTAATTTTTTTATCACTATATTTCATTTTAGGTTTTTTTCCCTTCAAAATTTTGATGTGAATCTTAGTAGATCTGAAGCATAAATATGTTTTCTTTATTCATCATCATTTCTTTTTCAATTGTGCCAAGTGGGTTAGTAAGGATTAAGAAATCAACAACTACAAACTTGTTTATAGAGTGGTTACACTTGTACTTTATCTTCTTGTTTCTACTTCAACTACAATACAAAATTTTCTAGCTATTAATATTGTCAAAACTAGGATTCTCGACAAAAATGAAGATTATTTTGTAAAGGAAAAAAATCAATTATAAATTATTTTTGGGATATAAAAAAATAGTAATCGATTTAAAATGTATTGAGAAACAATTATTTTATTTTATTTTTTAAATATTTGTTTAACACATAATGGATACTAATTTAATTTTTCACTGTACATTTAGTCTTATATCTCTGGGTGCATGTGTATATATATATATATATATATATATATATATGAAGGGTAATTGGGGATTTTAGTTTTTCATTAAAGGGTAATTTTATAACTTTTCAGATTGAATATAAGGGTAATCTTGTCATTTGCGTGGGTTGTTAGGGTCTTTTTGTCATTCTGCCAAGAAAAGGGAGGCTAATGTGTGAAACATGCCCTCATCTAGTGGGAAATTTATTTCAAAAAATAAATAATAATAATAATAATAAATTTCCCTTTAAGAAAGTTAGGTCAAATCTATTATTATTTTTACACACATATATCTACCTCAATACTTTATCTACATTGAAATTTAATGTAGTGAGGATAGAGACTCACTACATGTAAAGATGAGACTATCCTCTTTAAAAATTTTAGTTAATTTAGTGAGGCTGATGCATGCTTATTTTGATTGAGTTTAGATAAATTTTTGTTGAAATATTAAATTAATGAGACTAATATGAATGCTCTTACGAATGGAACTTTAAAACATCAACTCTCTAAACGTGGAACTTCAATTATTTTGTTCTTAATCAATTTGATAGAATTTGGACCATTAGGGTTATTTAAAATTTTGAGCAACATCACGGGTTTAATTGCTCACTTTTAAACTCAAGCGGATCTCAATTCTCAACATTTAGTTGATAGCTTATTTAAAGGTGGATAATTAGAATTATTTTGAATTATTGGTAAGAAGATTGAAAAAAAAAGACTTTCTTGTTTTATATGGCTATTTGATTGATGGCATCTTTCCATATTTTAACATATTTTGCATAATTGACAACTACCTTGGCCATATATATGTTGATATAAAGTTGAAATCGAGATTCACATGGCTCCGTTAAAGTCTATCTAAATTGCAATCATGCTCGTAATGAAATTTCTTCATCTCATATATATATATATATATATATATGGGTTTAACTTACTTATAATACTTTTTTAACTGAAATCTCTTTTTTGATTTTAATAAGAAACTGTTATGTCGTCCACTAACTAAATAAAATGTTGAGGTTAAAACTCACTACCATTGTCATTGTATATTTAAAACAAAAGGATATGTCGCGTTAAAAAAGTATTAGAGATAAGCCAAACTATATATGTTGTAAAAGCCAATGCTCAAATACTGAAATTGATTGTGAAAATTATTGTACACTTGAAAAATATATCCAAAATAAGAGTAACCTAGAAAATCAACCCAAAATAAAAATAGACAAAAAAAAAAAAAAAAAAAACAACAACAACCAAGAATTTACGTGATTCACTAAATTTGGTGTAGAGGTGCTTTTACAAAACCCAAATCTCAAATACACCAAATAGCTCACTTTGATAATTACAAAGATTAGAGCTAGACTTTACCTAAAACAAAGAAGCTTTCTCTACCCTACGTAGCACCCTAAAAGAGATTTATTGCTGGGAAATTTTCTCATGAACAATGAAATGAGCAAGAAAATGAATGAAGAACAAGGCATAGAGGAACGAACGATTGCTGCCCTTAGACAATATTTGCCCTATTCACAACTTGCTAAGAGTTTATTGCAAACTTGTCTCTAAGATACAACTAAGCCAAGAATTCTATAATTATCAATCTTGGAGATTTTTATTTTTTATTTTGAAAAAGTGGTGAAAAGCTCACTCTTAAAATAAATATGAATTCTCTCTCAAAAAAAAAAAAAAAAATGAATTACTATTTATAGACAATGAAGTGTGGCCCTTTAATAGGCAATTTAAAGAGACATCTTGGTTGGTTTTAAACACTAAAACATGTTCACAAAACTTTACTTGCCATTTGAAATACTTCAAACCCGTTATCTGAAAATTCTATAAAAACCATTTGGTCAAGATCACACATTGACCAATCAGCCTACCATCGAGGCAAGAATCGAGAAAACATAAAGGTTAGGAATCGATCCACTTAGGGTACGTTTGGTACGCTGTAATAGCTCCTGTAATGGAATAGTTATTCATGTGTAATATTAATTCGGTCATTTGGTTGCATCTTTATTACATGGATTAGTTATTACATTGGAATAACTATTCTTTAAATTGAAGAATAGCTATTCCTCTTTAAAATGGATGTAATAGCTATTCCTTAGTATATATAATAGGTTTTAAAATTAATATATTTCCAAAAATATAAAGTTTCCTTATACATCATCTCTTTACAAGTTTTCCATATGTAACAACCAAACTTATGAATAGTAATAGTTATTACATTACAACATCTTCTATTCCCAGTAATAAAGATTACTATTCCTAATGTAATCTACATTCAGTGTACCAAACGTACCCTTAGGATTTTACCGAATCGAGACATTTCCTCTATGGCTCTCCTAAGTCTTAAGGATTCACACATAATCTTTAATTTTAATTTTTTATAAACGTTTTAATTTAAAATTCGCTTAACTTTCAAATATTATATATTACAACATACTTTGTATATAAGATATAACTATATATACAACATTTTTCTCTAACAAAACCAACAAAACCAAGTCAAATCCAAAACTGTGCCACACAAGAGAGAATAATAAACAATCCCCCAAATGCAAATTGTCAAAGAGATCAAAACACCAAAAGCAGCTACAAAACACCAAGCCGATAGCTGCACCTTACAAAAGTTGCCACCCTATACTGATTGCGGCACGCCTCTCAATTTGTCAAATTCGGCCTCTCCAAGTAACGTAAGAGTACTTATATTCCTGCAAGAATGCAAACTCGCTGAAACATATAAAGTGCCGCAATTAAAGAGTTTTGATTTGAGATCCGATATATATTAACATGATTCTAGCTAATGATCGTTCTTTACTATCAGATCAAAAGATTAATCACTTTCTCTTTGGTATATGCGGGGTTTGATCCTATGTACCTTATTTCAAGGTCACGATATTTTTCTCAATAGAACTTATTAAGTTATTATTAGAACCTATATACCTCTATCATTAGGTGGTTAAGAGAGAGAAATCATGTTCATGGTGAAATTTCTTTTCCTTCTCCTTCAAAAGACAGTTAAGACCTAAGAGAGATATACTAATGATTGCATTTTTTTTTTCCTTCTAATTAAGCCGTGTTTAGATTTGCATGAGCAAAATCTGAATTTTCAGCTTGCTAAACAGGATGCAATTTAAACTAATTTTGAAAGGCTAATTTGTTGATTTTTGAAGTGTCCAAGTCTAGCCCCCATCTATTGTGCTTCTCCCACTCTATGATGGCATCCATTTAATTTAAATTCTTCCTCTCAATGATCTCAAAAAAATAAAAAATAAAAAACTCTTCCTCTCAATGATGGGGAAATGGAGGAGGGAGGTTTTTTTATTTTTATTTTTTTTTTATATAATTTAATGGAAAGATAGCATAATCCCACCATGAAATCCATGCCATAGAGAGTTTAGTGAAGAATAGGAAAAAGAGATGGCCAGGAACATCTTTAACATTGAGCTATATGTTACATTCAACCCATTAAAAGAAATTTATAACAGGTTAAATCCTAGACAAAACCTAGATTACAACAATACTTGCATTACAAATGGTATTATTATTACCACTTTGTTTGCACTCTAAGATTAGATACAATGAACTCCAACTAGAGTTTTATAAGAAACATGGACCTTGATAAACCATAATTAGGATATTAGGTTAGAAAATGACAAGACATATTTTTTTATATTGTGATGAAATGAGTGAGAAATATAACAAAGAAAATAAAAAATGACATAGAGTGAGCATAAGGAATTAACTAGCCCTTTTTTTTTTCTTTTTTTTTTGAGGAACAAGAATTAACTAGCCTTAGAAGGCTTAGATTGACAACAAAAATCTCTTCATGGTTACATTTTTATTGTTAAGTTTTATGTTTTAAATTAATTAAAAGATATTTGTGTTATCTATAGTGTGTGTTTCTCAAAAATAAGAAATTAAAATTAAAATTCTATACCAACCTAAGGTTACAATGTTTCTACCACAGGTTAAATTATCATTACTTTGCTAATTAATAATCCAAGAAATATTAGACCTTAATGTCTTTAATGATAGCGTCGAGTGGGTGACTGCTATTTGTCTGGAATTATAGCAAAATACTAGTGAATTTTTATTGAATCTTTATATATTATTTTGTGGCTAACTTGACCGCATCTGTTAAATTTTAGACCCCTAAAAAATACAATATGTTTAACCTAATTTATTAGCCAAGTTGTTACTTAGGTTAATTATTTAGATCTAGATTAAATAATCATCACATATAATAAAACCAGCAGATAAGTACCCTTTCTTTTGAATATCCCGCCTCTACCACTTGATCTGGTTGGGTTGACTTCTTCGGCTTAGGTCCCATCTGTTGGGTCACAATCTCCTGCCCGAAATGAGAAGCAAAAATATTCTGATAAAGACCTAGGAAAACCAATGAAATAACATGTTTCAAGGTAAGAAACTTGGGGGGGGGGGGGGGGGGGGGGACTATCTCAAGTGAACAGTCCACTATATCAAGTTGAGATTTACAATCAAGAATATCAATTCGTAGTAAATTGAACATGGTTACAAAACTGGGCTCTGAACTCTATAGACTTCCTTGATCTGGATCTGTTCTCACATGAACCTCCTGTTCATGCCTTGATATTCAGTATACTTGACAGCTGAAGACTTGGCTGCAACTTTACTCCACCGGTACTAGTAATATGGATTTGATCTCTAGTAGGTGCTTGTAGAGTTAAAAGATACAGAACCTCACAGATCTCACAAGAGTAACACTTAACACTTAAAAAACATGTACTAAGGTTTTCATTTTATACTTAGGAGTGTTGTGATAGGTTTTAGATCCTTGTAAACTAAATTGTTTAACCTAATATTAATTAACCAAGTGAATACTTAGGTTTATTATTCAGATCTAGGTTAAAACAAAACAATCATATGCAAAGCAGTGGCAAAGTAAATAACACAACGATATGATGACCCAGGAAAACCAAAAAAAATAAAAAACCTGAAGAGGATTCAACCTAACTATTCTCAAGGTAAAAACCAAATCCACTATAGAGAATCGAAGTTTATAATAAGACTTAGACCACTAACATCCTATTACTACCACATGTAGAACTTACTGACACGACCATGTGCATGCTCTGAATCCACGAAGTCCTTCTCTATTAGGCCTTTGCAACACAAGCACCCACACTTGTGATAAAAAACACAAACTCTCCTGTTTGTGACTCCAAGACCACCCTTGAAGGTTTAGATCATCAGCACCTTTGATGACTAGAGAAGGCAACAACTTCTACAACACCAGATCTTGAGATTCTTCAAGGAATAACACCAGTAGAAGACATAAGAGAGCTTTTTGGGTACAAAACCCTAGATACAAAAGAGGCACACTCTTCTTTCTCTAAAAAACCCTTATAAAAGCGTGCTTAGGGTTTCCTTTATATACTAGGAGAAGTAGATCTAAAACCCTAATCCTTAATGGGCTTGAATTGCTGTTTTGGCCGACTTAAAATTCTGCAGACCCATATTTAGATCGGTCGAGCCTGTCTTTCGATCGATCGAACTAGGCAAATTTCGAATTCTCTTTTCTGCAGCTTGCTTGTTCTTGGATCTTGACTTGAATCACCTTAAGCATTGTCTAAATATACCTATAGACTCTAGGATCTATATCTAGACAAGTTTGTGTTCACGATTTGCCAATTTTTCTAAACTTTTAGAACCTAACAATCTCCCCCTTTGGCAATTCGTGACAAAACTTACATACAAAATGAAATGCTCAAATACAAGAACTACCCAATACAATTAAAATGCCCAAATACAACAAAAATTATAATCTAAGACTCCTAACCCAGAAGTTGCAATAAGAGGTAGAAGGTCTTGATCAGAATGTACCTGTCTTTCTTGAAAACACTCCAAAAAACACATCACCACATGTGTGGAAAGAAAGACATAAACAATAATATGAAACACAATATAAAAACAAAAGTAAACTAACTCTCCCCCTAAGTTAGGTACATAAAAAAAAAATTGTATATTCTCCCCCTTACAAAACAATTTCATCTCCCCCTAAACAAAACATTTTTAAAAACCTTTAAAAAAAAAAAACATTTTCCACATTTCATCTATTTCTCCCCCTTTTTGTCACGTATTGACAAAGACAACTCAAACAAAAAGTAAACAGAAAACATACGCAACAAAAGTCAAGAGAAAACAGAGAATCAAGGAAACAAATGAATCCAGTTCTATAAAGAATAAAGGCAACTCCCCCTATGAAGAGTAACAACTCCCTCTAAGAACAACAAAAGTTAAAAAAAACTTTTCTCCCCCTATAAAAATAGGAAAAACAAAACATGTTTTGGGAAAAATAGTTTTGGGGAAAAGTAAAAACACACAAACCTAACTTTAAAAAAATTGAGGATTCACTTGAAGAAAAATATTCCCTCTTTCAATATATGCAAGCTTGACACCATGTGACCCATAAACAAATGCATGAGTAGAGAAAATATTTGCACGTTATTATCCATCATATCTATAAAAAAAATATTTTCAATTTTCAGCATTTCACACATCAAGAAAAATAGCACATACTAAAATGTACAAAGGACTTAAAAATTAATCAATCAATTTTTAGATCAAGTTGAGTACCCAATTTAGTAAAGTGTATGCATGTTTTGGGTAAAAACAATGAGAGATATAACTGCAAAACTACAAGATGGATACAAAAAACAATGCAATGCATGTGAATCCTAAACATAGATGATGCATGAAAAAACAATTTGGTCAAAAACTTAGAAACTGAAAATTTTTTAGTTCGATCGGTCGAGCATCGATCGAATACCAATTGAGTCAAGCAGAAAGTAATGATTAAAAATCAAGGGATTTTCGATCGGTCGAAAAATACATTCGATCGATCGAAATTCTGGAAATTTGAAATTTTGAAAAACTACAGAAGATTATGCAGAAAACAGCTTAACCCAAGTAATTTCATGAATGAAAATCATGAGAATGAGTTTAAATGTTTTTCAAAAACATGAGTTTTCAACCCAAAACTTCAAAACAAGGTTTTTAATCATCAAAAACACAATTTTTGCCAACCCTTAAACATATTTTGCATCAAATACCATAGAAAACATAATCTTGGATGGCCAAACTAGATTCACACACAATTCCATGTACAAAGCTTAGTAAAGAATAACTTGTGAAGTGTGTGCAACTAGTAAAAACATGAGATACATGTGGGGTGATTTGTAGATAGTAATCAAGCACAATTTCTACATTATTCATCACATAAATTTGAAAGTGACTATCACTTAAAGAGTTACATCATATAACTCTCACATCTCCTAGAAAACAAGCTTGGAATTATGTTTTTTATTTTTATTTTTTTTATTTTATATATATATATATATATATATATATATATATATAAATAGAGAGCCTTATTGTATACAACCATTTTTTTTTAATTCCATTTTTTTTAAGGCTACACCTTATTTTCTTTTTGTGCATGTGCTACACTTTCTCAATCACAAAATTTTACGATATGCACTAAGATGTTCATGATTGGCTAGTAAACAGTGGTGAGATGGTTATTTATGCATTTCTCTTAGGATTTTTTAGTCCTTACAATCAAAAGCATGTGACTTCAAAATCAAGATCATGTGATCAAAAACTATAAACAACTCACACACAACATGCACTATATAGCTCAAACTAGCAAAGTGTAGGAAAATAAGCTCATCCAAACTAACCAAGGTACACAGGCATGTTATGCAAAGATAATAGGCCAACCTCAATTACATCTTCATGATGTGTAATACAAAAGAAATAAAAAATCTTTTTGGTTTAAAAAAAAAATTTATGACCAAAACTAGAAGCACACATTTTGCTAAATGATTAAAAATGCAAAAGCAATGCATGACAATGCTAACCTAAGCTATAGAGGGTACACAAACAGAAATAGCAATTTCTTAATTAACCCATGAGTACATGTACAAAGTAGTAAATAATCATACAAAATCATATTTAACTCAAAATAATCATGCACTTAGTTGAGCAATACATACTATTCAAGTTTCTCCACAATGTCAAGCATGTTCTAAATCAAGAGAGAGATATCATAATTCATGTAATCCTCAAGAAAAATAAAACTAGACACAAAATAAAATATTTTTGTCTTTTTGAAAATTTTTCAATGTTTTTGGATTTTTTTTTAATAAAAAAAAAACAACCAAAAACAAAAACAAAACATGTCCACAAACAATTGAAAAAATTAAATCAAGGACAAGTAAACAACACTCACCTTAGCAAGTCTTTTCTCACCCATATAGCACGAGTCTTCGGCTTTGTAGGTGAAAATCCATGAGAAGCAGAGTGTATTTGAGGGATTACACCAATCTTATGAGTAAGACTAAAATTCTGCAAATTCCTTTGACAAGCCTCAAAAAGATCAACTGAAACAATAATGTCATTTTTATTCAAATCATCACAATAAAAAACAAAAAAACATTTAAAATTATCCATGATAACAGGGATCAAGGATCAACTCTAGGTATAATAACCTAAATCAAGAGCTAACTCGTTCTGATACCACTTGTTAGGTTTTAGATTCCTATAAACTAGATTGTTTAACCTAATATTAATTAACCAAGTGAATACTTAGGTTTATTATTCAGATCAAGGTTAAAACAAAATAATCATATCATGCAAAGTAACGGAAAAGTAAATAACACAACAATATGATGACCCAGGAAAACCAAACCGGTAAAAAACCTGGGGAGGATTTAACCTAGTTATCCTCAAGGCAAAAACCAAGTCCACTATAGAGAATCAAAGTTTACAATAAGACTTAGACCACTAACATCCTATTGCTATCACATGTAGAACTTACTGACACGACCACGTGTAAGCTCCAAATCCAAGGACTCCTTCTCTATTAGGCCTTTGCAACACAAGCACCCACACTTGTGATAAAAAACACAAAATATCCTTTTTGTGACTCCAAGACCACCCTTGAAGGTTTAGATCATTAGCACCTTTGATGACTAGAGAAGGTAGCAACTTCTACAACACCGGATCTTAAAATTCTTCAAGGAATAACACCGATAAAAGACATGAGAGAGCTTTTTGGATGCAAAACCCTAGATACAAAAGAGGCACACTCTTCTTTCTCTGAAAAGTTTTATAAAAATGTGTTTAAGGTTTCCTTCATATACTAGGAGAAGTAGATTTGAAACCTTAATCATTAATGGGCTTGAACTGTTGTTTGGGCCAACTTAAAATTCTGCAGATCCGTATTTCGATCGGTCAAGCTTGTCTTTCGATCGATCGAACTAGGAAAATTTCAAATTCTCTTTTCTACAGCTTGCTTGTTCTTGGATCTTGACTTGAATCACCTTGAGCATTGTCTAATAATACCGATAGACTCTAGGATCTATATCCAAACAAGTTTGTATTCACGATTTGCCAATTGTTCTAAACTTTTAGAACCTAATATATTGGACTCAAACCCTAAACGTTTTTGCAAGCTGTTGGGCCTGATTTAAAAATCTGTAGAATCGCAATTTCATTGGTCGAGGCATCTCTTCGATTGGTCAAACTTGACAGATTTTCAATTCCTCTTTCTGTAGCTTGTACGTTCTTGAAACTTAACTTGTATCAACTTGAGCAATGTCTAAAACACTTCAAAGACACTAAAATCTTATACTAGACATGTTTTTATTCTCGGTTTGCCAACATACAACGAATTTAGTTCCTAAACATTTATGACTAAATATTTAGAACCTAATAGCATCATTCCGCATTTATACATCTTTTGCAAACAACTATTTAATATGAATTTCGAAGTCATGATTCATATAACTAGGGTAAAGTAAATTCAAATGGCAATCATGTTCATGATGAAATTTTTTCCTTCTCTATCCTCAAAAAATTCTGAATTCTCTTAATCTTAGTTATATTTTTTTGGTTTACATAAGTGTATTTTCCAATTCCCAAGTCTTGATGGTGTTTTGAATATTTGGTCATATTTTTTTATTAAATGATTTTATTGAAATTCAAGTTTTCATTACTCGTACTTGGAGATTGATTCTATATAAGTAAGTCGTACATCATGTATGGATGAAAATTAGAAAGAATATTGACTGTTATTTTTCAGCATTTGGCTTATAAATAGAATGAATTGTTCCTTTTAAACTCTTATCATTCGGTAGATTATGATAAGTTGAAGATTCTTATTACTTTGTATCTAAAAGTCTGCGTTCTTATTTTATTCTGAATGTATTGGGTGAATTTGTTTAGGTAGTGAGTTTATCTATCTTTATGAATGCGTATTTGTGTCCACTTCTCACTCTAGGAAAAAAAAAATGTGTCAATTTATTCATTCAATAATTGTCGAACCAAAAAAAAAAAAAAAAAAAAAAAATACAGAACTTGTATTCACATGAAAAGATAAAAAACCTGATTTTTTTTTTTTTTTTTTTTTTGATACCAAAGGAAAACATTTCAATAAGAGAGAGAGAGAGAGAGAGAGAGAGAGAGAAAATCCTGATTTGAATGGTACCAATAATTGCTCCCGGACTATCTATTTCCAAACAGGATTGGAGCTTAGTGCTAGTTAATTTATCAATGACTGGGCCTAAGCCAATTAAGCAAGTGGACTTATTCAGTAAAATAAATAAAAATTAAGCACTTGGAGAGGTGAGTGATGAGTCATGACTGAAGTTCGAACCTTGGTAAGGTTGCAGTGATTGATTGAAGTATGTGCTATCTTTGATCTCCTTCTTTGCTATCTTTGGGTTTGTTTAGGATCCGCTTATTTTGCTAAAACTGAAAACTTTTTGCTGAAAGTGCTGTAGATAAAAGTAAAAGTTAGCTGAAATAATATAGTGGGACCTATGAATAGTACCAAAAAGTGCAGTAGGGCTCATAAATAATAACAAAAATGAGCTGAATAGTAAAATATGCTGACTTTTTAATTTGGAGTCAAACGCACACTTTGTCTAACTCAAAAACCAAAAAACAAATCAATAGTTGCATATCCAAACAATGCAGAAATTGTATTTACTGCTAAGAATAAAAAGCACGAGAAGAAATTGTATTTACTGGGGGGGGGGGGGAAGATTCGTATAGTACCGAATATATTAATATCTAAAAGCTGAAGAGCAGCTACATTCTTGTTGAACTATATCAGCATAGCATTTTGGTCCATTTTGGTTCATTCGGTATACTTCAATTTATTTGGTCCGATCAATTCGGTTTGGTCTATTCCGGTCTAGTTCAGTCCACTTTGGTCCATTTGGTCCACTTTAATCCATGTGGTCCACTTCAGTGATGCTTTGGGAGTAGAGTTTTGTGTAAAAAAATTAAAAAATTAAAAAAATTGCTTAATTGACAATTACCTTGTAATATTAGTAAGTTCTTGATAAAATTACAATTTTCTTATATTATTAAAGTCTTGTAGTTTTTTGTCCTAATATAAGTGATTAATTAATTTACTTATATTTGCTTCCTTTTTAAGTCATTCAAGACGTATAGATGATAAACCATTTGTAAGGAGAACTAGAAACATATTCCAACCACACATTAAATTATTTACAAAATATCTCACCTTATGTAATAATTAAATGTAAAATGTATTATGTTTCCTTTTAAAAAAAAAATTACCTAATTTAAAACACTTTCAAATAACAAATATAGATAGCTTAATTTAAAATCTAATATATTGTATTAACCATACATTGTTAGAAAATAATCACATCATTTTAATAAGGGTTTGAGACTAACTCTTATAAATCTTATTGACTTTATTAATTTTTCACTTAAGAAAAGAAAAAACAAATCGTTAAATTTTTCATGCACTGCGTGAGTTTGTGACTATTACAAATATAACTGCTCGTGGATTATTTCCGAAGAGGATTGGAGCAGAATGCTCCTGTCTTTGCTTTCTTAAACATATGTGATGTTGATGGGGCAACTTTTGCTCACTCTCAGACAGTGGGTTTTGGGGCTATCATACGTGAGCATGTCCGCAGAGTGGAGGCCACCTTAAGCAAACACTTTGCTGCGCCTCTAGGAATGCTAGAAACCGAAGTTTAGGCCATGGAGGAGAGAGTGCTCTTCCCTTGGGACGTGGGAATCCACTAGTTGTTATTGTCAATATCATTGAGAGGACTCGACAAAAGCTGCAAGATTTTAGAAGTGTTCAACTATCTCACATAAAAAGGTTGGGCAATTGCCCAGCTTATGTTTTGGCTCAATATATGCCAAAAATATTGATTCTTTTGTAACTTGAATAAGTCTATTTTAACTCATGATATATCGTTTTTATCTTCTTAATAAAGTTACGATATTTTTATATAAAAAAATAAATAAATGAAAACGTGTTTATTTCTTGCTCTCGATGAAAAAATTCTGATCGTACCAATTTTATTTTTTCCATGATTGAGAGCCAATAAATGTTCACGGACTAAATCCAAAGAGATTTCGAGCTTAGTGCTCTATTATCAATGAAATGACTGGTACTGTAGAGCTCGTATACCCTGTACCCGGCATATATGCCGGGTACAAGATATAAAAATCGGGTACTGTGACCCATTAAGCACATGGAGGGGGCAGGCGTGCTCACTCACTTTTGATTTGCCTTATGTAATATAATAGAAATATTATGTATAACAAAAACTAGCGTTTTTCCAATGAATGAAAAAATCAAAGATGATCCAAATTTTTAACCGTAAAAATTATAGCATTTTCGTACCTCCCTTAGCAATATAAATATAAATTTCAGTTGGACAGAAATTAGGACAATATGACAATAAACTTATCGATCTAGAGTGCCATTAGTAATTTAGTTTTTTAAATTATTACTTTTTGATAAATTAATAGTCGACTTGAAGGGAATTTGAATTATGTATGTTTTTGTTTGAAACACCAGGATGTGTTAATTAAACTACAAAACTCTTAGCTAGTCTTTTAATTATGTATAGATAACTAAGCAGAAAAGCTAAACTGGACTCTCTCACATTCTCTTTTATATTATTATATTGGATAATTCAAAGTCCAATCATATAAAATGACAAAATGAAAATAAGTTTTAATGGAAATATAACATATTGGATTCGGGTTCAGTGCAATGCAGTTGCCACATCATGTGAGTTTTAAACATTTATTGAATTTTATATATATGTATTAATTGTATGGTGCAATTGGATCTCAATCCTAACCAATCCATTAGTCAGCCACCGACAATTTTCTACACTTCAATCAATCCCAAAAAAATTAAATAAAATAACTTGCACAAGCAAAACATGCTAGGATTCCCACGTCATTTTATAAAATGATAAAAGACGCATCATTCAACTAACAGTTTGTCACTTTCTTTATTGGATAGATAATTTATAGATTCTTTAAAAAAAACGATAATTTATAAAATCATACTTGATTGTAATGGCTGAAGAAGATAATATTATTTTCACTATATTAATGAATAAATATATGCGATTGAGTTTAATCGAAGAATCTGAATCACATGCACCAAAAAAAACTATATTTAACTATAGAAAAATGTGAACACAATTCTTGAATCAATACTTTTTCTATAAATGTAACTGTGAGTGGATGTAGACATGGCAAAATGGGTCAGAATTTTCTGACCCGACCCGACTCGACCCGAACTCGATTTTTTTTACCCAAAGCAAAAACGGGTTGACCTGTGATCCGACTCGTGTTTTTTTTTTTTTTTTTTTTTTTTTTTCAGATCAACCCGCGACCCGACCTGAACCCGAACCATGTTTTTAAATATTTTTTTTTTGGTAAAAAAATAGTAAAACTAAGACAATATTGGTTTAATTATTTATTGTGATCTTTAAGGAAACATGCAAATTAATTGAAAGATAAATGGTTGAATATTCTGTATTGAGTAAAGATTTTTAGATATCAAATAGCAAAGTACATGTCAAGATAATCTAGTTACAGTAAAGTTAAAAATATAGATTTAAAATTGTAGACATGTGCGAGAAATATTCACAAGTGTGAAAATAGTGAAGCTAAAGTATCAAATTAGCATAAATTATGAATACTTAGACCTATTTTTTAATAATTTATGTCCAAGATAAACGGCTTTTCAAAATAAATTATGATATTTCCTTGAGTGTGTGTTGCTTAACAATGATATGATATTCATAAAAGAGACCATGTATAAATAAGTAAGGAATCAAACTTTAAAGTACATCTCAAATTGAAATAGAGTGTTAACCACAATTGATAATAGATTATAAAATTAATTTTTAAGATTGTAAATTTCTTATATGTTTTTATTCTTTATCGAATGAGTTATCCAATAAGTCATTTGTAATTTTGTTTTATATTTTGAAATGTTGATATTGTGTAAAAATAAAACTTGTGTATTTGTTTTACTTATCTTTGTGTTATTTTGTTTTAGATAGCAATGTTAGGATTTGTATAATTTTAAAATTATTGAATAAATATTAATAAGTTTAACTGAGTTCATTCTTGATATAAGTGGTGAATTCAAAATAATGCATTTTACATCAAGTAATTTGTTGCATAACTTTCCAAATGGCAAATACATGTTGTTTTCTTTATATATATATATATATATATATATATATATATATATATATATATATATATAAATTCATGTGAAAAATACGAGTCAACCGACTCGACCCCGACCCGCAATCCGATTGACCCGAACCCAATTTTAACCCGCTTAAAATGACCCGTTTTTTACCTGTGACCCGTTTGACCCGCAACTCAATTGACCCGACCCGAACCTGACTCGCCCCGCCCGTTTTGCCATGTCTAAGTGGGTGATATATGTAAAAATAAAAGTGATGGTCTACAAATTACAATTGATCATATTATTAAATTGTAACAAATTGTATGATCATGGAAGAATTGATTATATATACTTGAAGAGCTCATGCAAAACACTCACAAGAAATGGCTCTGCTATTACTGCTGCAGCAATCATGGCAAGAGCTACATAAACTATCCTTCCAATTAAATCCCCTCCTCTCCCTCCTTATCCTCTTCACTTTTCTTTATGTTTTCAAGCACATTAGAAGTGACAAACCCAATCTACCACCATCCCCACCAAAGCTGCCATTCATTGGAAACCTTCACCAGTTAGGGACATTCCCACATCGTTCTCTTCAAGCTCTCTCAAAGAAGTATGGCCCTGTAATGCACTTAGATTTGGGGCATACTCCAACCCTAGTGGTGTCATCTGTAGCTATGGCCAGAGAAGTAATGAAGACACAAGATATCATTTTCTCAAACCGGCCAAAAACTACATCTGCCAATATCTTCTTCTATGGATGCACAGACGTAGGATTCTCATCCTATGGTGAGTACTGGAGACAAGCTAAGAAAATTTGTGTTCTTGAACTTTTGAGTCTCAAAAGGGTGCAATCTTTCCAGTATGTGAGAGATGAAGAAGTTGCAATATTAATCAATAATATACGTGAGTCATGCCTCCAAATGGCTTCTCTTAATCTAAGTGACATGTTGATTGCAACCACAAACAACATAGTCTCTAGATGTGTACTTGGACAGAAGTTTGAAGGTGATGATAAGAGCGGGTTTGAGCACCTATCAAGAAGAATAATGGAGCTATTTACAGCATTCTGTTTGGGAGATTTTTTCCCTTTTTTGAAATGGATTGATGTCCTTACAGGGATAGTACCAAGTATGAAAGCCACTTTTCGAGAACTTGATGCTTTCTTTGATCAGGTTTTGGAAGAACACAAGACAATGAAAAGTAATGAAGAAAATCCTAGCAATAAAGATTTTGTGGACATTCTCCTCCACCTTCAAAAGAATCCCATGCCCGACTTTGGGCTCACTAATGACAACATCAAAGCAATCCTAGCGGTCTCTCTCTCTCTCTCTCTCTCTCTCTCTGTGAATTATGTGTCACTAATTACTAAAATGTAATTAGTGATGCTCAGATACTACAAATTTTCTTTCATAAATTTTGTAATAACTTTAACTAGCATTTCCAAAAGTAATTTAGATATTCATTTATTAGGTTATTAAAGTAATACTAATAACATTCATTGTCACTTCACTTTGTAAACCTTCTATAACAGAATTAGTAGCACCTTTTAACATTTTCCTTTCTATAATTTCAGGACATGTTTGTGGGAGGGACAGATACTACTTCAGCAGCTTTGGAATGGTTAATGACAGAGCTTATCAAAGCTCCAAGTACTATGAAGAGAGCTCAAGAAGAGGTGAGAAGAATTGTGGGAAAGAAGTCAAAGATAGATGTGAATGATATTACTCAAATGGATTACTTGAAATGTGTCATCAAAGAAACACTAAGACTTCACCCACCAGTGCCTCTTATGGTACCTCGAGAAACATCAACAAGTGTGAAATTTGGAGGTTATGATATTCCACCAAAAACAAGAGTATTTGTCAATTCATGGGCAGTCCATAGGGATCCTGAGGTATGGGATAGGCCAGAAGAATTTCTCCCAGAGAGATTCATAGACAATCCAATTGACTTCAAAGGCCAAGACTTTGAATTGTTCCCTTTTGGATGTGGGAGAAGAGCATGTCCAGGTTATACATTCGGTGTTGCTTCAATTGAATATGTGGTTGCCAATCTCTTATATTGGTTTGACTGGAGGTTGCCCAGTCCTAGTGATAAGGGGGAAGACTTGGACATGAGTGAAGTTAGCGCCCTTGTTGTGTCCAAAAAAATTCCTCTTCATCTTGTACCATCACTGCACTCTCCTTCATCTGTCTTTTAAGAGATTCATGGATAAGTTCTCATAATAATGTAATTTTTCTGTGCTCACTTATTTTGTTTTAGAATTTTCTGTTGTTTCCTAGTTTAGTATCTAAATTTAGTGTATTGGGACATCCAACTTTACCGGTGCACTGCAGTCTGCACTCACTTTCCTCACTTGCTACAAATACAAAGTCGATAACCTCTTGAACTCATAGACATCATTAGTTATTAGTTACAATAATGGGTTTTAAATTTATAATTTCTTAATGGTTTACTTTTTGAAAGAAAAACGAGTAGTTTATCTCATGAAATTGAATTATGACTTGACTCTACTACGTCTCATTCCATTTAAAAAGTTAAAAATCATATGTATTGGCTTGATATTTGCTTATTAATTAAAGAAGAAAATGACCCATATTTGAAGAGTATTAGAATATAATGGTTATAAGCAATGCTATGGACTTTTGTCACAACCTTTTTCAGAACTTTTTAAAGTAGCAATTTGTAATTGGAGGAATATTACTTTTACATGAGTCCATGACTGATGAAGCTTTTACTATATAATAATCACAACATCACATATCAATAATTATGAAAAATTTTGGGTAACCAAACTTACTTAATGGTAAATGATTAAATTCACAACTTCCTAATAATTTAAGCTTTTCAAAAAAGTGATAATTTATCATCATTTCTCTTTTACTACTAGGAAGCATTTTCCAGGATAGAGACTAAAAATGGTAAAAATAAAATATAGGGCCTAAAATGAGAATCGCCTGAAAATGTAAGGACTAAAAGTGGCTTTTCGCCTATTTTTAATTAGTCGCAAACCCACGCGATGCGTGGGAATAAATAATTATTTTGTATTGTAATATAATATATAATTTTTTATCTAAAATTTTTTGAAGATAATTTGTTTTCCCTAAAAATTAAACAATTTCTATTTTCCAATCAGGTTTATTTCGGTCCAATTTGTTACACTCAGTCCAATTCAGTCTACTAGGTCAATTTCGGTCCCCCTTCAGTCCATTTTAGACTAATTAGGCCTTAAATTAATTCTTTTTGTAGATATTCTTTTCAAGTTTAGCTCAAAAATTCACTTTTTTCTTCAATTTAGGTTGAAAACTATGAAATTTTATTACATTTGAGTTAAACTCTGTACGGTCACCAACTCCAAAAGTGGGGCATATTGGATTTGCTTTATAATGGGCCAATCCCACTACAAAAAAAGAATCTACTAGCAAGGGTAAAATACCCTCAGAAAAATTCAAATATTGTCACAAAAGGTTATTAACGAGGGCATATGGCCCTCGAAGGCCGTCGTATTTGCTGTTATTGCTAAAAGAGATTTTGCGACCATACATTTGTAAATAAATAATTTACGAGAGCAATCCATCATCATTGCTGAACAAATCCATCCTCACAAATATATTACTAAACGATGAGAAAAGCCGACGACTTATTTTTAGCGAGAGGAAACGGTCATCGTTAACAACTATTTGGAAGGGCTTTTATACTCTCGCAATTAGTTATTTGCAAATTCCAAATTGACAACATAATTTTTAGTGACAAATAATAACATCGCTAAAATTTATTTATGAGTGCTTTTAATCCCTCTCAACTTACTTTTAGTAAGGAGAAACAGTCGTTGTTAATAACTATTTGTGAAGACCTTTATATCCTCGCAATTAGTTATTTGCAAATTTCAAATTAACGACAAGACAAATAATGATATCACTAAAATTTATTTGCAAATGATTTTAACCCCCTCGCAATTAGTTAAGAATAATAGTGATGACATTAAGCTGTCACTTAAAACATTTTTGCAAGAGGTTATAGAATGTCGCCATTCTATTAATTGCAAGGGACTTCGTCGTCACTATAAAGTTATTTATGACCAAATTTTTATGTCATCAGTGGTAATATTTTATATAATTTTTGAAATATTTTATTATTTATTTATTTTAAATTTATTTTATATCATTTTTGTTTAACTATCATGTTACAATAGTACAATAATTACTAAAAATTGATCCATCGAAAGATAAAAATTCATATAAGTTCAACCTTTAAAATATAAAATATACAAAGAAATCCTAAAATTAAACCTTATTTTAAACTTAAACAACTAGAATTATGACAAGATCTATATTAGTCTTCCTCTGAGTCACCCTTCAAGTTGTTTTCAACCTCTATGTTATTGTTTGAGTTGTCCTCTTCATCTCCGCTAGTACCATCCTAAAAAATAAAAATAAAAAATAAAAAACATTAAACATGAGTTAAAATGAAACAATTAAAGTGAATTTGTATTTGTATCAATGCTTCAATAAATAAGTACACATATACCATATCAAATCTAATCAAATAATAATATATCATAAACAACGATAAACTCCTTATGGTCTTGGATAAGCTATAAGCAAGGAAAGCTTTGAGATTGGTTAAAAAGTTAGGTTTGCTATTCATTGCTTTGTATTTAAAACAGTGTGCAGCATCCCTACAGACTGCTTATGGAGGCATAAAGCAACCACATGAGCAGTTACCAGTTCCAGTATCCCTAAACCACTTAGGGTAATTTTTTTTTTTAATTTACCAATAACGATAACTTAATTTGATTACTTAAACTACTATCAAAATTAAATATAAATTAAAATAATATAACAATTGTGAAAAACGTAAACCACAAAACACATATGATATACAAAATTAATTACAAAACCTATACACAGTTGTCAAAACAGTAGATAGTGTCATAGTCCTATTATCATTTATCAAAACTAAATATAAAATAATATAATATTATAATAGATGCAAGCTGTAAACCACAACAAACCAATAGAAAGTTGTAGAAGATCCAAGAGGCAAAAGCGTAAGTTTGAGATTGTACCGTGGTAGCTGGATCTATGTTATGTTAGATTGTTGTGGTATGCCCATCGACTGCAACCTTTGTGCAAACTTCTCATCAAGCTTCTCCACAACTTTTGCAAGTTTGGAATCCATTTCCTCTCTAAGACGTACCTCCAAATCTTCTTTTTCTTTTGTAAAGTCTTCTCTGCAAAGTTTGCTACAACCTTTACTAGATGAAGTGAAGCCGTACACATCCTTAGCCTTAATACCTATTCCCATGCCAAGAATACGACCATGACTTGGTTCACCAACCACTTCACAAAAGATATGATAATCATTTGTAGAAAGAATGTAGTAAATTAAATGAAGTTAGACCCAACACCGACATACCTTGGTATAGTATCTGCAGCCCAAGTCACCAAGAGTGACAAGGAGGAGCTTCAAGTTGGAGTGCCACAATGACATAGCAGATTCGTCATCAATCTTATTACTCCCTATGAGAAACTCAAGCTCCACATCACTCACTTTGATCAAATTAGCCTTATCCCAAATGCTCTTATTATGCTCACGGGCCTCCTCTGGTGATGGCCACAGTGGTAGCCATATGTTGGGCCTATATGTTCACCATCACCACATGGGAGCAAACTTTAAGTGTGCTTAGGTGGAACCAATACAGTAGCTATACTAATTTCTATTCCAAAATCCCAATTGAGTTCTCAAACACCAAAAGAATGATTTTTAATAATAAATCTCCAGATTGATATATGAAAAAAAAGAAAAAGAAAAAGGGAGATCTTATAAAGAGGTGAAAATATGCAAATCATTATTTTTTAAATATCCTTTGGCTGTTTTTTTTTAGAGGCCATCATCAACTCTTCTAGTTCATATATAAATATCAAAATCAGTCCCATACTTTTGCTCTATAATTTCAATGTCTTGCACTTGCATGCCAGCTTCTATTATCACTTATCAGAGTATGATGCACATGGCACATGATTGAGTGTTGGGCTAGCCAAGAATTATAGCCTAGGCCCTGGTACTTGGCCCTTTCCTATTTGGATCAATAATAATATTCCATTTTGCAAGTGTAAAAACTGTTTTTGTTTCTCTCTAGGAAAAAAGATTCAAGATCTTAAAAATTCCATGGGCATATCCATTCTCCATATCAAATGCTTTGATTGATTTACAGCTCAGACTATAGAAAATTTATGTTATGTGATGTACTCCTTAAACAACTTCCTACTGCTTTCACGTGCAATTGATGGAATAAGATATAGCAAAGAGTCACAAAGGGGACAAAAATAAAATAGACAAGTCTATGATGCATGGAAGTCCATATTAATCCTTCCTAGTCACTTTGGTCCTTACATCTACAAAAAACTTAATGCATTGCCTAGAATGGTTGTGTTTTGGGACCATGAAATGCTATGACAGCCAAATTAAGCCAAGGGAATGAGAAATTGGAAGTTATTCTAATGGTGTGTAAGAAAGTTTTCCTATACCTAAATTTCAAATGCACATGGAGTGAATAAACAACTGGTCCATTGCACTATTGATAACTCCCTCGAGTAGTCCTATTGTTATGTGTTTAACAGAATGGCCATGGCTAACAATATCATTGGTACTTCTGACAAAAAGATAGCTCTGTACAGATTTCATTCATTAGAAGAGATAAGAGATTCCTAGAAAATTAATATAAAATTTGTGAGATTGAGGATCAAAGATATTGGTACATAATCTAATAATCAAAGGTGGTTATTAAACAACAAAATAAAATCAAAACCAATTCAAAAGAACCCTGATAACAATTCAAAACCAAAATAAAATCAAACTCATATACATTTAATATGAAATATCCAACAATAAGAACAAAATTTTACAATTTCCACAAAACCCACATGAGCAGACCAATTAAACAACAAAATACAATACAGAGTCAATCAAAAACTATAAAAGAAGAAGAATAAATTACCAGGGCAGTGGTTGGCATAAAAAGCATTGACAGTGAAAGGCCCATCAGGATCATCCACAACGATCGACTGCCCAATTTCAATTTCCACAAACAATGAATCATCAAGCTGCACAAACCCCACAAAATACCAATCTAGACGTAGTACTGTAAGGAAGAATCTTGTATCATGGGAAGCTAATTTCCATCTTCCTAAAGGAAAGCCATTTCACACAAAAAGAGTGAAATTACCCATAACTAAAACCCCCCATAAAAAAAGAAACCCAGATCTAAAAATCATAAACCCTAACTCATATCAATCAACCAAAATCAAAATCATCAAAGAAATAAATAAATCCCACGCAACCAAATCAACACCAAAAAAATCCATATGAAAAATGATAAGAAATAAAATATGTGTAAAAATTATGATTCATCAAAAATAAAACCTGAAACTTTGAGGTGTTTTTCTAGCAAGGAGTAGAAATCGAACCTAAGAAAAACTAGAGAAAGGTTAGAGATGAAGAAAAACGAAAAGAAAATGAGAAATCTAATCTAAAAAGACAAAAAATACCTAGGTCTCACCGGAGATGGGCGGCGCCGGCGGATGGTGGAGCTTGCTGATGGTGCCTCAGACCTTGGGTTTGGCCTTGTCGGCGTTGGGCTCGGCGGCACTGGGCTGATCTCTCCTCGTCGGCATTGGCGGAGCTGTGTGTGTAAGTGTGAATGTGAATGTCAAAATCTGTGCGTGTGTGTGTGAGAGTGAATGTGAGAGATAGGGAGAAAATGAGAGAAAGTTTTGTGTAGTGGGAAATGAAATATTGGTGGGAAAATAAAATGTTTTGTGTGGGAAATGAAATTTTATGTAGGCAAAGTGATGAATTAGAAATGTGTGGAGTGTGGACTTCACTTATGACTTAACGTGTGGCCGTTTTTTTTTTTTTTAAATGAAAGAAACGTGTGGTCCAAATGATACTAACTTGATAAGTTTATCTTTTTACTAAAAATTAATGATAAACTTTTGCTAAAAAAAAAAGGCTAATCACTAAAATGTTCCTCAAAACAAAAATAAAAAATTACTAATGGAGTAATTACAGTCTATTTGGATACAACTTATTTTTGCTGAAAACTGAAAACTAAAAACACTGTAGCAAAATAATTTTTAAATGTATGAATAGTGCCGTGAAACCCATTTTTAATGAAAAAGTGGCTGAAAAGTGAAGTTTATGAGACCCGACCCGTGAACAGTGCACGGGTGCATTGTTTACGGGAGAATAGTCAAAAGTTGCGGCTTGAAAAAAAAAAAAAAAACGTGCGGAAGCAAAACGCAAACGTGAATCCAAACAGATACTAAGTATTTTTAAAAGAAAAATTAATTAGAATTTAATGAATTAGAATAATAATATCTTAAATTAAGATTGGATAGTGTATTTTTATTAAAATAAATAGAAAAAGATAACAATAAATTAGTGAATATTTATAAGTAATAGATAAAAATTTAAAAACTAGTGAATTTTTTAAGGAAGAATTAATGGATAAACTCATTCCGAAAATATAGGTAAATTTGACCAAAATACTCCTAATACCACTGAACTTGGTGAAATCCATATTCAAAACTTGATCATTAGGATTGAAAAGTATGATGAAATATTGGTGTTGGTAAAATTTGAGACCAATTTGATGGTCAGATTGAGAGAATATATATAGCCATATTGGTATAAAACACATGTCCATCATGTGTCATTCTTAGATTTGAAATCTAACCGTTGGATTTGAAAAGTGTAATGAAAGGTTCATTCTGGTAAATTTTGGTCATAATTAAACAGTTGGATTTAGAGAAAGGCGCGGTCAAAGTGTAGTCAAAGTTGGTCAAACCCGATCAAACTTAATAGATGGTCCCGATACTACTGGACTTGGTGAAATTCATATTTAAATATTGATCATTAGAATTGAAGAGTATGGTGACATGTTGGTGTTGGTAAAATTTGAGACCAATTAGATGGTCAGATTGAGAGAATATATATAGCCATATAGGTACACAGCACATGTCCATCACGTGTTATACTTAGAGTTGAAATCTAACTGTTGGATTTGAAGAGTGTAATGAAAAGTTCATTCTGGTAAATTATGGTCACAATTAAACGGTTGGATTTAGAGAAAGACACGGTCAAAGTTTAGTCAAAGTTAGTCAAACCCTATCAAACTTAATAGATGGTCCCGATACCACTAGACTTGGTGAAATTTATATTCAAATCTTGATTATTAGAATTGAAGAGTATGGTGACATATTAGTGTTGGTAAAATTTGAGACCAATTGGATGGTCAGATTGAGAGAATATATATAGCCATATAGGTACACAGCACATGTCCATCACGTGCCATTCTTAGATTTGAAATTTAACCGTTGGGTTTGAAGAGTGTAATGAAAGGTTCATTATGGTCACAATTAAATGGTTGGATTTAAAGAAAGGCGTAGTTAAAGTTTAGTCAAAGTTGGTCAAACCCAATCAAACTTAATAGATGGTCCCAATACTACTGGACTTGGTGAAATTCATATTCAAATCTTGATCATTAGAATTGAAGAGTATGGTGACGTATTGGTGTTGGTAAAATTTAAGACCAATTAGATGGTCAAATTGAGAGAACATAGTCATATAGGTACACAACACATGTTCATCACGCGCCATACTTAGAACTGCTCCCACTCCATTTCCGATGCTATTGGCGGCTCCATCAAAATAAAGCTTCCAACGCCGTGGTTCTACATTTCTTGGTTCTAGTTCTATTGCCAAAACATCCTCGTCTAGGAAAAGGGATTTTGAGAAATCTAGATCATTGAATGGCTAAGCTGCTAGGTAATCTGCTATGGCTTAGCCTTTGACAGCCTTCGCACTACAAACACAATATCGAATTTATATAGCTCTGCCAACAGGAGATCTTCCTTGTGAGGGCGGGCTATTTCAAAGATGTACTTGATAGGGTCCATGTGGAAAATCAACTTCGTGGTGAAGCAAAGCATGTACTACCGCAACGTGAGGCCCATGCTAGGGCATAGCATGTCTTTTCAATGGCCATGTAATTGATCTCACAACTAGTGAACTTCTTACTCAAGTAGTAAATTGCCTTCTCTTTTTGATTGGGTTCATTTAGCTGGCCTAACATGCAACCCATGGATGTCTCTTGCATCGCTAGGTAGAGAATCAACAGATGTCCCAGCATTGGGGGAACCAAAATAGGAGGGTTCAACAAATACCACTTAATCCTGTCAAATGTTGCTTGACACTCATCAATCCAATCTACCTTTGTATCCTTCTTCAAGAGCTTGAACAAGGGATCGCATGTAGCGGTCAACTGCGCTATGAAGTGAGCTATGTAATTGATCCTTCTTAAGAAGCTTCGAACTTATTTCTCGATTTTCAGCACAGGCATGTCCCTGATGGCCAGGACTTTTGCTGGGTCCACTTCAATTCCTCTTTGGCTGACTATGAAGCTGAGCAATTTCCTTGAACTGGCTCCTAAGACGCACTTGTTAGGATTAAGCATCAACCTGTACTTGACAAGGCGCTTGAACAGCTTTCTTAAATCTATCAAATGATCTATAGCTTTCTCAAAATATTCAACATGTGCGTGACTTGGCAATCATATCGTCCACATAGACTTCGATCTCCTTATGCATTATATCATGGAACAAGGTCACCATGGCTCGCTGGTAGGTCACAAGGGCATTCTTTAGACCTAATGACATGATATCATACGCATAAGTTTACCCTTTATAACATAAGCAAATTAATTATTACCAAGCCTAAATTTATCTTGAATATTTTGTAGAAAATAAGTTTCAACTAGTCTATTATATTTATTAGAAAAAACATATTACTAGAAACATAGTAATCATTTAGTTCTATTTCGGTTTAATTTCACAAAATATTTCATTCTAGTCACTAAACCAATACACTTAACCCCCCTTGTTCCACTTTAACTCAAATTCTAATCGATTTTGGTTGTTTTAGCAATTTTTAATCAATTAAGTAGGCATGCATTCGAAATATTATTTTTGTTTAAATTATAGCTTCGCATCTAATAATTTTACTTATTAATTTTTAAAAAACAAGATAATATAAAAACTACAATGAATAAATGAATAGGAAAATGTGTTATGAGAAGCATTAATTTACAATTTGTTATTCTAATGATTAATTCGAAAAGCTAATCTTGGACCCTTGGTCCTAAAAATGATTTATTATTAGTAGGCATATATTTTTAACCATCACAAATAATACACTTTTTGTGAGGAAATTCTATTGTCCCTTGCAAAAAGATTGGAGGGAAAAATTTTCCCTCCAAAAGTTTTGATATTTTAATGATTATTTGCGAAGGCCAATCTTAGCCTTCAAAAATAATCTATTATTAGTGAGGGCATTTTATTAACCCTCACAAATAATATTATTTTCACAAGGGATTTTCATTGCCCCTTGCAAATAATTTGAAGAAAACTTTTATCTCCAAAAAAAATTTATATTTTAATAATTATTTACGAATGTCAATTTAGTCCTCGCAAATAATTTAGTATTAGTGAGGGCATATTTTTAACCCACACAAAAAATAAACTTTCTACGATGGATTTTTATTGTCCCTCGGAAATAATTTGGTGGGAACATTTCCCTCCAAAACTTTTGACATTTTAATGATTATTTGTGAAAGTCGATCTTGGCCCTCGCAAATAATTTAGTATTAGTGACAGCATATTTTTAACCGTCACAAATAACACACTTCTTGCAAGAGATTTTTAATTGTCCTTCGCAAATAATATGGAGGGAAAATTTGCCTCCAAAATATTAGCATTTGTGACGGCTACAATACATAATTACGACGGCTTTTCTTGTTGGTCACAAATATTTCATATTTTACCAAGTATTTGCGAGGGTTTTATTTTGCCATCAGAAATAGGTTTTTTTGCGAGGGGTTTTTGGGTCTGTCAAAAATTCTTCGTCGCTAAAAGGCATTTTTCTTGTAGTTCACCATCACCACGTGTCCAAGGCATAGCAAGCATGTAGCCATTAGTTGTGATCCATGTGTCCAAGATAGTGGATGAAAGTGATAGCAAGATTAGTCATGGACCTTTATAGATGTATGCTATAGGTTTGTGGAATATTACAATAGAGACCAACTTGTTGAGGAAGCATTATTGCGTGTAATACAAGCACAAGCACACTTGTCCAAGAAGCATCAAATGCTTGTGATCCCATTTTGTCAACACTCTATCTTGTCCTTCTCCAATGGGAAGGCAACACCTTAACCATTAGGAAAGTGACACATACCCATTTCCACCATTATTAAAGAAGGATAAAGGACTCAATGACAAGGGATAGACACGAGATAGACAAAAGATAGACTTTTTGACACTACGGTGGAAGTTCTTTCCCCACCTCTTCTTTCTCTTTTTCTCCATTGTAACACAATACCTCCATTGTAACCATTTTCAGAAAATAGTGGAATATTCGACTGGCTTGTGCCTGTGGTTTTCTCCCTCTCCCAACATAGAGGGTTTCCACGTTAAAACAAACTGTGTATATTTCTCTCACAACTTTACTCTCATGTTCTTCATTTTCTTACAAACACAAAGACACCATTTTTGACAAAGATGATGTCTAAATGTATTGTTAAGGTTTTAGAGATTTTTACAAGATAATCTCCAAAATCCAAACTTGCATGTACAAACTCTTTAGTTTTGAGTTAAAAAATACAAAGAAAATACTAAAATAGACATTAGAAATTAGAAATATGAACCCTAAAAAATGATAAATATTCGAAAGTCTTATTCGGTCCATTTGGTCATACTTAGTCCATTTTTTCCACTAAAGTTCTATTAGTTCCAATTCCGTCCATTCAGTCTTATTCAATCCAACTCGGTCCATTCAATCTATATTGGCCATATTCAGTCCACATTTGCCCTATTCTGTCCACTTCGGTCTTCTTTGGTCCATTTGTTTACTTAGGTCCTATTTGGTCCATATTGGTCTTATTCAGTCCGTTTGTCCACTTCGGTCCAATCTGTCTACTTCGATCCTATTCAATCCTTTCATTCTAATTCGGTCCTATTCTGTCCATTCAGTCCTATTCTGTCTACTTGGTCCACTTTGTTCCATTTGGTCCAATTCGGTCTATTCAATCACTTCGATTCATTTTGGTCTAATTCGATCTATTTTAGTGCACTTACATAATGGGAAAAGACATGTTTGGGTTGAAAGCACCTAATCTAAATCCAAATTTATACTAAAAATATATAAATCTCAAACTTGTAATATCTAAAATCTTAAGCATGACATTTATTGTTGCTACGCTTTTGTTAAGCCACATTAATGTAGCTAAATTTAAGTGAAAGTTTTTCTAAATGTAAATGTTATGAATATATAAATGTAATCTTAAGGACATTTATTCATTTGTTTTAATGTCGTTACCTTTAAATGAATTGCATGAGATTAATTATACATTTAAGCAAAATAAATAATTATATACATATATGTATGTATGTATAATTTTTATTTAAATAAATTATTCAAATTATTCATTCTATTAAAAGAGATTATCATGATAATTAAAACTCATACAAACTTACATTCAATATGTATAATTTATTCCCTAAATTTTATTGTGGAGAGAGAGAGAGAGAGAGAGAGAGAGAGAGAGAGAGTATTTATGATGAGGAACTAAAAAATACAATACCAAAACGTATGAACCCAAAATAGAGTTTTAAAAATCACAATAATTCATCAATATAAAGCAGAGTTGCAAGAAAGGATGAAAAATCAACAGAAAGAGAATAACCACTTTTTCAAGAGAGAATGTGAGAGAGAATAATAAGAAATTTATATAAAATAATATGAGAAGAAAAAAAGTAAAAATAAAAAATATAGTAATAAATACCAAATTATCCAAGTCATGTTATGTCAAAAAATAACATTATATTATTATATACTATCTTTATAATGCAATATGATAACATCTATGAAATCAAAGAGAATAAAAAGGCTACCAACTTAAAAACATAAAACTTAATTACATCAACTAAAAGTAGAGTTCCAAATAATACAAAAATTCATCAACCTAAAGTAGAGATGCAAGAAAAATATTTATAAAAAAAAAATCCACCAAGAGAGAGAGAGAGAGAACATTTTTTGTGTGAATAAATTATGAATAGAATGGAAAAGAGAATTGTAAAATTGTAGTAAGAGGAGGGGAACAAGAAAACCAAAAAAAATAAAGAAAGATAAAGGGATAGAGGACAAGTGATATTAAGGTAGATAGTAGTGGGAAGATAAAAAAGTAAAAGGGAGGGGAAAAATTAGAAATAGGATAGAAATAAGTTGGGAAATTAATAAGAAAAAAATTAAAAATAAGAGAGAGAATGTTGAAAATTGGTGGATGATGTGGTTGTTGATGTAGCTTAACAGGAGCATAGTAACAATATATGTTACACTTCAGCTTTCAGATATATATAGATTAGTAAGGGTTTAAATAAAATACAGTTTGAATTTCTTAATCTAGTTTGGGTTGATGCGTTTTGTTGTTGTGTTTATTAATTTCCCATCTAAAATGTCTTTTCCCATTCTCAAAGAAGTTGACTAAATTGGACCGAAGTTGACCGAAATGTTATGTTGATATAACTCAATAAGAGCGTAGTAACAATAAATGATTTTGTAAACTAGTGGAGTTGATACTGTACCGTACTGGCCGGTACGACCTGTATTTACCGTTTCGATGCTTAGGCCGGTATAGAAATGCAGCTGTGTGGTACCGGTTTAAATACCGGTTGTACTGGGGCTGTTTTGGTCGTACCAGGGTATATACCGATTTTCGGCCAGAAAATGAAAACCAGCTAGAAAAAAAGTTTTTAAAAAAATGGCAATAAAAAGGAAAATCACATCACCACTATTGTTGCTAATATTCCAATAATAAATTTCATTTTGCTGATGGCCCACCACCTCAGATCTCTTCCTCTTCTTCATCGTCTTCTTCTTCGCTCAAAGACTTGGACCAGACGCTCTTTGGCTTTCTCTAGTCTCTACTCTTATTTTACTTTTTCATTTCTTAGCCCAAAACCTCCATTGAATTTTGTTAAGTGTGCCTTGAATGACATGCAAAAATATTGAATACGCCTATAATGAAACTTCAATAACTAAAAATATCCAATACTCTACTAATTAAGAAAGTTATACACTATATAAATATTACCAAGAATTGAGAAAACGATATGCAAAATACAACCAAAAACCTACAAAATGACCTCTAATGGACTTGCATATGACTTTTGACTTTGCCATTTTAAAACTTGAAACTGATAAAAGTATGAAAACCAAGAAAACCTTAAAACACTGACCAATACCCAAAACACACTCAAAACCTCCATACTCAACATAATTTGATCCTATCGAGTGGTCATAGACCCAATTTCGATGGTTGATTATGTTTGACCAAATATTGACCAAGTTTTGCAAACTTTGACTACTCATTTTTCACAATCTGACCGTCTAATTGATGTCATACTTCGCCCACACCAATATCTCACCACATTCTTCCAATCTAATGGTCAAATTTTGGATTTGAGTCTAGAGCATTATGGACATGTGTTGTTGTACCAACACACCAAGAAATTTTGATTGGTCACATTCTCCTAATCCAACCGTTTGATTGAGCTCAAAATTCATCAAAACCAATATTTTATCCTACTTTTTCAATCCAATGGTCAAATTTTAAATCTGGCTATGGCACAAGATGGATTCATGTCATATCCGCCTATAATGACACTTCAATCACTAAAAATATCTAATACTTTACTAATGAAGAGAGTTATACACTATATAAGTATTAGTAAGAATCGAGAAAATGATCTGCAAAATACAACCAAAAACCTACGAAATGAACTCGAATGGATTTGCATATGACTTTTGACTTTGCCATTTTAAAACTTAAGACTGATAAAAATATGAAAACCAAGAAAATCTTAAAACAATGATCAATACCCAAAACCCATTTAAAACCTCCTTGAACAACCTAATTTGATCAAATCTAGTGGTCTTAGAACCAACTTTGAATTTTGACTAAAGATTAACCAAGTTTAATAGACTTTGACGAAATTTCGCAAGATTGGACTATTTGTTCTCACAATCTAACCGTCTGATTATCACTATAATTTACAAACACAAATGTTTCACCACATTCTACCAATCCAACGGTCAGATTTTGGATCTCCATCTGGTTTCATGATGGACACATGTTGTACCCACCCACTGGAAACCTTGTTTAACCCATTGACACAATCCGACCATTCAAAATGGCTGAAATACGCCATCAAAGCTAGGAAATGATTGAAATACCCATAAACTTCTAAAGTGCTGAAAGTGCCCCTAAAAGCTTCAAAACGATCAAAATACATTTTACTTCTGAAATGACCAAAATAGCCCTCATGTACTTAGAGGGTCTTTTCAGATATTTTTTTGTTGTTTTCAAAATTAAGACAAAATTCTAGAGTTTTAAGACAAAATTGATTACCAATGTCGACGGCGTAGGTCCATCGCAAATATTATTTATTGGGAAGGATCCAATTCCATTACTAATACATTCTTAATTTTAAAGCAAATTAACTATTTACGACTGTTAGCATGTTTGTCATAAATACAAACTCAATTAGGAAAATAAAAAAATTAATTGTGATGGATAAATGTTATCACAAATGTGAAAAGTAAGGGGGAATTTTCCCTCTAAAATGTTTTACCATTTTTTATGGCTTCATGTCTGTCGCTAATAACTATTTTTTTTTTTTTTTACAATGGAATAATGTTTGTCGTAAATAATAACACCATAAAGAAATATATATTTTGTATTTTCGATGCACAAAGGTCGTCATAAGTGTTAATAGTGCCGACGGTGTTTCTTCTATCGTCATAAATAATACCCTCTTTTATATTTACGATGGAAGATTGTTTGTCGCAAATACTAACACCATAAAAAATATATATTTTGTATTTTCGATGTACCAAAGCTGTCACAAGTGTTAATAATTCTGACAGTTTTTCTTCAGTCGTTGTAAATAATACTTTACTAGCGATGAACATTTTTATGCCATCGTAAAAAGTAAGGTGGGAACACTTCCCTCCAAAAAAAATCACATTTTCGATGACAAAATAGGCATTTTCGACAGACTCATTTTGCCGTCACAAATGTGTCAATATTTGACAAGTCATTGTCGACAGAAGAGACTTACCATCGAAAAAGCTAGTTTTTACGATGGCTTTTTGTAGTCATCGAAAAAGTTTCGTCACAAATAGCAATCTTTTTTGTAGTCGACAACACACTAATACATCCACTGACCCACGTGAATGACTTATGACAGTACTACTGCTATGGATTGAGATCAAGTGCAATTACTAAAAGCAATGGCACCATGCAATTACACCACTTCCTTCACAAACAATTTTACATTTTTAACTTTTTTACTTTAACTTTTTACTTCTTTTTAATATTTTTTTATTTAATGGTTGAGATTAAAAGTTACTTTTTGCAACTTTCAATCTCAACCGTTTATTGCTATTGCACCAGTAATTCCTTTGGTATTGCACCGGATCCTAATCCCTACTGCTACACGTTAGATTCAAATTTTTTACTACCATCCAATTGTAAAAAACAAATAAATGAAGTTTGTAATTCATGATAACTTTGGATAAGTACAAATGGTAATTTAAAATTTTTCACAACCACTCTTTTTTTTTTTTTTTTTTTTTATTATTAGATAAATTCTACTACCATTTTTGTTAGAGTTTAGATACGTACAAGCATATCTTATAAAAAATAATAAATAATAAATAATAAAAAGAATAAGTATAAACCTACAAATTATATGGATTTTGACCAACGAACCTATAAAAAATAAATAAATTTAAATGTAAATATATATATATATATATACATACCTAAAGGAATTTCAATTTTTATAAGAATATATAAAATTAATGGTAAACCCAAAACGGTACTCCGATATTGACTGGTACCAAAATATTTTGTTTTCTAACCAAACCGAAATAGCTTTCAGTACGGTATTGAAACAACTTCTGGTACGGTATTGACTCCCTTGCTGTAAACACCCTATTTTATTTCTCTATTATGATGCATACCCTTTTGTGCATGCAACCCTCATGATGAACTAATTGAACAATGAGCATACAATCTCAAATCTCTCCCTCTCTCATTTTTTGTATTAACTTTGCTTTTAATTTTTCTTTTTCTTCATGTTTTCAATTGTCCTTCCCCTATTTTATTAAATTCTCGATTTCAAAAAATACAAAAATTCTCATTTTATTTTTTTGTCCAAAACCCACATTATTATTTAAACCATTTTTTTTTTAAGCTTATCCTCTCAAATCAATTTTTATTTGTTTTGTCCAACTTTTACTTTTGGAATTTTAGTGGTTGAGAGAGAAAATCAAAAGGGAGACCCCTCCGTTTGTTTTTAAAGGAAAATATTTTCAAATGTAAAATATTTTACATGTAAAACATTTTTAGTGAAATAGTTTCAGGTGTTTGGTATGATAAGTAAATTTTTGGCGTAAATGCACTTTTAGTCCCTATATTTTGGCCCAATTCGCATTTTGGTCCCTAAATTGATTTGATTCCTATTGTCGTCCCTATTTTTAAAAAATCGTTTCTATTTTAGTCCTTGTTGTCATCCAAGTAACGAAACCCTATTACGTGGCAGACGGAGTGCCCTGGTTGCTGACATGGTGCTGACGTGGCACTAAAGTAACATTAAAATATTATTAAAAAAATTATTTGGCAGTTTTCAATGCCATGTCAGCATTTTAATTTTTTACTTTCATATTATTATTATTATTATTATTATTATTATTGGCCTTAAATCTAATATTATTATTACTATTAATTTTTTTTTTTTTTTTTACTTTCATTATTTTTTTCCGTAAGAACATAACATCCAGTTCTTCATGTTCTTCCCACATTCAAGAAATAAACCCAGCAACAAATCCAATATCTAGCAAACCCAAATCCAAATCCAGCAACCAAATGTAATCTCCATCAAATCCAAAAAAACAAGAAATAAAACCCAGAACAAATGCAAACCCAGAACAGTGTAGGTGAACCCAAAACTGTTCTTCATGTTCTACAGAAAAGAAGATGAACTTGCCCAGAAAATTAAAATAATCAATATTTTCTTTTCTTTTATTGATTTTCTTAGCAAATAATCAAACCCATGAACCCAGAAAAATCATCAACAACCCGAAACTAGAAAAATCAAACCCGTGAACCCAGAAAAATCAACCCCATGAACCCAGAAAAATCATCAACAACCCGAAAACCAGAAAAATCAAACTTCATGTTCTCACAGTCAAACCCACCGATCAGTCAACAAACCCACGCTCACAAAGTCACCAAACCCACTACCACCATCATTGATCAAAAAAGAGAGAGGAAGAGGGATTCGGGTTTAGAGAGAGAAAAAAAAGTCAAAGATTGACGAAGAAAGAAGCAAAAGAATGATACAAACACAAACAAGCAAAAGTCGGAGATTGCATGCCGTGCCCATGTTGCTGATCTCCTCTGCCTCTTCTTCTTCTTTTTTCTCAGTCTGATCTCCTCTTCTAATTCTTCTGGGCCGATCTTCTTCCCTCTTCTTTTTATCAGCCGTGGTTTGGGATATTTTTCAACCAACCCAATTTGAGAGCAAGTTGTCTCAGATCGAGAGAGATAGAGACTAAGAGAGACAAATACCACACAAACACACAAACTAATTTGGGTTTTTTAGCATTATAAATATGCATCTTTGGCTGATGTTGTTTGGGATATTTATTAATTTATTTTTGTTTTGATTTTACTTTTTTGGTTTATCTTAAAAGAAAGAAGAAAATGAAATAGATACAAACACAAACACAAACACAAAAATGCGGAGCGTGAATAGTGTTAATTTAGTGTTTGTTTCTTAAAAAAGTTCAAGAAAAATTGAAATAATTGCACTAAATTTTTTTTTCTCAATCTTTAAAACTATAAAGTTTTTTTTTTTTTTTGAATTTTTTTAGTTTAAATTGAAATTTTTTTATCAGAAATTAAAAAAAAATTAAAATGTTGACGTGGCATTAAAAATTGCCAAATAATTTTTTAATATTTTAATGTCATGTCAGTGCTACGTCAGAAACCAGGACACTCTGTTTGCCACGTAATAGGGTCCGTTACTTAGATGACGGCAGGGACTAAAATAGAAACGATTTTTTAAAAATAGGGACGACAATAGGAATGAAATCAATTTAGTGACCAAAATACGAATTGGCCCAAAATATAGGGACCAAAAGTGCATTTACGCCTAAATTTTTTTAAGCAAATTACCAAAACTGGTGGCTCATCCACCCAAGACTCTGGTGTGAAAAGTCGGGTGACCAAACCATTGCCAAGCAGTGTATTCAGTTATCGAGCCTCTGGAACCAGTCACTGAAATGGTGTCTCTAGTTATACCGGAACGCTGGCACCATGTTGGAGGACCACTGCTGGGAGCATCTTTGCTGTTGCCACCGTACATCACTGCGTAAACTGCGGCCAAACTCAGCTGAGGGGCTGAGATTACTTGTTGTATATATGACATTTCATGCTCTTGGATGTTGGTAAAATTTGACATTCAGTAATCAGTGTTAACAATGAAAGCAGAGGAGACTGGTTTAAAGTAGAAAAACATAAAAACACGTTTAAATGGGAGGTGTTTTATAGAATGCTCTAGACTGAGGGCTCATTTTCATTTCAATTCTAAAGTCATAGTTTAAATGGACCTTTAGTTCGTAATCTCATTTAGTTTTTTGGCCCAGCTTATATCAAAAAAGAGTTTAGATAAAACAAAAGCCTACGCGCATTGCAAAGAATGAAACACCAAGCTAATTCATGGGCTTTCTCTCTTAAATATATATATATATATATATATATATATATAATTCATGGGCTTATCCGATTTTTAACAAATACGTTTGATAACTTTTAAAGTATAGTTTCTCTAGAATAAAATTCAAGGCTAAAATAAATTTAACTTCTGTTTCCGAATAACAATTGAAAATAAGAGTAAGTTTAGACATGATTTACATAGTAAAATTGTTATTCCTATTGCTTACACTCGTTTTTAATTTCTTCATTATCTTGTTTTTATTATTATCATTTATCTTGTCACTCAATTTAGTTGTAGGTCATCATGCCATAAAATTTGCCACTTTTTTGAGTTGATGAAATAAATTTGGTTAATAATATTGTGTCTATTGAATAATTAATTGAACACTATATAGTTCTTACTTACTTAGTAGAGACCAGTAGACATATCGAGCGTGCGCAAGTGCCTCGAACCTTCCCATGACATAATTTGATCCCAAACTTATTCTTGGTGGAACGTAGACTATTTTTCTTATCCATTGAGTCAATCAAACCAAAAAAAGATTTTTATTTCTTGTTTTATTTTCTTTTTAAAATAGTAACAAATAAATGGTAACACACTAACACCTTCAATTTTTGAAAACCCATGATTTTCCAATAAAAACCTTCAAAAACTCTTTTTTCTAAAAACCCAATGTGGTGGTGTCATATGCTTTAGTTTTTAGATATTATATAAATATAGATTAGTTGTGTTTTGAATATTTGATAAAGTTTTTATTTTTTATTATTAATGAAAGAGTTAATAGATGCTCTAAAAGTATTGGTTTAAAAAATATTTTTAAAAAATTTTATAGGAAAAGGAAAAAGCAATTGATTTTTATGTCAAATTTTTATATTTTCCCTGAAAATTTTAACAAAACTTTCCTAAAATAGTCTATTAACAAATACTTTAAAAACACTAGTTTTTAATACTCATACTTAGAGACTGGTCTTGTATAAGTCCTAGCTCATGTATGGATGAAAATCAGATTGAATATTGAGTGCTATTGCTTATAAATAAAAAGAATGACTTCTTCCTTATAAACTCTTATTATTCGGTAGATTATAATAGGTTGCAAATTTCTTACTTTGTATATATATATATATATATATATATATTTTTTTTTTTATAATTTTTTTTTTGAGAAGAAGATAAGTTTCTGCATTAGTTTATTTACTTATTTATTCAACTGTTGTACTTCCAATATAAAAAAAAAAAGAAAAAAAGAAAAAAAAAAGATAGTACCAATAAATTATAATTGCTCAAGGACTACTTCAAAAAGAGGTTTCGAGCTTAGTGGTCTTTTATCAATGACTGGTAATATAATATGAGTTTTATCAACATATGCCCTAAAGACACATGTATTAATAAACCATTTTAAAAAAATATTTATGAAAAAATTCACTTTTTTCTCTCATAAAAAGATTCCTACAATGGATGATTAGTGTATGCCTTTATGAAAAAAATAATAATAATTAATTTTGTTATGACTTTTTATATTTTCCATGAAGTTGTTGTGTCAAAATTTCTCTAAAATAGCTTATTAACAATTTCTTTAAGGGTACTCGTTAAATTAACAATAGTAAATTTTTCTATTTCTTTTATGAAAGCTTCTACATTCTCTACATGAAATTTTTAATTTTTCCATGGCAAATTTAGATTCCAAAGTTTCTACCCAAATTGCTTAATAACTTGGTTATTTAAACGTCTCTTTGTACTCTTTCAAACCTGGATAGATCTAGAGATGTTGTATGCCATTTTCACAATGAATTCAATTTTTAACTCAATCATAACTTATTCAAAAGTTGGTTACAACAATTTAGGATTATTATTATTTTTATATTCTAAGACTCCCTTAACCTGTTGATCATATTCCCCTTTAGTAAATGTATTTCAATACATATGTTTTTCTAACTTTTTAAATAGAACATAGGGTGAAGACAGTGGAAGTGTGGAACTCATGACATAAACAACCATTTTTTTCCAAAGAAATAAACTAATAAGGAATTATGAATTTAATTATATATCACATTATTCTAACTAATGCTGTCTACAATTTCAAGAGCTAAGTTTGGTAGCAAGTAGGGAAAGGGAATGCAGTGCACCATTTAAGGTTGAAGTTCCCAATACACTAAATTTCGATAAGGGAACACAGAAAAATTAAATTATTATGAGAACAACCATAAATCTATTAATCATAGACCAAGGAGAGTGCAATGATGGTACAAGATGAAGAGGAATTTTCTTAGACACAACGAAGGACTTAGCTTCGCTCATGTCCAAGTCTTTCCCTTAACATTTGCATTGGGCAACCTCCAGTCAAACCAATACAAGAGATTGGCAATCACATATTCAATAGAAGAAACACTAAATGTCGAACCTGGAAATGCCCTTCTCCCACCTCCAAATGGGAACAATTCAAAGTCTTGGCCTATGAAATCAATTGGACTGTCGATGAATCTCTCTGGGAGAAATTCTTCTGGCCTATCCATACCTCAGGATCCCTATGGACTGCCCATGTATTGACATATACTCTTGTTTTTGGCGGAATATCATAACCTCCAAATTTCACACTTTTTGTTGTTTCTCGAGGCATTGTTTCTCGAGGCACCATAAGAGGAATTGGTGGGTGTAGTCTCAACGTTTCTTTGATGACACATTTCAAGTAATTCATTTGATTGATATCATTCAGATCTATCCTTGACTTCTTTCCCACCACTCTTCTCACCTCTTCTCAAGCTCTCTTCATAGTACTTGGAGTTTTTAAAAGCTCCGCCATTAACCATTCCAAAGTTGTTGAAGTAGTATCGGTTCCTCCCACAAACATGTCCTTAAATTATAAAAAGGAAAATGTTAAAGGCGCTACTAATTCTACTATAAAAGGTTTATACAATGAATGCATGAATTACTTTTGGAAACATATAAAACCTTATAAAATGTTGGTGTTGCTTTAATAACATAATAAATGCATGAATTACTTTTTCAAAATACTAAACCTACAGTAGTTGCCACTAAATTTACTGCAAAAATCTTATAAACTAACTTGATAATGAATGTGTTCAATGCCACATCCAATGTAATAAATAATTTGTAATTACTTTTTTCTTCTGATTTAAAAATTGATACATCAGTTTATAAAGTTTATGTAGGAAAATTTATATTATCCCTCACATTACTAATTACATTTTAGTAATTGCTGATAGATCAATTTATAAGGTTTATGGAGTAATATCTATAGTAACCCTATATCATCACTCTATAGAAAAAGAAAACTTTTAGATGAGAGAGAGAGAGAGATACCAGTAGGATCGCTTTGATGTTGTCATCAGTTAGCTCAAACTCGAGCATAGGATTCTGTTGAAGTTGGAGGAGAATATCCATGAAATCCTTCTTATAATTAGGATTTTCATAACTACTTTTCATTGTCTTGTGTTCTTCAATAACCTAATCAAAAAAGGCATCAAGTTCTCGAAAATTGGTTTTCATACTTGGTATTAACCCTGTAAGAACATCAAACCATTTCATAGAAAGGAAAAAATCTCCCAAACAGAATGCTTTTAATTGCTCTGTTATCCTTCTTGACAGGTGCCCCAACCTGCTCTTGCCATCTTCAAACTTCCGTCCAAGTACACATCTAGACACTGTGTTATTTGAAGTCGCAATCAACATGTCACTTAGATTAAGAGAAGCCTTTTGGATGCACAACTGACGTATGTTATTGATTAATAATGCAACTTCTTCATCTCTTACAAATTGGAAAGATAGCACTCTTTTGAGACTCAAAAGTTCAAGGGCACAAATTTTCTTAGCTTGTCTCCAATACTCACCATAGGATGAGAATGCTACGTCTGTGCATCCATAGAGGAAGATATCGGGAGCTGTGGTTTTTGCCCGATTTGAGAAAATGATATCTTGTGTCTTCATTATTTCTCTGGCCGTAGCTACAGATGACACCACCAGGGTTGGAGTATGCCCCAAATCTAAGTGCATTATAGGGCCTTACTTCTTTGAGAGTGCTTGAAGAGAACGATATGGGAATGTGCCTAACTGGTGAAGGTTTCCAATTAATGGTAGCTTTGGTGGGGATGGAGGTAAATTGGGTTTGGCACTAGTAACGCACTTGAAAACATAAAGAGAAGTGAAGAGGATAAGAAGGGAGAGGAGGGGATTTAGTTGGAATACTATTTTGTGTAGCTCTGGCAGCAATGATAGTAGAGCCATTTCCTTTTAGTGTTTAGCATGAGCTCTTCAAGTATATATATTAGATTTCCAAAAGTTAAGTTCTACGAATTTCTTAGGTGTTGTGCTTTAAATTCTTCAATTGAATTCAACTATATACATGTTTGATTAATGGAGTAAAGATAGTTTTATCTTTTTCAAATATAATTGCAATCCACCGCATTACAAGTAGTTGAATGATGTGTCTTTCATAATTTTATAATATGTGAATGGAAACTTAGCACATTTTACATGAGCATCTTGAAGTGTAGAAAACTGTCGGTGACAATACAATGCATTATTTTTCCCTTAAAAAGCTAGTTTCCATTAAAGTTATATTGATCGTTTGCTGAAAACACTAAGTGCTGTTAATTAAATTACAAAATCCTTGAAAAAAAAATTACAATATTGTTAGAGAGGTATGAAAATCTTGTCCAAACAATAGTTTTCAGTGTTTGAACATTGAAAATTGTAAACCCCAAAAAGAAAACTGTGTTTGGTAGAAGTTTTTTATCAAGAGTGTTTGAGTTAAAATTCTCGATTTAGAGTGTTTAAAACATGTATTTTGAAAACTTATCCATACAAATTTTTAGTTTTCAAGTAACATTGCTGAATGATCTTTTCGTAAATAAGTTGAAAATTATAGGGCCATTGCAAGACTAAACTCCTTTTTTTTTTCCTCTTTTTTTTTCTCCCACGGGCCCACCACTTTGTATTTCTCTCTTCTTTTTTTCTTTCTTTTTCTCTCTCCTTAAATAAAATAGTATTATTTTAATTACTTTAAAACAAAAAAACTTATACATACCAAATACACAATTATGTTTTTTTTATTTTAAAATATGTTATTTGAAATATAGTACCAAACACATTTGCATTATAAATACTTTAAACACGTGTTTTCAAAACACTTTTTAAACTACAATTTTCACATCATTTTGAACATCAATACTTTGAGCACCACTACTAAACAAGCCCTTACTCTAATCTTTTTTGTGTTTACTTTGTTTGGCATGGCATAAGAAATCGGAGAACAGATGATTTATTTTCTTTGATACCTCTATCAACTAATCCCTGTTAATGAATCTCATGTAGAATTTTATGCATTTAGATATTCCCTTTAACGATGATCCTCAAAAAAAAAAAAAAAAAAAAAAAAAATGATATTCCCTTTAATGGAAGGGCGCCCTAGCTAGTAATGTGCATGAAGGCCAGCGAGAGTGCGAGAGATTGATATCACGGGATCAGAAAGGCGGTAAGGAATTTAAAAAATGATAAAGAGTTTTTGAAAAAATTTGGTTACTTTTATTTTCCTAGACATTACTATATATGGCAGGCATGGCATGATCTGGTATTATAAATTTTTTTGTTCATTAAAAAAGTTGTAATATTTACAATTAAACCTCAATAGAGTATTAGTAAAATTATTAATTGCTTACTATGTGAACTATATGAAGATTCAAAGCTTCTAGCAGAAATTACCCGCATTCAAGGTCTTCAAATTGTCCGGTACCAACTGCAATACGGTTTCCATCGCCAACATCTACAAATAATATTGAATAAATTCCATGTAATTATGCACACTTGAACAAACTATAGACACATAATGATTGTGTAGTTTTGGAAAGGATCCTATTTTCCTTGACATTTTCACAAGTCAGCTTGGAATTCTGAAGAATGGAACATAACCAGTTGATTTAATGATGATGAATCTACAAAAGTTTGTTCAATGTGCTGAATAGACACAATTATTGGAGCCACAATAAGCTGTAGGGCACAAGAAGGCTTACTAACTTTAAGAACTGTGTTCTCAAAGTGCATGTCAGAAATATGGCCTCTTCTTTCGTCCGACTCTAGAAACCTATCTGGTTTCCGGAAGAAAACAAAGTGGAGTTCACGTTGACCGGATCTTGGATGGGAAGGTCCTGTGGTGCGGCTGCCTTAGAGAGCAACTCATAAACCCTCCTCTGAATTTGATAGTTCTTTATCTCTTCCTTTGCCCAATGGCAGCATCACAAGATATATATATATATATATAAACAAGGCAAAAATGCAAAACTAACCTTTTAACTTTCACTCTTTTTCATTTCAGTTCTCTAACTTTCAATTTTTGTCAATGCAGGATTTCATTAAACCCAGTTATGGGTTCCCATTACCCTTTTTTTTTTTTTTTAATTAATTTCGGAATTAAAAGAAAAAAAATCTGTTAAAAAAAAAAAGTTACTTCGCTTCGTCCTCACTCTCTTCGAGTCCATTCGCTCCCACAAATTCTCCAACCCTTGCCACCAATCCGAAACCATCAACTCCATCGTCTCCATTCTTGAAACCCAAATCCAATGGATCGACGAAATCCCTTCGGCTCAACAATCCTCTTGCTACGGCAACCTCTCGTACCGGACCTAGCATAGCCGCCTCTCCGAAACCAGGGATTCGCTGATGCTCCAATTCCTCCCAGCCGATCTCTAATCCGCCACAATTGAGATCATCCCTTACTTCAGCAATAGCTTCGGGAACGAGCCGAATCGATTACGGTACCAGCCACGAGACCAACTTTGCAGCGTGGCTGTACTGCTTGGCTCGATTGGGAGTCATCAAGGAAGAGGATTACCATGCCGTGGTAGCTAGGGTTTTCGTGAAGTACCTAGAATTGATGAGGAAACTGTAATTGGTTTATTGCTTGGAGCATGCTAGTTCTCATGGTGTTTGGGGGCTCAATGACTACCATTTCTTGCCGTTTGTCTTCGGCTCGTCGCAGGGGAAGGGGAACGACAACATCGTTCCCCTTAAATGTTTTTTTTTTTTTTTTTTTTACAGATTTTTTTTTTCTTTTTTAATTCCAAATTTAAAAAAAAAAAAAAAAAAAAAGGAAAATGGTGTCGTTACAGTGACATTAATGGCAGCCCATAACTGGGGTTTAACTAACAAAAATTGAAAGTTAGAGGACTGAATTGACAAAACTAAAAGTTAGAGGACTGAAATGAAAAAAAGTGAAAGTTAGAGGGTCGTTTGCATTTTTGCCTAAAAACAATAGAAAGGACCGAGTATTAAAAATGAAATGAAATAAAATAAAACAAAATAATAGATAAGAGTCGCTAAAACAAGGGCATTTTATATTGTCGATGGTAGTAAAAAGGACCTTAACGTCATAGACACCATTATTATTATTATTATTATGGTTGCTATTGTTGTCATGCTATTATTTATTTAATCTTTTTGTAACAAATATACCCTATTCAATTTTGTGAACTGCACAAAGAAATAACTGAAAGTAGAGATATACCTCATCTTTCGGGGTTTTAAGAAGATCAGCCTCCTGTAAATGAATAAAAGATCTTTAATATCTACAATAAGATGCCAATTATTCTATGAACTTCACATTTTAAAGGAGCACTTCCCATAACAACATCAAATTGCAAATAATCAGAAGCAATTGTTACTCATTGCATGATGCGGTCATATAATTTTTAGATGCAACAAAAGGCTGAACACTTGAAAAATTACACACTGCACAAACAGTTATACTAAATTGAACATTGTAAGACTTTAATCAAAATATTATTTAAGTGGGGGAGGGGAGATTTTGAACCCCAGTTATCCTTATAAAGGAGACCAGGCAGTGCCACTAAGTTACAAGGCTCTTGGCATCTTCAATAAAAATATTATATACACTGAAAGCTTGAAAATGTGTTAAAACACAAGAACTGTTTAAACCCCTAAATTAAATTACGGCTCGCTTGATTTTACTCTAACTTAATATTAAGTGCAGAATAGAGTAAATGCGAACGGATAAACAAACAAACTACTCTAACCCATAATCATAATAACACAGCAGTAAATTGAAAGGTAAAAGAGTAGGGAAGAAGAATGCAAACATAAGATAACACGCTGATGTGTTATCGAAGAGGAAACCGAAGAACTCGGCGAAAAACCTCTCTGCCGCCCTCCAAGTAGTAATCGATCCACTAGACAATCAGTTGGGATACATGGGTTAGCAAGAGACCCTCCAAGCCTAATCTATCTGATGCACCTAAGCCCTCCAAGCTCCTACTCCAACAAGGCTTCTCGGAACCATGTCTTGTCTAGCTTTCCAGATCCCGTAATACACCCGATTGTATCCGCCAAAGCCTGGCTTCTTCCAATGCTTCCCAGCAACACCAAAACCTCACTGAACAATCTGAAAGGGTGTGGTAATTGGAATATCAACCTCTCAATGGTATGAAAATGGAGAGGTAGGAGTTAAGGAAAATCCACAAGCAATTGTGTTGAGAAATGTGGGTATAACAATCTCTAACTCTTAAGGTTTATGGCTAGGGTTTTCTCTCAGAAGCACTCCTTAACATGTATGGGTAATGTGGATATATATAATGTGGGTACAGAAAATGTGTATTAGATAAGACAATCTGGCAAAATAGAATGTTTTGCGGGTGTCTCGCGGGAAGGCCTTACCCACAAGATACTCGCGAAAACCAGCTGTCTCCATCCTATCCTGACTCTTCACATTCCAGTCATGTGCAGGGCACATGCTTCACTTCGCAGGATGCTTAGTCGCTAGCTACCCGCGAAAACACTTCAGCCTTCAATTTGCCTTGAGTTTTTACACTCTCTCTCACACACACAACCCTTACAATGAAATCCCACATTAAATACAAGGTACAAAACAATAAACATAATTATAATTAAATTTGGCACGGAATAAAAGCCAACAAAACACATAGTTGTAAATTACAACTTTACAATCTCCCCCTTTGGCTATTCCATGACAAAACCCCTAAAATAGACTTTAGACTTAAATGTGAGTTTGGGAACAGTAGCAAAACTTACTCACACCTAATCTAGAAGTTGTGAAGCACTTGCACGTATATACCTGTAACCTGAAACACTCGCACACAAACAAAACTTTCATTAAGCTTATGACAAGTTGAATACATGGTACGTACATGAGCAAGTAAAGTGCGATCAAGTTTGTAAACACTATAAAACATGTAAGCATATCTTGATCAAACGAGAATAGTCATTAGAGAATGACTACAATGAACATTTAGCTTGTAAATGCTCATCCGGACACGCAATATAATTAAGATCAATCACAAGGATCAATACATGTCTAACACTCAACCAATGCAAAATACACGAAGTATTTGCATCTAGGAAATAAAATCCTACTAGGGTATAAGAGTGAGGTACTTAAGATAGTTTTGCAACAACTAAAAGTATGAAGAAAAAAAAATTGCTACAAAAGCAATGAGATAACCACAAGTATTGAATACTAAACTGAAAGATAAACATAGTACTGTAAGCTTTAAAGAAAAACAAATAAAAACTGTAAACAAAACAGCTATCCAAGATTATAATGTTATGTGTTAGCTTTTTCTTTTCCTTTTGAGCTCACAAAAACTCCCCCTTTCACTATGCACACTTCCTTTCTTGTGATGCTCTCTCCCTTACTGTATGCTATTGTCCAATCTATACAAGGAGTTTGCTCTCCCCCTTTTTGGCACAAATAGCTAAAGGCTCTCCTTTAACTTGCGTTGAATCTCAACTAGTTGTGTCTCAATGGTAGTAAGGCGCATTTGAACCTGGTTGTTTGTGGAGTAGATGACATTTGCAAGTCCTGACACACGCTCATGCAAACCTTCAACCAAAATAGTAAACCGGCCAGCGTGAGAGCTAGATTGACCTGGTTGAGTGCTAACATTCGGAGGCTCAGGAATGTGAGAAGATGTAGTCTCGGTATGTCCAGGGATAGTGTGAGCAGCTAATCTATGACCTGAATAAGTGACATGTTGAACAAATTCACTTTTTGGTGTTGTGGAGAGATTTTGCTTCTTCCGCTCAGCAGAAGAATGACTTTTGCTCTTTTGAAGATAGGATATAGATATTGGGCGATAACGACCTAAGATCTTTCCATCTCTTGGTGGACAAACTCCTTCATGAAACATGATTTTCATGAGAAGACTGCAAAAAGGAAGACACATTCGTGCTGCTGATCGTGCTGCTGTTTTTCCTATAGTTTGGAAGATATGAGCACAAATGTCAATCAGAGTTCCTGTGATGAGATCACACAAGAACTGTGCCTGTCCAAGATTGATGAATCCCATGTTGGACAATGGATATAGATTGAAGAACATGATAAAGGTGGGAGTCTCTAGTTCAAGTTTGAACTTCACTGTTCCAATGGATGTGCCTTTGGCTGAGACTTCATGTTCAGCTCCAAGAATTTGAATAACACCTGTCACTACAGGAAGTTTGTCATCATATGGAGAGCTGTCCACATTTGCAGGTCGAGTGATACGAAGAAGCTTTGCAAGGTAGTTTGAAGTGATGATGAACTATTTTCCTCGAACCCAACACTGTAGTTCTACTCCAGTGAATCTTGCATTTGAGTAAAACTCCTTAACTAATTCATCAATTAGATCCTCGAAGTTTCTGAATAGATCAGCCCAATCCTTATCTGCAAAAATCCTAGGAAATGTGGATCCCAAGGTGTTAAACTGGACAATACGCTCCACCACAGTAAGGGCGTCCTCAAAAATGCTGGAGAAGGTCTGAGAGTCCAGGGGAGTCTTGAATCTCTCGCTGTTTGAGACTTCAGATGAGTGTCGTGTCCTTTTTTACACTAGTGATGATGTAAGATCAATCACAAGTTCTTTACCTCGAGAGGAATGGCGATACATTTGTAGAAACAGACACACAGCAGAAAGGAACAAGTGAAAAAATACAAAAAAAAAAAAAGAACACAAAACTTGATTAGATTCAAGTTAGTCCAAAACAGAAGTAAAAATGCTTAAAACAGAGCACAACCAACTTAAAACAAGATGCTAAAAATGCTAGAGCATGTGAACATTAGCAAAATGCAGGAAAGTAAGCAACTGTGCATGTGTGTGAATGTGTTGTGCATGTGTGTGCATGAGGTGATGCATGGTGCGTGCCTAGTGGGTGCCTAGTGTGGGCCTAGGTGGTGCATGGCATGGCTTTGAGGCACAAATTGGGCAAAGTGTGTAAAACACACACCCATTGACCAAAACATGTTAAGCATGTTCAATCAAGAGTAAACCCAAGCAATGGAACTCATTTGAGTCCAATTCAACACAAAAATGCCATTTGAGCATTTTGTCAAACACAAAGCATGCACTACAAAACACCAATGGAAAATGCATGAACACATGTAAAAATGCCTAAATACAAAAGTAAAATGCCACAAGGGGCCAACACAGATGCACACAAACCAAATGGGACTCAGCCCAATTAAAATTTTGAAATTTTTTTGCGTGAAATCGAAAATCCTAACCCTTTTTCAAAAAATCCCCAATTTTAAAAAACTAAGATAATTTCTGCATAATCGAAGTGGAAAAGATGAAAAGAATGTTAAGAACATACCTTTGAGATTTATTTTGTAGAGATTTGCTTGAAAATGATGGGGTTTTGAGTGAAAAATAGTTTTGGGTTGAGAAGGGTTCAAGAGAGGCAAGGCGAGGGAAATGGGAGTGTTTTTGAAAACCTGTCACATCAGCCTTATAAAACTGAAAACACATATTTTTCGCGGGTTAGGCAGTAGTGAAATTAGTCGCGAAAAACACCACTAAAGCACAAAAGCTTTCGCGAGAAGCTTTTAGTCGCGAAACAGTCGCAATAGCCTTTGTATGAATTGAAAATTTTCCAGTTTTTCCCTAAAAACATTTCGCGAGAAAGGTTTAATAGTGATATACTCGCGAGACAGTCGCGAGACTCTCTGTATGAAATTGGAAAATTTTTTATTTTCCTTAAGCTCTTTTCGCGAGAAGCTCTTAGTCACGAGCTTCTCGTGAAACTGCCTCTGAACCAGTTTTTGAAGAAAAACACAAAAAGAATTTTGAACAAAAATTAAAAGCACGAAAGTATAAAATCCCTTTCAAAAACATATAAAATACTCAAAAAAAAATTTGGGTTTGATCAGCAAGCACTTGAGCATACACATCACATTTGAACATATACAATCACACAAATGAAATAAACATTATTTGAACAAAGTCTCGTGTGTTGTGAGTGAGTATCAAATGTGGAATAGTTCTTAGACCAGAGTGAAGCTTCAATGATCAATTCAATCAAGTTATAAACAACTGATACTAAGCCAAGTGGTCTATCTCAATTATAGAAATGAACATATATGACCTTACATAAGAGAATGATTACAAATCTTAGAAGCTTTTCATTTGACTTCTGCACAAATCATAACATTTGATTATTTTTGAACAATACATCTTCTTTTTGAGATTAGTGCTTGAAATTTTTGATATTTCAATATTGAGAGTTAGCCTTTGGCTTTTTGAGCACCATACATTTCAAATTAAAATGTCATTTTCCCTTTTTTCTAGTCAAATACTAGTATGTGCGACGGCTTTTGTAGCTCATTATCTCTTTTTGTTTTGAGATTTACATTTGTTGAGCTCTTTAAGAAAAAACATAAAAATAAAGTGGGAAGAGATATTGGCACAAGTCTATGCAAGTATCAAGACCATCAAGACCATTGACCAATCATTCATGATAAGCTTGAAAATCTATTTACAACAATCACATACGGTTTTCAAGATTTCTCCCACACAGATATATGTGCATACAAAACAAGCTAAACTCGTAAATGCACTACGCCATTAGTATGAAAGTACTAGAACAAATACACATATGATATACACAACACAAGCGATCAAACATTTTGTAAATTTTTCAATTTTTTATAGGTTTTTGAATTTTTGAACACACTAAAAAAACAGAACAAGTAAAGTAAGATTAACAAAAACAGGTACAAACCAAAACTTGTAAAAGAAACATGCTATAAACCAAAAGCAATTGACACAAATTGAATTATGCATGTCATGATGCATGAACCTATAACCCTAAACATCGGAAGTATTAATGCATGGGCATGTTATAAAGCTTATGCATGTTGTACCCTTCTTCACCCACACGACATTTGCATTTGGGGTGATATCCCTAGTGGATTGGGTACGATCGTTGTGACTTTCAAACCTTCTTGGGAAGCTTGCCAAATAGGTGGTGAATGCATCAATCATCCTCATCACATCCCTCACTCCGAGATCACATTCTTGACCTTTTGATTGCTCAGCAGTCCAATTCCTTTTGTCATTTCTTGGTTCTCTTGACCTTTGAGCACTTGTATTTTTTAATGCTTTAAGCTTATGACAATTGGGTCTGGTGTGTCCTTGAATTCCACAATGATGGCAGAAATGTTTTGTTCTCGAACCTCTTTGTGATTTTAGAAGTGATTTCCCTTTAGTTTTAGGTTTGACCACTGATTGGTTACGAGGCTTTATCAGCATTCGTTGGTCATTCACATTCATCTTCTTTTCCACTTTCACTTTCTCAGCAGCAGTGGTAGCTACCATTGGTTCCTTGGCTTTCACAAACTTCATTTCCTTGGATATATTAGCAGCCGAACTGCTCTTTCTGGTGTATCCCAATCCGCTTTTGTCTGAGAAAGGTTTTTGATGAGCAAGTACTTCATCAAGCTTCTTGGAGGAAACTCGCTCTACTTTAGCATTTTCTTGAACCACCTTAAGCTCAAGGAATTTGATCTTTGAATAAGCTTCGGTTAACTCTCCATTCAGCGTCTTCATTTCACATTTGGTCTCCTTGTATCACACTAGAAGACTTCTATAATCTTGTTCTGCTATCTTCATCTTTTTAATGGCTGCCTTAGCCACTTTTGCATATTCACCGGTCTTCTCCAGGAGGGAATTATAGGTCTCTTACAGTTCCACTGTTCCTTCATCTTCCTCATCATCAGATTCCTCTAATATCCCCATTGACTCCAATTCAGTGTGCTCACCAAGCTCTTCCACTAGCACACTCAAATCATCCGAAGATTCCACGAAAGCAATGATCATGAATGCAAAGAAATTTCCCTCTCTGTCACAACTTTCATCTGAATCTGAATTAGAGGAGTCTGAATCACTAAGAGTAGTGGCATACACCTTGCCATTCCTTCTCAAATAATTGGGACACTCTCTTTTGAGATGTCCATATCCGTTGCATTCGAAGCATGTGATTCTTTGAGAGGATTGAGACTCCTTCCCCTCTTTCCTCTTGATATCCTTTTTCTCCATTCTGAAATTTGGAATTTTCCCTTTTCAGCAAACTTTTCATTCTTCTTGAACTTCAAGAACTTTTTGAAATTGTTCATAACATATGCCACATCTTTATCAACCTTATTCTCATCCGATGAGTCGTGAGCATCTATCCTCTCATTAATTGTGTTAAAAGTAAAGGATTTGCTCTTCCTTTGTGATGGCAAAGACAGCTCATATGTTTGAAGTGAGCCAATTAGTTCTTGAACTTTGATATCATCGAGATCCTTGCTCTCTTCAATTGCTGTAACCTTTGCACGGAAGCTCTCTAGCAATGATCGAAGGATTTTCCTCACTATCTTTGAGTCCTCCGTCTTTTCACCCAAGTTAAACTTGCCAATAACCATCCCATTCAGCTTGCTATAGAATGAGTCGAATGACTCGTCTTCACTCATTTTTAGCTTTTCAAATTGAGTGGTTAGCATCTGCAACTTAGTATCCTTCAACTTCTTCATGCCTTCATAGGTGGTCTTCAATATCTCCTACGCCTCTTTGGCAACTGTTATATGAGAAATCTTGTGAAACTCATCTGGAGAAACACCACAGAAAATAGCATTAAGTGCTTTACTATTTGCATTTGCTGCCGCAAAAGCTGCCTTATCCCATGTGGATTTAGCGGCCTCTGGCCTAGTCCATCCTACATCTACCGCATCCCAAACAGTTTCATCAATTGAATATAGGAATGCCCTTATTCGGACTTTCCAAAATGCATAGTTACTATCATCAAAATATGGTGGAGCATTTAATGATTGAGATCAATCCATCTTAAACGGGGTCAAGGATCGCACTTAGGTAATTAAACCACAGCAAGTGCACTCACTCTGATACCAATTGAAAGTTCGAAAATGTGTTAAAGCACAAGAGCTGTTTAAACCCCTAAATTAAATTATGGCTCGATTGATTTTACTCTTATTTAATACTAAGTGCGAAATAGAGTAAATGTGAGCAGATAAACAAACAAACTACTTTAACCAAAAATCGTAATAACACAGTAATAAAATGAAAGGTAAAAGAGTAGGGAAGAAGAATGCAAATACAAGATAACACACCAATGTGTTATCGAAGAGAAAACCGAAGAACTCTGTGAAAAACCTCTCCGCCGCCCTCCAAGCGGTATTCGATTTACTAGACAATTAGTTGGGATACATGGGTTAGCAAGAGATCCTCCAAACCTAATCTACCCGATGCACTTAAGCCCTCTAAGCTCCTACTCCAACAAGGCTTCTCGGAACTATGTCTTGTCTAGCTCTCCGGATCCCGTAATATGCCCGATTGCATCCGCCAAAGCCTGACTTCATCCAATGCTTCCTAGCAGCACCAAAACCTCACTGAACACTCTGAAAAGATGTGGTAAGTGTTTGGGCTATCAACCTCTCAATGGTATGGAAATAGAGAAGTCGGAGTTGAGGAAAATCCACAAGCAATTGTGTAAAGAAATGTGGGTATACTAAAGGTTTGTGGCTAAGGTTTTCTCTCAGAAGCACTCCGTAACATATGTGGGTAATGTGGGTATATATAGTGTGGGTACAGAAAGTTTGTATCAGATAGGACAGTCTAGCAAAACAGAATGTTTCGCGGATGTCTTACGGGAAGGCCTTACCCGCGAGATACTCGTGAAAACCAGCTGTCTCCATCCTGTCCTGACTTTTCGCATTCTAGTCATGTGCAGGACACATGCTTCACTTCACGAAATACTTAGTAGCGAGCTACCCGCGAAAACACTTCAGTCTTCAATTTGCCTTAAGTCTTCACACTCTCTCTCACACACACAATCCTTACAATGAAATCTTACATTAAATACAAGGTATAAAAGATTGAACACAATTACAATCAAATTTGGTACAGAATAAAAGCTAACAAAACACATAGTTGTAAATTACATCTCTACATACATATACCCAATAAAATGGGGCACATGATTTGTGGATGATTATAAGTATGGTATGGTTAAGAGAGAGAGAGAGAGAGATTTAAATCAATCCGTCGTGTTCTCTAGTCCTTACTTAGGGTTCGTTTGGATACAACTGAAAACTGAAAACTGAAACTGAAAACTGAAAAACACTGTAGTAAAATAATTTTTAAGTATGTGAATAGTATCGTGAGACCCATTTTTAATGAAAAAGTTGCTGAAAAGTGAAATTTGTGAGCCCGTGAACAATGAAATTTGTGCTAAAAAGTCAACTATTGCGGCTACTGTTCATTAAACAGTAGCTGCTACAGTGTTGCTACAGTAAAAAAGAGCTGGAAACGCGTAAAAAAAAAAAAAAAAAAAAAAAGGCTGAAAAATCACAGACTTCAAACGTAAACTTGCCAGCCAAATGTTCTCTTAGAGGACAATGATCAAAACAGTGGATAAAAACCGAACGGTGGAACTCAATTTAAACTGATCAGGTCACTATTTATGAATGATAAAAAAGTAAAAAACTAGTACCATATAAAAATTCAGAAATTTCTGAATTAAAGCAGCTGACAAAGCCTGTCAAAAAACTCAGATGTACTGCATATGGTTTTCTTTTACTTTTTAATTTTTGGCGTGTGAATATACTCTCCATGAGATAATTTATCTGAGTGTTACACCAAAAAATAAATGCACTGTAATATAGAAAAGGGAAATGAATATTAGTTAACATTGTGCCAAAACAAGTAAATTCAAGATTTACCAAGAACTTCACGTAGCTCTTTAGCAGTACAAGCTGCTTGGACTGGTCCACTTCTTCCAACCAAATACACCTTCCTGCATTATTTGTTAACTTAAAAACATGACAGACAAGTCATAAGTTTATCAAGCTGCTACATAATGGCAAGACAAGAAACCTGATAGAGCTCTTCTCTAAAACAGCCAAAGCATGACTTGCGATATCAATTGCTGCCAATTCAGTCGCAGGTTGTAAAAAGATACATGCTACGTCAAGAGCTACATTACCCTGAAAGTCAAGACAGATTTTTTTACCAACAAATTTTTTTAATTTACAACCTCATACTTTTGGAATCTCATGTTAATGTCATATGCTTTTCCATCCATGTTTTATTGTTCTCTTGCACATCAATCTTCGAGCACAGTTTCTACGAATCTGTTTTCCGATTCACATATCATTTCTCTACTTAACTAAACAGAATTTAATCCAAAATATTTGGTATAGGTCATATTAAACAAAATAAGCAAGTTCGCTCCATCTAGTGTCTTTTTTATTGTTAAGTTACACATGAACCCAATAAGTCTTAAATCCACGACCTCAACCCTCCACCTAGCACTGGCAATAGGAGGAGGTGCCAATTGAGCTAGAGCTCCTTGGCCCATGTAGGCTCATATTTTTAGTTCAATTACAGAATACGGATCAAAATGACATTATTGCAACTTAACCGCACTCTAGTCCCAAAAACCTTTGGGATTCAAGCTTGGTTGCTATTGTTGTTGTTGTAGCTTGTAACCACACTCTAACTAATTCCTCCTTGTCCCTAAGTTGGGCTCCTTAACTGGGACCATGCACTACCTATTAGTTTTGCAATACATATCCTAAATGTGATTACTTATTGTGTTATAAAAAGGAATATTTGGACAATGATCTATAAAATACATTGCTCCCTTCCAATCAATAAAACATGAACTTACCTAGCCATGAATGACAGCTAGGCCTGTCCAACAAAACCGCAGACCTGATCCACTTGGCAAAACCGACCAGACCTGAACTATCTACCGCCCAACCCGACCACCTGGCGGTCAAGGCGCGTCCCTACCTTCCCAACCCGATTTTGGCGGGTCGAGTGGCGGGTCTTCCCTTTGAAAACCCAATCCACCCAACCCGACCGTGATATTATAACCCATCACATTTACAATCTCCAGTTCAGATGAATCGGGCCCTCACGGCCTCATTAGTTTCTCTCTGTTCCCTCGTTCTCTCTCAGTCTCTAGATCTCTCACACTTCCTCAATCTTGATCTCGATCTCTCTACAGCCAACACCTCTAGTTCAGAATCTTCCGATCTGCGAAACTCCACCATCGTCGATCTGCAATTCTCTTCCATTGCCAAACTGCAATCATCTCTCTTGGGTTTGATTTCCAGTCATTTTCTCTCTTTATTTCTTCATTTCAGTCACTTGCATGTGGGCTACTGGTATTTGGGTTTGTAGATTTGTGAGCCATTTCTTTGTTTCGGTCTCTTTATTTCTTCGTTTTAATATCTTCAAATCTGTTATCATCTCTCTCTATTTCTGTTTGTGTTCTTCAGTTTTGTGGGCGACTGGTGTTTGGGTTTGTTGATTTGTTCTTCAATGTTGATTTCTGCTTTCAGATTTGTGAAATTTGTAACAAGTTTGGTCTTTGATTCTTCGGATTTATGGCGACTGGTGTTTGGGTTTGTTGATTTGTTGTTCAGTGTAGATTTGTTCTCTCAGATTTGTGAAATTTGTAACAGGTTTGGTTTTTAATCTGTGTCTTTCGATCGAAGTCGGATCTGACTGCCGTCCACCCGAGCCCAATCCAACTCGACCTGTGGTTTTTCGAGGTTGGCGACGGGTCTGTAGTCCGACCACCCGACAGGATCGGATCGGTTCTGGGTTGAGCCCAAACCTTAACCGACCCGACCTGTGGACATCCCTAATTACGATGGGCCCGAGTTTGACTTGGAAATGAGTAACCATAGCTTTCAATACTGCTTCCATTACCTTGATTTTTCTCACTAGCCCAACTAGTTTCACTTGTGGGACCAATTTGATGGCGGGTCCGAGATTGACTTGGCAATGAATAACCAAAGCTTTCACTACTACTCACACTACTACCTTGTTTATTAATAGTGGAGAAGTAAGAATCTGATAAAGAGCTAGGACCCTCTGATTCATCAACCACCTGACGTGGCAAGATCTTGTTGTGTGGGCCTATATGGCTGATCTTGTGGGTCCTTTTTCTTTGATCTAGTCCTAGTAGAATTGGTTTGATTACCATCTGAGGGGGCAGTTTTTTCTCACTAGGACCAAGGGAAGAAGTGGACCCCATTGACTGAGGTGGCGTGGATGGTCTAGATCTGACAACCTTCTTAGTTGTCTCTATCTGAGCCATAGGATCTTTTTGTTTTTCACTCTCTTTGGAAGGCTAACTCATAGGAAACCTCAACCCGTGAACATAATCACCACTCTGACTAGGCCAGTCCAACAAAACCGCAGACCCGATCCACCCGGCAAAATTGATCGGACTCGAACCGTCCGCCGCCCGACCCGACCACCTGGCGGTCGACGACGGGTCCCTGCCTTCCCAACCCGATTCCAGCGGGTTGAGTGGCGGGTTTTCCCTTTGAAAACCCGATCCACCCGACCCGACCGTGATATTATAACCCACCACATTTACAATCTCCAGTTCACATGAATCAGACCCTCACAGCCGACCAAAATGGGAAATTAGTCATAATTTTTAAACATTATAATTAGTAGACTACGTTTTCAAACTATATTTTTTACTAGCATCTCGAGGCTAAGAGGCTCGATTTTGGACTATAAATCGAAATTTTGAAGGTCAGTTTTCATGTTCTGATCAAGTCCGAGGTGGCAGATTGTCCACTTGGAAATCGAGTCTTAGAAACTCGATTTATATATCGATGCTCAAAGGCTCAATTTGTTCTTGAAATTTCATGACATTTCACCAAGTGTTGGAGTACAAAACACAAACATAGATCAGCCAGTACAAAACCCATCAGATTAGAGAGAGAAAGAACCCATCAGATCAGAGAGAAAGAATTTGAGGACCTAAAATCTAGATTAAAAAAAAAAAAACCCAAAAACCCATCAGATCAAAGAGAGAAAGAACCCATCAGATTAGAGAGAGAAAGAACCCATCAGATCAGAGAGAGAAAGACCCAGATTTTGCGGGGCCGCATTGCCTGGGTTGCGTAGCCTGGGTCTGGGTAGCACGACCTGGGCATCGTGGCCTGGGTCGCACGGCTTGGGCAGCACGGTCTGGGGCGGCTTGGGCAACGCGGCCTGGGTCGGCTTGAGCTTGCATCTCCATTTCTTCTTCTTCTTCTTCTTCTTCTTTCTCTCTTTCTTTCTTTCCGCGTTTTTGCTATTTCTGTATTTTGGGTCTTCTGAGTATATTTTGTAATTATTTTTGGGTTATAAATCGAGTCTCTAAAACTCTATTTCCAGGTAGACGCCACGTGGAAAAAAAATACCACATCAGACGTGATCAATCCATGAAAATCGTGTCTTAAAGACTCAATTTATAGGTCCTAAATCGAGTCTCTTAGACTCGAGATGCTAGTAAAAAATATAATTTGAAAACTTAGCCTACTAATTATAATGTTTAAAAATTACGGCTAATTTCCCATTTTGGCCCTCACAGCCTCATTAGTTTCTCTGTTCCCTCGTTCTCTCCTAGGGTTCGTTTGGATGGAAGAGTGAAAAAGTGGGAGGATGGAAAATTGTGGGAGGATAGAAAATATTTGGTGTTCCCTTTTATGTATTTAGTTAGAGGGGTAGAAAAGTGGGAAAATAAAAAACTCTTTTGTTTGGTTGAAGAAAAAAAATGAGAGGATAGAAAATAAAGTTTGTATAAAATTACTATTATATCCAATTTAGATAAAACAAAAATAATACATTATATTTTATTATATTCAAAACAATTTTTTTATATAAAAAAAAACCAAAACAATTGAAAAAAGAAAGAGTCTTTTACGAACATAAAAGAAAAGAATTAAAAAAGAAAAAAGAAAAGGAAAAGACAAGGATTCAGGACCCGACTCACAAGAGAAGGGGGTAAACATGTAATTTTAAGTGTTAACCCCCTTTCTCTCTTTTCTTCACAGAGGAAAAAAATTTGTGGGCCCGGTAGATTTTTTCTTCAGCATTTTCCATACCATATTTTTTCTTTGCTGTACCAAACAAGGAAAAACATTACCTCACACTTCCTCGATCTCGATCTCGATCTCTCTACAGCCAACACCTCTAGTTCAGAATCTTCCGATCTGCGAAACTCCACCATCGCCGATCTGCGATTCTCCTCCATCGCCAAACTGCAATCGTCTCTCTCGGGTTTGATTTTCAGTCATTTTCTCTCTTTATTTCTTCGTTTCAGTCACTTGCATGTGGGCTACTGGTATTTGGGTTTGTAGATTTGTGAGCTATTTCTTTGTTTCGGTCTCTTTATTTCTTCGTTTTAATCTCTTCAGATCTGTTATCATCTCTCTCTATTTCTGTTTGTGTTCTTCGGATTTGTGGGCGACTGGTGTTTGGGTTTGTTGATTTGTTCTTCAGTGTTGATTTGTGCTTTCAGATTTTTGAAAGACTTGTTTGGTTTGGACTTGTTAACTCTGATATGAGATGGGTTTTGCTTGGTTAATTCTTAATCTGTTTTTGTATTGCTTAAACATATAGTAATCTAGATGACTGGAATATGAGATTATGGATGTAATTCTTTGATTTTGATTTCTGATTTCCTATAAATTTCAATTTTTTTTTTTTTGTTGGGGTAAATTTCATTATTATAGTTGATTTTTGAAGTTTTTGACTTTGATATCGGTTGGGTTTTGCTCAATCTAAATCTGGGTTCTATTTGAAAGTTAATTGAGGATTGGAAAATTTTTGTCTGCATAATGGTTTCTTCTGAGCTTAGGCACCTTATTATTTATTGATTTACATGCTTTATTTCAATTTGTTTTGCTCTGTTCTAGGCACCGTATTATTTATTTATTTACACCCTGCCTGCATAATTGTGTTTGGATTTTAAAGTTAATCATTAAGTATCATCAATGACCACTGTTTGTTTAGTGTTTTATTTTCTGTTTGTTGTTAAACTTAGTAGTTATTTGCCATTTGGATGTAAATGTAATGACTAATGAACTTATTTATTTGGTTTTTTTGATAGTTTATTATGTTAAGGATGATTGTTTTGTAATGTTATTATGTTAAATTCTTTAAAAAGATGTTATATACTTGTATACTTGTATTTTTTTTTAAAGGAAACATATTTATTACTATTGGTTTGTTAGTTTTAGTATATTAAAAAATTATTAATTATTTATATAATTTAAATAAATAATAATTAAATTATTTATGATGTCACTAATTCGACCATCGGTCGGATCCCCGTCCGACCATAAAATGGGTAATTAGCTCCTTTTCCGGTTCTTTCCCTGTACCGGTTTTTAAAACCATGGTTTTTCATCAATTTCCCAATCAAATGCAAAACCTTTCAATCTACTGCTCCTGTTTTTATCCCATCTTTGATCATCTTTCTTACCTACCGCTCTTGTTTTTTAGATTTTCTTACTTTCTTAGCTTCTGATCCTTTTTTTTTAGATCTTCTTAATCTTCAGTTAACACATCATCCCAATGGGTATCCTCCTGCACGATGAAATAACCTCTTGTTCTTCTTCTTCCACTCGCCAATACAGGTATGATGTTTTCTTGAGTTTTCGAGGTGGAGATACCCGTTATGTTTTTATTAGATATTTATATATGGCTTTGTGGGACATGTGTTTCAAAGATATGAGGAAATTGGAACCACAAGAGATGGGGAGTTCGGAGGATCAGCCATGTGTCCAAAGGAGGATCAGCCTGTGCTTCACAGGCCCATTGTACATCGAGAGGAGGATCAGAGTGCGCCTTGCACCGTGCATACAGAGGAGGATCACGGGCGCCGCATGCATCCAGATAAGGATCAGCCTGGTATTGAGGTTTATCGTATGAACCATGACTCTGTTGTGAAAATTTGCAGGTCCACTACACTATTCTCTTCTCTTTTATTGCATTATGCTTATTATGTTCGGTTTTTGTTTTTAAATTGTGTGTTTGCTATATGATGCCATTGTGGTTTTTAGCCGTTCGAATACAATTGGATCTGGATTCGTGTGGGACAAAATGGCTCACATTGTTACCAATTGCCATGTCATTCAGAATGCTTCTGATTTTAGGTTCGTTCATTTTTTTTCTTTTCATTTCCTTGTTTATCAATTCTCTTTCTTTTTTTGGTTTTTTGTTCATTGTGTTGTAAAAATGGGATTCTTTTTTGTGCGATCACCAAAGCTGTGGAGGGTGGAGAAAGCCCGGTGTGCAACATATATTTCCTTATTGTTTGTGGTGCTATTTATTAACAGGGTCACTAATTCTGATGACACAAGTTATGATGCAAAAGTCGTCGGGATTTGCAAAAATAAGGATGTTGCTGTGTTGCGTGTGAAAAAACTTGAAGGCAAAGTGAAGCCTATAAGCATTTGTCCCTCTGCGAAGCTACTTGTTGGTCAATTAGTTTTTGCTATTGGAAGCCCTGTGAGTATGAGTTTTTAACGCTGCTTGCAAAACATATTTTTTTCAGTGCACTATTGCTTGAAAGTGTATTGTTTATCTGGTATGTGAAGTAGAAATTACACTTAACCCCCCTTATCAATTAAAATGCAGAAAATTCAAGCCAAACCCAACTCATAGCACTAACAACCAACCCGAGTCAAAACAACCTTTACTCAACCATATAACCCTCTTGAAATACATGAAAGACGTGTAAGACACCAATGATTTATTGTTTGATTATGTATGTCTTCTCTTCCTTCCTTTTTTATACATATATTTTTATTTTCTTTTGTTTTTGATCTGGGTAATGGGTTAATTACACATTACACACGTGAATTGGTCCAAATTTAAGTTGTCTATTTGTGGTTTAAAATTTGGCACTTTGTCCACCTGAGTTTAGCTTCGTTAGTCAGTTGTAACACATCTGGCTCTTCCATTAAAAAAACAGCTTTTAACACAAAAACATAACATAAAATGGATCAAAAATCTAGGATTGGAAGAAAAGTTTCAAGCTTGCCACCTGGTGATATTGGCTATATCACTTTTGTCAAATCTCCATAGATTTTCAAGGCCTTGGACTTGGTCTTAACGAAACTGTTCTCATGCTTTGGCTTATTATTCTGAGTTGAACATGAATTGTAATAAGATGAGCTTAAACTTTCACCAAATTGAGAGAGACTGATATGAATAGGCTTTATTATTGGCGAAATACCTTAATTTATAGGAGGCATACATAGAATCAGATTAATTCGAAGTAAATCCGCCTCCACAACTCAAATCCAAAGAGCTTGAGCTAGAACTTTGCAACATAAAAATGCTGTGTTCATTTTGTAAAAGTACGACCTTTTCATTCAATGCTTTGTTCTTCTTCTCTATCCAACGGACAACAAAAATCCAGTAAATACCATTAGTCAAGCAGTCAAACCATGTCATGGGATATAAAGCCCTTATTTATGGGTTCAATCTTCGCTCCAAGAGCAAGAGGGCACCAAAGTGGCAGCCCTGCTTTTATTAGTGATTGAAATTTCACAGTAAACGCCATGAAAGCCACCTTCTTTGATTAAATACTTCAACACCCAATATTGAAAAGGCTGAAACCTCCTATTTGAATCCCATCTCTTTCATCATCTATACCCATTTCCAAATGGCAAGGCCCAAGATGACGGTGATGAGCAACTAGTGAAGCAAATCACTAAGGTTCCTATTGAAATCAATGTTGTGCCATCAACTTCTATCATTGAAAAAATCAATCATATGGAAGCCGATCAAGACACGAATTCACATTTTCTTCAAAATGAAGGAAAATGAATTTGTCGACATGAATATGATCTCCCCAATTTTTCATTTTGTGTTTTTAAGTTAAAATATGTTTTTTAACGGAAAAGGCAGAGGTGCGTTATGACAGCCTAAAATTGCTTACTTTAGGTGGGCAAAGTAGCAACTTTTGAATCACAACTAGGCAAGTCGAGCCTAATCATAGGTGTAATTAACCTTTTTCTTTTTTCTTCTTTTGTTTTTTTGGAAGAAAAGAGAGACAATAGCGGTGTCTAAATGCAACAATAGGTCAAAACTTGAACCCCCAAGAGAACACCCATAAACAAAATTTTTTTGTTGAATTGCAAAAATTGATATCCCATATTTAGTGGAGTTCAATAAGAAAGAAAAAGTTCCTTCATGGCTCAGATGATGGTGACTATGGTTAACGTAAGCAGGGACGAAGCCAGAACTTGGAGTTAGGGGGGGCGGCTTTGCTGCTCATTGTGTGCAGCGGCTCCGGTCTTTGCCTTTATTGTTTTACTACTGAGGATTTTTGTTTAAAACTTTTAAAAGTGCCAAGTTGTTTGTTTTAGGTAAAATAGGTTGATTGGACTTTTTTTTTTTTTAGCTTTATTATTGGTAATTTTTGTTGTTGGAATTATTTTTTTGGGCTTCTATATTTTGTTTTGAGATTTAATCTATCAATTTTTTATGGCCTTTAAAAGGTGGAAAATGGTAAAACAGCAAAACTTTTACCTGGAAAGTGTGCAAGTATAAAGTGATGCAAGTGTGCAAATAAATAAGAATTTGCTATGTCAATAGTTTGTAAAAATGTTGTAAAAAAGTTTGTGGTTATAACATTACTTTTAAAAAAATTGATGGCATTGTTAAGGGGGGTAAAGTGTAATTTTATTGAACAAAATTGCTAAAATTAGTACATATTAATATTCACATATTTTAAAAAAAAATATGTGGGGGGGGGGGGGGGGGGGGGATTGCCCCCCTAGTCAATATATAGCTCCGTCCATGAACGTAAGGGTAGGCTAAAGATAGACGGCCCTAGGCTCTCATCTCCTAAAGACAAAACTAAGTAGGATCATGATGTATCTCCCCAAAACGACATCGGTACTTACAGGACCAGAACCAACACTACCACTTCCCATTGCTAATGGTGGGTTGGGGATAAGGATTAAGGAAGCTTACCACTTTCAATAAAGCCTTACTAGGGAAATGGTTGTGGTGGTTTGGAGTGGAGGGGACACAACTAAGGAGGCATGTGATGGCCTTGAAATTTGGGAAAGAATTGGGGGGTTGGAATTCAAATTTAAGTGATGGTTCTCATGGATGTGGCCTTTGGAGGGGTATTTGGATGGGTTGGGAGATTTTCAGCCAGCACATTTGGTTTGAGGTTGGTAGGGGAATAGACTTGGGTTTTGGCATCATTGTTGATGTGGTGACAAGCCTCTTAAAGTGGCTTTCCTGTTTTTGTATGAGATTTCTACAGATACGGAGGCTCTAGTGGAATCATTATAAGTGAGATAGAGTGTGGGGGAGAGTTGAATTTGGAATGCGCGGTTTCATCGAGATTTTAATGATTGGAAGTTGTAGTTGGTGGCGGATTTTATTTATCTCGTAGAGTCTTATATTCCTTTGTATGAGGGTAGAGGTTGAGTGAGGTGGAGGTTGAAGAAGAATGGGGATTTTTGACATTCATTCTTTTTATAATACTTTGAGGGGACCTTCTTCTAACACTTTCCTATGGAAAGGTATTTGGGGTGTGAAAGCCCCAGGCAAGTTCCCATTTTTATTTTTATTTTTTGTTTGGATGGCGGCTTGGGTGAAGATACTCACTGGTGATAATTTGAGGAGAAAGGAACATATTATTGTTGATTGGTGTTGCATGTGCTGATGTAGTGGAGAGACGAGAAATCATCTTTTGATTCATTGTGGGGCGCCTATCATTTATGGATGTTTGGTTGACCATCTTTCCTCATTGCTACATGTGTAAGAGAAATGGTGAATCAGTTGACCATCTTTTCCTTCATTGTCCTTTTGCTATGGATCTATGGTCTATGGTTTTGGGTCTATTTGGAGTTACTTGGGTTATGCCACACACTGTTTTGGGGCTGTTAGGGTGTTGGCAAAGCAACTTTGGTTGTCATCGAAATGGTTACATTTGGTCCATCATTCCTCATTGCTTAATGTGGTGTCTTTGGAGGGAGAGAAATAGTAGATGTTTTGAAGATATTGAGCGTTCTATTCCGGACCTCAAGCTTCTCTTTTTTAGAACTTTAAGAGAGTGGTTGTTTGCTTTGCAACAACAATCATTCCCTTCTTTTATTGATTTCCTAGACTTTTGCAATTTTTGTATTTGATTTCCTTTCCCTTGTCCACTTCTTGTGTACTAGGTTGTTCCTTTTTTATATCAATATACTTATTACTTATCAAAAAAAAAAAAAAATGGATGTTTGGAATTTAGTTTCATTGTGCTTGATGTGGGGCATTCGAAGAAAGCAAAATAATTGCACGCTCGAGTATTTGGAGAGCTAGCCTATTTTGTAGGCACTTCGTTTGATTGGTTTGAAGTTTGGGGACTCACATTTGGTGATTGCATTCTGATATTTATAGATTATTTTTTTTTCATGTACATAATTTCTTGTTGTTTTGTTATTCACTTGGCTACTTCGTGCCCCCTTTTTTTTTGCATGAACTACTGTTTTAATAAAATTCTTATTAACTATCAAATATTAATATTGGAGAGGCTTCCAAATGGTTTGTGGCTTGGTGCGTTTATTATTCATCTGAGTTGGTTACCTATGGTTGCCTGCCTCCAACTCTGCATGTTGTCAATGATTGCCAAATCAAGACTTCAATCATCATTTACTAATATTACTAATTCTTGATTCCTATCAATTAAACATTTAAACTAATGTATTAATGGTCTTTTTTACAGCTTGGACATGACCAGTCTCTTACAGATGGTGTTATCAGGTACAAAGCTCATTAAAGTTTAGTTCCTCAATGCTAGTATTTGGGATAAATAATAGGGTTTTGACTCTTCTCTGAAGTGTTCTAAATTTTGTGCATGAACCTTGTTTAATATAGGAAAAGTTGCCATAATGCTAGTAGGAGCGGCTGTGATTTTTTGGTTGTTCCACATTTTGTGAAACCTTTTAGTATTTTGGAAACAACATATATTTTATAATATTTTTATTTATTTACAGTCTAATGGAGAAACAAAAATGTGCATAAATAATTTCAAATATCTTTTTGTGTGTGTGAGATAACCGTTCATATTGGTCCTGTGTTCATATTTCCTACTGATATTCTCAATATAAATGTGGCCTTTTCATGTTATTTCTCAAGGAATAAGCATTTCTTGATATTTATACAAAAAAATGTGTTTACTATGTGATCTTTCTGTTCTTTTCTGTAGCAAGCTCGGCAAAGAAATCCCTTCGCTGGCTAATGGTCGACCTATTCAGGATGTTATACAGACAACTGCTTCCATAAATCCTGGTAATAGTGGAGGACCTCTCTTTGATAAAGATGGAAGTCTGATTGGGATAAACACGGCTATTCCTACTGCTCCATCTGGACTAAACCATGGTGTTGCATTTTCAATTTCTATTCATTCTGTGAGTTATTATGCAGACTTTACTTTTTTATTCTTGATAGGAGAACTTAGGTATGGCATCATGTAGATTTAATTGAGACACAACTTTTTAAACTTTATGCTTTAGATTGAGAGTGCATTTGGTTAGCGTGAAAAGTTTTGGTTGGGGGGGGGGGGGGTGATGCAAAATGAGGGAGCGAAAAGTGGGGAGAGAGTTTTCAATCCTTCCATTTTTTCACCACTCAAATCAAACACCATGAGAGAAAACTAAATCTATTCTATCCCCCTACTTTTCCATTGCTTTTCCATTTTCTATCTTCTCACTTTTCCACCACTCCAACCAAATGGATCTTAATTGGGCATTTTTTTTATTCTTTTGTGTTTGTGGGCTAAAGATATATGGGTGGAAATGAATTTCATTTTCACTGTGTTTGGTTTGGTGAAAACATAGGGGATGGAAACCCCCCCCCCCCCCTGGGGGGGGTGTAGAGAGAACTTTGTTAGTTTTCTCTTGTTTGGTCGGGAGTGGAAAATGGGTGGTCCTGTGTACTTTCCACTGGGCACACCAAAACTTGATCTCTCCAAATTGGAGAAAAAACGGGAGAGAAAATTGGAAGGAATTGAGAATCACTATTTTGTCCCTTGCTTACTGTTACAACATCTTATTTTGACAGTGTACAAAAAATTAGTTCAATTCAGAAAAATAAGAACACAATAATTACAACAAAAGGATGGGAAAAAAAGGTACGTAATAAAAAGAAGTACAAGTTAAATAGTTCAGAATTTTTTATATTAAAACAAAAACAAAAAAGATCTACCAATAATCCTTAGTGGAAAGAGAGGAACAGAGGAAAGCTGATGCTGACTTTGGTGGCATCTTTGAGGGCACTAGAGAATTTTCATCCCCATTTCTACTGCTTGGATATCTCCCTGTGTGTGTATGTAATGTGCTGCGAATGGAAAGGAAAGGGGGATGAGATATTGGGGAGTTGTGATTGTCCTCATTCACTTGAAGTTAATGGGCTTAAAGATGAAGCAACTTTGCTTCTTCTTTTATTTATTTATATAATTTTTTTTTTTTTTTAATTTATAAAAGTTAGAAACAGTGCTATTCATTTATTTATTATATTAGAAAGCTTGATATTTGATAATTTAAAAAGAAGATGTAGGTAGATAGGTAGGAAGTTTGATAAGTTTTTATTTTTTTAACCAACATAATTTAAGAAGTTTATCAAAAATCAAAACATAATTTAAGATAGGAAGAAAATTGGTATGACTTAATATAATAATAATAAAAAAAAAAGTGATATGCTCACTTTTATTTATTTTTATAAAATAATAAAAATGTGTAATATGCTATTAAAAAAAATTACTTTTTATATAATTAAGGGCATAATAGTAAATTTTTGTAAACTACATTTTTCATTCTCACTTTTCCATCCATCTACTTTTCTATCTTCCCAACCAAACATACATGAGGGAAAACTAAAATCTTTGCCATCTCCCACTTTTCCATCCCCTCCCTATTTTCTACCCTTCCACTTTTCCATATCTCCAACCAAGTGAAACCTAGTTTGCTATACTCTTTGTTTTTGGTGAGTGACTAAGTCACTATCCTCCTTGCATATCCAGGTATGTGGCATTATTGACCAGTTGGTGAGAGATGGGAAGGTCTTCAATCCACATTTGGGAATTACGTTGTCGCTTGTTCAGTTGCTGGGTGGATTGGATTGGCTGCTTGTAACAGATATTGCAGTGGATGGGCCAGCTGCTAAAGTGGTATGTACGCTTTCTTGAAATGAATTTCCTGCCTGCTAAGTGTCATGCTCATTTTTCTTTGAGAGTTATGAATATCATTGAAATTAGTTTCCTGGATATTAGGCAAGATGCTTTGTTTTGATCATCCTTCTTTTGCTGACTTCAGCTTCTTTAAGTTTGATGGTTTTCTGCTTCCATTCAGTGACTGTTGATCAATCTCTATGCTGCAGGGCCTACGAAAAACCGATCATCATGCCAGCATTCTAGGTCACATCATAGAATCTGTGAATGGTACAAAGGTCACCAACAGCAATGATATTTTTAAAATTCTTGACCCATGTAAAGCGGGTGATAAGGTATGGTTGTGTTTTCATTTCTTTGATGTTCTTATACGCTGTGTGTGTTGGGTGGGGGGATGGTGTGAGGAGCAGAGACAAAGATGGTTATTTCAAAATGGGAAACTTTATCTGATGACAATGTTTGATAGAATCAAAGACTTTATATATTAACGTTTTAAATGAGTATTAATAAATTAAGAAATAATCATAAAATTTGTAGAAAAAGAGCATACCTAATTTAATGAGGATTCTTTTTATTGAAGATCAAACCTAAATAAATCAAATTTGTTTGTGTTAATTACTTAATTGCTTTATCCAAGAAGACTGAGTTCTTTTTAGTTTAAATGGGCGCTAATCAAAAGTTATTTAGTATTGGACGTCACGGTTAGTTATCCTAACATAGTTTAGGATTATTTGCAACTCTGAAAACCAAATTAAAAAATATATAAGTATAATGATGTGGGAAAATATGAGTTTTAAAAGCTTATGTGGTTACATTAGAAGAAGTCAACAAAAAGTTAAATTGTTCTTGCACATGCAACGCCACTCTACAAGGCAGATGGAGCTCATTATTGCACGATGAGCTCATATATTGCACATGCAACACCACTCTACAAGGCATATTAGGAAATTTTAAAGTATGCTAAAATAATTGTTTGGTTTTCTATTATGTTCTTATCATGCAATATATGAGCTTATTCCATTTTACTATGGCCGAGGAACTTTTTGATTAATAGCCTGAAAATATATAAAGATGCTTAGTTAAAAATTTATAGAGCTGTAGCTGATTTAATTAGCTTCTAGAAGTGTATTTAATTATTTTGGCACTCAGGTGACTGTCGGGGTGCTGCGTGGTGATCGCAAGAAGAATATTTCTATCACTCTTGAGCTGAATCCTGATGAGTCAGAGTCAGATGTTATGCTTAGTACCAGAAACGTGTTTAAGGTCAGTGCATATAAGATAAATTTGTCATTATTTTTGTGTGTTAATTTTTTCTTGCTAAGGGGTCCTGAATCCTGATGTGCATATGTATTGCAAATGCTGTACTTTGATAGCAAAGTTTACATTATTATTGAGGTTAAACTGTGTCACTGTAATCTCCTTTAATGGGTATCAATTGAAAGCAAAAAAATAAAGAACCAAAAGTGGGATGTAAGAGCCACGCCTAGTAGGTCCATACACTTTACTGCACTGCCTAATCTCATAGTTTGCTGTAAGCAGCCATCGACCCACCTTAATTATGCTTGGCAATCATCGTGATGCTGGAGACATTGGAAAGACAGAGTTATTATATTTTATTTGATTTTATGTATCAAGGGAAAATTTGTAATTTTTTTAATATTCTAGAATGGGCTTTGCTAATGGTCCATTGGGTCTTACTTTAGTTTTATTTTAATTTAGTTATTTATTTGGGCTTAGTAATAAAAGCCCAAAGCCCAAAGTCCAAGTCTTATTAGGGTTTTAAGAAATTCTAGTTCTACTAGGAATAGGTATCCATATTAGACTTATATTTAAAGGGTTGTAATACTTTCTATTGAAGAAGAATAATAATAATATCAGTTTAGAGCTATGAATCTTTGTCTACGGTTTGTGTGATGCAAACTACTCCTAGGTGTGATGCTAATGAAGTCTAGGTGTGATACCTAGAAAATTGTTTCTCCTTTGTTCCATCCCAAACCCTACCAATCCTTGTCCCTTTGGAAACCCTATAATCCCTATTATTTTCCAGCCATTTCCCACCAAAACCTAACCCTAAACCCTCAAAATTGAAGCTATACCTGATCATTCCCAGGTGTTCTAAATCAGATTTTGTTTGTCCCCTTGGACTGCGCCACATTGCACCATTATTGGTATCAGTAAGTCAGTTACTTTGGCCCATGTAGTCCGCAAAGTTATGAAATTATCTGTAGTGAAGGGATATGGTTTCCAAGAGTAAGAAATCATCACATTTGTCATGGCATGAATTCCACACATTCAGGCATGTTGAGATTTATATTCTTTGCTATAATGGTGCATACCAGCTTTATATATAGGAATTTTTATTTTTTGTAACAGCGATATGTAGCATCACTATCATATGGGTGTAGAGCCCACAGATATTGGAACCATTGTTATATGTGAGGTATATTACGTAACGTTTATACATAAAACCATCTTGATAGATAGGTTGAATTAGGGAAATTCTTTACCTTCACATTCTTTAAAGTTATCTCTTTTGGTACCTATTAGTGTTTCCAACGGAGATATTCAGGGTTTAAATTCTCCCTCCCCCAATTATCAAAATAATTTGGTTAGGTTAAATGTGTTGCGTTCCAAGTTCAACACTCACTTTTGGAGAAGAGTTACAGCTTCAAGGAAAAAAAAAAAAAGTGATGTGTGTGACTGTGTTTTGTGTTCCCCCAGATTTAGATTTGGTGGAATACCCACCTCATGCAATACCTTAGATTGTGGCTATCCATTCAATCCTACGACTCTGATTGGATGACATGTCATCAATTGCGTTGATTGCAATTTTCTCTTCTGAAATTTAAACTCTTTTCTTTTTCTCTCTCTCTCTATCTTGCCTAGACTCACCCTCTGCTCTCTCTCAATCCCGACTGCTCACTAGCCACCATCGCTCTATCAGCCATAGTTGCTGCCACCTGCCACTGTCTTACCTTTAGCCATTGTCGTAGCCATAACATTGTCACCACCATCGCGCCACTTCCATCGACAGTGGCAACCTTCGACCTCCCTTCTCACGTTTTCATTTGGTAATCAATCTCATAAGTCCTAGGTTAGATTTGTACCATACTCTCTCCTTCACTGCCTCTCTTTGTTTTCTTGATCTCTCAAGTCCAATTGCGGCCAAGCTTCTGCTTAAACCCACACCCACTGCCGCTAGTGGTGCTTCTCACTGGCGTCAACATGGTTGGTGGCCATCAGGTCCCCATCTCTTATATTCTTTATTTCATTTTCTATTTTTGTTTCAATTTTTATTTGTTTTCTAGACATGACCAATACCCCTTTGGCTTGAGTTTGAAAAATGGGGTTTTGGGATATGGCCAAATGCTGTGATTGAATGAAAAGTGGTCTTCTTGTAATTGTTGTGTGTACGGGTCTCTTGGCTTTGGCAATTAAGAAATCTTGATACCAAATTATATTTCTTTGCCTAAGATCATCCTTTTCTTTGGTTTATAGCACTAACAATAATCCTTTTCTTAGTTTCTTTTGCTGAAACAACTTGCTTCTTAGCTTAATAATAAGCTCTTAGTTTGAAGTTCGTCACAATGTATTAGTTTTCGCCCATTCCCTTTGTTAGTTACTATTGTGGTTTGGGTTTGGCAGTAGTTGATTATTTTATTTTATTTTTATGTTGATTTTGGAAATGCACTGATAGAAACTTGAAGTGATGTTAAGCTATTTTCTATCCATGTTGTGCAGTGTTGAGGGAGATTCACCATACGTACTCTTAATTGGCTGATTCTCTTCTAAAGATTCATCTTATGCAATGGGTAGAATCAAATAATTCGAAGTTTGGTTGAACTTGTATCACCATACGTACCGTTTTGTTGTTGTATAATCGAATTGTTAAGCAAGTTGTAACTTCATGTTGTAGCCATGGTTGTAAAAACCGGTACGGTGAAAGAACCGGAATAGGGAGTGTTTACCAGTTTTATGGTCCGACCGGGGTCCGACCGGTGGTCGAACTGATGATGTCATAAATAATAAATAAATAATTATTAATTATAAAAATAAATAAATAATTTTATAACTAGTCATTTTAACTAAAAAATTTAATAATAGTAAAACATTAAATATTAACTTACCAACTTTTGGACACCAATTAACAAAATTCAACCAAAAAAAAAAAAAAAAAAAACCATAAAAAGGTAAAGTGTAACAATTACCAAACATTTTTAGTTATTTTTTAATTTGTCAAATAACCAAAAGAAAGTCACCAATGGGTAACAATATAGTTACCCACATAATACTTTTTTCCCACCTATCCTACACTCACACGTTTATATCACACTCACCACACATTTATTCAAACTTTCAAACATCTCTCTGGACTTAAAAAGTTTCTTTCCTATTCCATTTTTTGCTAAAGTCTCATTTTCGGATTTCCCTCTTCAATATTCTCTCCCTTTCTTTGTCTCTGTCTTTTTGATTTCTCCCCTTTTCTTTTTTCCTATCTTTCTTTTCATCTTTTCGTTTTCCCCACTCTCTCTGCTATGTCAGTTTGTCTTCCTCATGAGAAATAAGGAAATTTCCGCCTGAAACTTCAGCATTTTCTGAGCAATATTCATGAGGTTTTTTCTCCTGGACAATTTTTGGCCTCCATTCGCTTGGTTTTTTAGGCGTACGGTGTACTTGCACCTTTATGCGTGCATTTCCTTTATATTAGTATTTTAGGTGAACTTGTACTGGGTTTTTTTTTTTTTTTTTTTTTGAGAAGCAGTATTGGTTTTTCTTTGAGAGAGTGAGAAATACATTCCGGTTGAATTTTGATTTCGGCTGGTAATGACCGAAACTGTAACGTGAGAGCGAAAGGACAGACCACCAGAGCAAAACCGGTTCGACCTTCGATTTTTTCGGTTCTTAGGTTGAACCGGTCGGTTATTACAGTTTACCAGGTTTTAAGCTATTTTCGGTTTCTTATCATAACCGGACCGGATTTGATGCTGGTTCCTGGTTGAACCGGTCGGACCGGCCGGTTCGGTCTAGTTTTTAAAACCATGGTTGTAGCTGATTTTGTGTTGATGAATCGATGTAATTTAAACAAATTTGTTATACAAATAGCATGTTGTGATGGAGTACTACTTCATGTTGTAGCTGATTTTGTGTTGATAAATTGATGTAATTTAAACAAATTTTTTACACAAATAGCATGTTGTGGTGGAGTTCTATTATTAGCTTTTTGGGTCTTAGCTTGGAGTAGGTACTAAAAATTGAGGATGACTTAAAAACATGAATTATATCAAATTGTCCACATAGCCTCTCCACCAAAATGCCAGTTTATATGATGGAATTTCATGTAAGTGCTATTGATTAGTGCTTTAATTATTGGTAGAGCTTTCAACTTCTTGACCGGCTCAATATGTTCTCTTGAAAACAAGGATTACAACTCAAGAGTCTTCCAAGGATGCGTGGCCTATTTTACAAACAATTGATCCAAGGTAGAAGTAAACAAGAAAAAAACTTGAATCCAAAATGAACAAAATCTTATTAAAATATACACTACGATTAAAAAAAAAAAAAAAAACCATTGTAATAAGAGTTATAATGAAAACATGGTAGTTGACCCTTGAGAATGAACGACATTTCCCACCATCATAATACCTTCCTACAGAATAACCAAAAAAAAAAAAAAAAAAATTGATGCATGCTTCAAGACCAAATGCTTCAATTATCGTGTTGCCACCCTGCTCAACTGCAAAGCTAAATATAACATTCAATCATTTAGGATTAGGATGGTGCAATTTCGATGTAATAACAATGATTGAGATTGAAAGTTGCAAAAAGTAATTTTCAATCTCAACTAGTAAATAAAAAAATATTAAAAAAAAGTAAAAAGTTAAAGTTAAAAAGTTAAAAAGGTAAAAAAATTTGTGAAGGAAGTGGTTTAATTGCATGGTGCATTTAGTTTCACACTGGTATGACTCTTGTTTCTTGACGGTACATTTATCCAAAACTGGTATGTTTCTTGTTTCTTGACTGTACATTTATCTAGAACTAGCAATTTTCAATCCACCCTACGGATAAGCTTAAACAAAAGAAAATTGTTTTGCACTTTCTCAATAATAACAATTAATATCAATCTAGGTTTATGAAAGATATCATTAAAATTTTTCAACCCAATCATTGACAAGTATTTATTAAATAACTCTTAACTATAACAATAAGAAGAAAAAGTTGAATATCCCCTCTGCGTGGAGCTTCTTAACAATAAAATTATTATTGGAAATTCGTCAACAGCAAATAGAATGCGTCTTGAATTTGAGCACTAACACCTAAAGATACTAGAAACTTTTATTTAAATACAAAAGGAAACCAACAAGAAAAGGAAAGGAAGAGAGTTGAAAAAAAAAAAAATTGCACTATTCATAATCTCTAATTGTGCAACCTCAGTTGGAAATTTGGCATTTCTGTTACTGATTATGCAAAAATCCAAGCCTTATTGTAGAAATGTGAGAATAGCACAGTCAACTCTAGATATTTTGGGGCCTTAGGCAAAAACTAAAATGGGACATTCTCTAACTCTATTTAAAATTTTTACAAAATAGGATATTCTCTTACTAATTCATGTTTACAAAACAAATTAATTTAATTTTTTTTTTAAAAAGGAAAATTATGACATAAAAAAAAAAAAAAAAAAAAGCCTCATTGCACAGTGAATTTCACATTTTATATTTATGCCATTTTATTATAAAATAGTAAAATATGCATACCTGTTCAATATGTGCGGATTTGGTGCAGACATGAATTGTGCTGTGACATTTTTTTTTTTTTTGAGAATCGTGCTGTGACATTTGATTGTGAGTATTTTAAGAACTACTTCTCATTAAATTACTCGTAATTTTTTTTTTCTTTTCTTTCTTTTCGAGTTTGAATTATTCACAATTTTGTTGAATTGCATTAAGTCCAACGTGAATCAGCCAATTTGGATGAGTTCGGTGAGAGAATTGTATGACTTTGAGGACAGTATGAAGTTGTTGTCATTTATGTAGTTTACTTCATTGCATTTCTAGAAGGACAATTTAAAGTGTTTGTCATGAAATTAGGTTAGAAAAAGAAAGATCCTAATTAATTATGTTTGTATTTATTAATACTTGTAATATTCATATTTTTTTAACAAACAATTAGCCTCTACGCACGCGTGTTGCGTGTTTTTAGGGGCAGAGTTTTGAAACCCGGACTGTTTAATGAACCATAAAAGGGAGAGGTTCAAGGTTTTTAAGGTTGGACCGAGGTCGAACTGGGGTCGAACCGTGATGACATTATAATTAATTTAATAATTATTTAAATATAAATAATTATATTAAATTAGTATAAATATAAAAATTAATTAAAATAATTAAATAAAATATAGAAATCTATCTTTCAAATGTATTTTTTTATATCATAACTTTCCCAAAACAAATAAGAAATATTAAATACTAAGTAAAGGTAGATATGGTATTCTTTATTTATTTATATGTTGATTAGTTAAATTTGTGATAGCAACAATAATATACTAATTAGAAGGACACTTATATTATATTAAATAAAATAAAAATTTTAGATTATTTAATAGTTTTAAATTAAAATAATTTAAGAATCACACAATTGTAAATTTGAATACCTATCATTTATATATAAATCCATTGTTTTTTTTCTACTAGCTACTCTTTATCCCGTCAGAATTACAAAAAAAAAAAAAAACTGAGACAAATTTCGGTATTAGAATTTTTCTTTAAAAAAAATTGTAAATATTAATTAAAAGTACTAAGAATGAAGAGAGTTGTCACATCAATTACAACAAAAAAAAACAGCTAAGACAAATTTCGGTATAAGATATTTACTTTTAAAAAAATTGTAAATATTAATTAAAAGTACTTAATTCTGAATTAAGAGAGTTGTCACATCATGTTGGGAAGGTGAAAAAATTGAATGGCTGAAACTCTTCTGCCTTTCCAATGTAATCACGTGGAGGGGCTTTGACAAAACACAAATAAAAAAAATAATACAAAAACTAAAAGAGAGAAAGTAGAGACGGACAAAAGAAAGAGAAGGAGAAAAAGAAGAAAGAAGAAGAAGAAGAAGAATAAGAAAAAGAAGAAGGAGAAACAGCAGCAGAGGATGAAGCGTTCACCAGCACTACCTCGTCCACCACCACACTGCCAGACTGGGTCAGATCGGCTTGTTCATTTTTTTTTTTTTTTTTTTTTTTTTTTTTTTTTTTTCATATTTGCTTGTTCTGATTCAACTTTATTGTAAGAATTGGATTTTGTTTTGTGTTTTGTGTTTGGATTATTTGAGACGTTTTTTGAGAGTGAAGCGAAGTCAGATCGGCTTGTTCTTCCCGGCAGTTGTGTTTCTTTTTCTTTTCTTTTTTTTATTTTTAAATTCATATTCAAAGGGAACCGTGAGAAGCGGTCTGATCACGGTTCTTAGAACTGTGCGGTTGAACCGCGGTTTGAACGGTTTCTAGATTTTTTGACATAGTCTAGTTCTTAAGCTTAAAAAAACCATGATTGTGAGAGGTTCACGGTTTTTCTGGTCGGACCGTATGGTTCGTTCCGGGTTTCAAAACCATGCTTAGGGGCTCTTCCATTTTTTTTTTTTTCAAAGTACAAAACTTTTCATTAATCATAATTAGAGGTTTTGTACTATGCAAAAAAAAAAGAAAAAAAAGAAAAAAGAAAAAAAAGATTCTCTAAGCACATTTAACGAGCATGTGTAGAAGTGTGTGTGTATATATATATATTAGTATTTTTTTTTTCATTCTTGAATTATAATTTTCATAGTACATAATTTCTAGAATATTTTTCATTTGAATTATATATATATATATATTTTCATTCTTTAGCCCTTCTAAGCTAAAATTTTTCTTCTGTCTTTAGATAGTTTATTTGTTTATTTTTAATGTGTTTATAGAGTTTTCATCATTTATGGTCTCAGTTAAGGGAAGATTTGAAAGGTAGGGTGGGATTTTAATTTTTATGGCTTTTCAGGTTAAGTAGAAGGTCAATCTTGTTAATTGGGTGGGTTTTTAGTGCCTCTTTGTTATAATCTCAAGAAAATAGTGTGTAATGAGGGAAGCATGCCCTCAACTAAAAGGCAGTTTATTCCCAAAAAACAAAGAAGAAAAAAATCCACTTAAGAAAGTAAAAGACAAATATCATGTTTTAGGATTTGTTGTCATTTTTGCTTTAATTTTGAATGATTATCACTCTATTAATAACTAAGGAAGCTTTTTGTTATTTACTCAAATTCTTTCTAGTTTCATTTATTTACGAGTGTTATATGTGAAGGATTTAGCTTACCTCAAGTACTTTTTTAATTGGAAGTCTCATTTTATTTTAAATACACAATAACAAGTGGTAGTGAGTTTTAATCTCCACTTTTTATTTAGTTAGTGGGTAATATGTCAGTTTTTCATTAAAAGAAAAAATAAATTCTAGTTAAAAAAGTATTGAAAGTAAGCCAAACCTATATGTGAATGATAATATAAAAGAACAAATTTACCAAATTCTAGTGATATCATCTATCACGAAATGAAGTATTAAGAATTGGTCATATAGAAAACTTTCAAGAAATTATGTTAGAATTGTTGGAGAATATATATAAGACTTTATATCTCAAATAACGTTGAAAAATAATTATTAATTTGAAAAATACATTCGATCGATCGAAATTCTGGAAATTTGAATTTTTGAAAAACTGCAGAAGATTATGTAGAAAACAACTTAACCCAAGTAATTTCATGAATGAAATGCATGAGAATGAGTTTAAATGTTTTTCAAAAACATGAATTTTCAACCCAGAACTTCAAAACAAGGTTTTTAATCATCAAAAACACAATTTTTGACAACCCTTAAACATATTTTGCATCAAACACCATAGAAAACATAATCTTGGATGGCCAAACTAGATTTACACACAATTCCATGTACAAAGTTTAGTAAAGAATAACTTGTGAAGTGTGTGCAACTAGTAAAAACATGAGATACATGTGGGTGATTTGTAGATAGTAATTAAGCACAATTTCTACATTATTCATCACATAAATTTGAAAGTGACTATCACCTAAAGAGTTACATCATATAACTCTCACATCTCCTAGAAAACAAGCTTAAAATTATGTTTTTAATTTTAATTTTTATTTTATTATATATATATATATATATATATATATATAGAGCCTTATTGTATACAACCATTTTTTTTTATTATTCCATTTTTTTTAAGGCTACACCTTATTTTCTTTTTGTGCATGTGCTACACTTTCTCGATCACAAAATCTTATGATATGCACTAAGATGTTCATGATTGGCAAGTAAACAGTGGTGAGATGGTTATTTATGCATTTCTCTTAGGATTTTTTAGTCCTTACAATCAAAAGCATGTGACTTCAAAATCAAGATTATGTGATCAAAAACTATAAACTACTCACACACAACATGCACTATATAGCTCAAACTAGCAAAGTGTAGGAAAATAAGCTTATCCAAACTAAACAAGGTACACAAGCATGTTATGTAAAGATAATAGGCCAACCTCAATTACATCTTCATGATGTGTAATACAAAAGAAATAAAAAATCTTTTTGGTTTAAAAAAAAATTTATGACCAAAACTAAAAGCACACATTTTGCTAAGTGATTAAAAATGCAAAAACAATGCATGACAATGCTAACCTAAGCTATAGAGGGTAAAGACCCATGAGTACATGTACAAACTAGTACATAATCATACAAAATCATATTTAACGCAAAATAATCATGCACTTAGTTGAGCAATACATACTATTTAAGTTTCTCCACAATGTCAAGCATGTTTTAAATCAAGAGAGAGATATCATAATTCATGTAAGTCTCAAAGAAAATAAAATTGGACACAAAATAAAATATTTTTGTCTTTTTGAAAAATTTTCAATGTTTTTGGATTTTTTTTTTTTTTTTTAATAAAAAACAACCTAAAAAACAAAACAACCAAAAACAGAAACAAAACATGTCCACAAACAATTGAAAAAATTAAATCAAAGACAAGTAAACAACACTCACCTTAGCAAGTCTTTTCTCACCCATATAGCACGAGTTTTCGGCTTTGTAGGTGAAAATCCATGAGAAGCAGAGTGTATTTGAGGGATTACACCAATCTTATGAGAAAGACTAAAATTCTGCAAATTCCTTTCACAAGCCTCAAAAAGATCAACTGAAACAATAATGTCATTTTTATTCAAATCATCACAATCAAAAACAGAAAGACATTTAAAATTATCCATGATAACAGGGATCAAGGATCAACTCTATGTATAATAACCTAAATCAAGAGCTAACTCATTCTGATACCACTTGTTAGGCTTTAGATCCCTATAAACTAGATTGTTTAACCTAATATTAATTAACCAAGTGAATACTTAGGTTTATTATTCAGATCAAGGTTAAAAAAAAATAATCATATCATGCAAAGCAACAAAAAAGTAAATAACACAACAATATGATGACTCAGGAAAACCAAACCGGTAAAAAACCTAGGGAGGATTTAACCTAGTTATCCTCAAGGTAAAAACCAAATCCACTATAGAGAATCAAAGTTTACAATAAGACTTAGACCATTAATATCCTATTGCTACCACATGTAGAACTTACTGACATGACCACGTGCAAGCTCCAAATCCACGGACTTCTTCTCTATTAAGCCTTTGCAACACAAGCACCCACACTTGTGATAAAAGAGCACAAAATTTCCTTTTTATGACTCCAAGACCACCTTTGAAGGTTTAGATCATCAGCACCTTTGATGACTAGAGAAGGCAGCAACTTCTACAATACCGGATCTTAAAATTCTTCAAGGAATAATATCGATAAAAGACATGAGAGAGCTTTTTGGGTGCAAAACCCTAGATACAAAAGAGGCACACTCTTCTTTCTCTGAAAAGCCTTATAAAAATGGGTTTAAGGTTTATTTCATATACTAGGAGAAGTAGATCTGAAACCTTAATCATTAATGGGCTTGAACTGCTGTTTGGGCCAACTTAAAATTCTGCAGATCCGTATTTCTATCGGACGAGCTTGTCTTTCGATTGATCGAACCAGGAAAATTTCAAATTCTCTTTTCTGCAGCTTGCTTGTTCTTGGATCTTGACTTGAATCACTTTGAGCATTGTCTAATAATACCTATAGACTCTAGGATCTATATCCAGACAAGTTTGTGTTCACGATTTGCCAATTGTTCTAAACTTTTAGAACCTAATATATTGGACTCAAACTCTAAACGTTTTTACAAGCTGTTGGGCCTGATTTAAAAATCTGTAGAATTGCAATTTCATTGGTCGAGGCTTCTCTTCGATTGGTCAAACTTGATAGATTTTCAATTCTTCTTTCTGTAGCTTGTACGTTCTTGAAACTTAACTTGTATCAACTTGAGCAATGTCTAAAACACTTCAAAGACACTAAGATCTTATACTAGACATGTTTTTATACTCGGTTTGTCAAAATACAATGAATTTAGTTCCTAAACATTTATGACTAAATAATTTAGAACCTAACAGCATCATTCCGCATTTATACATCTTTTGCAAACAACTATTTAATATGAATTTCGAAGTCATGATTGATATAACTAGGGTAAAGTAAATTCAAATGGCAATCATGTTCATGATGAAATTTTTTCCTTCTCTATCCTCAAAAAATTCTGAATTCTCTTAATCTTAGTTATATTTTTTTGGTTTACATAAGTGTATTTTCCAATTCCCAAGTCTTGCTGATTAGCATTGTTAGTTGTGTTTTGAATATTTGGTCATATTTTTTTATTAAATGATTTTATTGAAATTCAAGTTTTCATTACTCGTACTTGGAGATTGATTCTATATAAGTAAGTCGTACATCATGTATGGAAGAAAATTAGAAAGAATATTGACTGTTATTTTTCAGCATTTGGCTTATAAATAGAATGAATTGTTCCTTTTAAACTCTTATCATTCGGTAGATTATGATAAGTTGAAGATTCTTATTACTTTGTATCTAAAAGTCTGCGTTCTTATTTTATTCTGTATGTATTGGGTGAATTTGTTTAGGTAGTGAGTTTATCTATCTTTATGAATGCGTATTTGTGTCCACTTCTCACTCTAGGAAAAAAAATGTGCCAATTTATTCATTCAATAATTGTCGAACCAAAAAAAAAAAAAAAAAATACAGAACTTGTATTCACATGTAAAGATAAAAAACCTTATTTTTTATTTTATTTTATTTTTTTGATACCAAAGGAAAATATTTCATTAAGAGAGAGAGAGAGAGAGAGAGAGAAAATCCTGATTTGAATGGTACCAATAATTGCTCCCGGACTATCTATTTCCAAACAGGATTGGAGCTTAGTGCTAGTTAATTTATCAATGACTGGGCCTAAGCCTATTAAGCAAGTGGACTTATTCAGTAAAATAAATAAAAATTAAGCACTTGGAGAGGTGAGTGATGAGTCATGACTGAAGTTCGAACCTTGGTAAGGTTGCAGTGATTGATTGAAGTATGTGCTATCTTTGGGTCTGTTTGGGATCCGCTTATTTTGCTGAAACTGAAAATTTTTTGCTGAAAATGTTGTAGATAAAGGTAAAAGTTAGCTGAAATAATATAGTAGGACCTATGAATAGTACCAAGAAGTGCAGTAGAGCTCATAAATAATAACAAAAATACGCTGAATAGTAAAATATGCTGGCCTTTTAATTTGGAGTCAAACGCACACTTTGTCTAACTCAAAAACCAAAAAACAAATCAATAGTTGCCTATCCAAACAATGCAAAAATTGTATTTACTGCTAAGAATAAAAAGCACGAGAAGAAATTGTATTTACTGGGGGGAAAAAAAAAGATTCGTATAGTACCGAATATATTAATATTTAAAAGCTGAAGAGCAGCTACATAACTATATCAGCATAGCATTTTGGTTCATTCGGTATACTTCAATTTATTTGGTCTGATCAATTCGGTTTGGTCTATTCCGGTCTAGTTCAGTCCACTTTGGTCCATTTGGTCCACTTTAATCCATATCCACTTCAGTGACGCTTTGGGAGTAGAGTTTTGTGTAAAAACAAAAAAAAAAAAAAAAAAAAAAAAAATTTCTTAATTGACAATTACCATGTCACATTCTCAGTGTAATATTGGTAAGTTCTTGATAAAATTACAATTTTCTTATATTATTAAAGTCCTGTAGTTTTTTGTCCTAATATAAGTGATTAATTTTTTTTTTTTTTTTGAGAAACAATATAAGTGATTAATTAATTTACTTATATTTGCTTCCTTTTTAAGTCATTCAAGACGTATAGATGATAAACCATTTGTAAGGAGAACTAGAAACATATTCCAACCACACATTAAATTATTTACAAAATATCTCACCTTATGTAATAATTAAATGTAAAATGTATTATGTTTCCTTTAAATTTTTTTTTTTACCTAATTTAAAATACTTTCAAATAACAAATATAGATAGCTTAATTTAAAATCTAATATTGTATTAACCATACTTTGTTAGAAAATAATCACATCATTTTAATAAGGGTTTGAGACTAACTCTTATAAATCTTATTGACTTTATTCATTTTTCACTTAAGAAAAAAAACAAATCATTAAATTTTTTCACGCACTGCGTGAGTTTGTGACTAATACAAATATAACTGCTCATGGACTATTTCCAAAGAGGATTGGAGTAGAATGCTCCTGTCTTTGCTTTCTTAAACATATGTGATGTTGATGGGGCAACTTTTGCTCACTCTCAGACAGTGGGTTTTGGGGATATCATACGTGACCATGTCCGCAGAATGTAGGCCACCTTAAGCAAACACTTTGCTGCAACTCTAGGAATGCTAGAAACCGAAGTTAAGGCCATGGAGGAGAGAGTGCTCTTCCCTTGGGACGTGGGAATCCACTAGTTGTTATTGTCAATATCATTGAGAGGACTCGACAAAAGCTGCAAGATTTTAGAAGTGTTCAACTATCTCACATAAAAAGGTTGGGCAATTGCCCAGCTTATGTTTTGGCTCAATATATGCCAAAAACATTGATTCTTTTGTAACTTGAATAAAGGAAAATTCATTCATGATTAAGTCTATTTTAACTCATGATACATCGTTTTTATCTTCTTAATAAAGTTACGATATTTTTATATAAAATAAAATAAAATAAAAACGTGTTTATTTCTTGCTCTGGATGAAAAAATTCTGATCGTACCAATTTTATTTTTTCCATGATTGAGAGCCAATAAATGTTCACGGACTAAATCCAAAGAGATTTCGAGCTTAGTGCTCTATTATCAATGAAATGACTGGTACTGTGATCCATTAAGCACTGGAGGTGGCAGGCGTGCTCACTCACTTTTGATTTGAATGAAAAAATCAAAGATGATCCAAATTTTTAACCGTAAAAATTATAGCATTTTCATACCTCCCTTAGCAATATAAATATAAATTTCAGTTGGACAGAAATTAGGACAATATGACATTAAACTTATCGATCTAGAGTGCCATTAGTAATTTAGTTTTTTAAATTATTACTTTTTGATACATTAATAGTAGACTTGAAGAGAATTTGAATTATGTATGTTTTTGTTTAAAACACCAGGATATGTTAATTGAACTATAAAATCCTTAGCTAGTCTTTTAATTATGTATAGATAATTAAGCAGAAAAGCTAAACTGGACTCTCTCACATTCTCTTTTATATTATTATATCGGATAATTCAAAGTCCAATCATATAAAATGACAAAATGAAAATGAGTTTTAATGGAAATATAACATATTGGATTCGGGTTTAGTGCAATGCAGTTGCCACATCATGTGAGATGTAAACATTTATTGAATTATATATATATATATATATATATATATATATATATATATATATATATGTATTAATTGTATGGTGCAATTGGATCTCAATCCTAACCAACCCATTAGTCAGCCACCTACAATTTTCTACACTTCAATCAATCCCAAAAAAATTAAATAAAAAAACTTGCACAAGCAACTAGGATTCCCACGTCATTTTATAAAATGATAAAAGACGCATCATTCAACTAACAGTTTGTCACTTTCTTTATTGGATAGATAATTTATAGATTCTTAAAAAAAAACGATAATTTATAAAATCATACTTGATTGTAATGGCTGAAGAAGATAATATTATTTTCACTATATTAATGAATAAATATATGTGGTTGAGTTTAATCGAAGAATATGAATCACAACACCAAAAAAACTATATTTAACTATAGAAAAATGTGAACACAACTCTTGAATCAATACTTTTTCTATAAATGTAACTGTGAGTGGATGATATATGTAAAAATAAAAGTGATGGTCTACCAATTACAATTGATCATATTATCAAATTGTAACAAATTGTATGATCATGGAAGAATTGATTATATATACTTGAAGAGCTCATGCAAAACACTCACAAGAAATGGCTCTACTATTACTGCTGCAGCAATCATGGCAAGAGCTACATAAACTATCCTTCCAATTAAATCCCCTCCTCTCCCTCCTTATCCTCTTCACTTTTCTTTATGTTTTCAAGCACATTAGAAGTGACAAACCCAATCTACCACCATCCCCACCAAAGCTACCATTCATTGGAAACCTTCACCAGTTAGGGACATTCCCACATCGTTCTCTTCAAGCTCTCTCAAAGAAGTACGGCCCTGTAATGCACTTAGATTTGGGGCATACTCCAACCCTAGTGGTGTCATCTGTAGCTATGGCCAGAGAAGTAATGAAGACACAAGATATCATTTTCTCAAACCGGCCAAAAACTACATCTGCCAATATCTTCCTCTATGGATGCACAGACGTAGGATTCTCATCCTATGGTGAGTACTGGAGACAAGCTAAGAAAATTTGTGTTCTTGAACTTTTGAGTCTCAAAAGGGTGCAATCATTCCAGTATGTGAGAGATGAAGAAGTTGCAATATTAATCAATAATATACGTGAGTCATGCCTCCAAATGGCTTCTCTTAATCTAAGTGACATGTTGATTGCAACCACAAACAACATAGTCTCTAGATGTGTACTTGGACAGAAGTTTGAAGGTGATGATAAGAGCGGGTTTGGGCACCTATCAAGAAGGATAATGGAACTATTTACAGCATTCTGTTTGGGAGATTTTTTCCTTTTTTTGAAATGGATTGATGTCCTTACAGGGATAGTACCAAGTATGAAAGCCACTTTTCGAGAACTTGATGCTTTCTTTGATCAGGTTTTGGAAGAACACAAGACAATGAAAAGTAATGAAGAAAATCCTAGCAATAAAGATTTTGTGGACATTCTCCTCCACCTTCAAAAGAATCCCATGCCCGACTTTGGGCTCACTAATGACAACATCAAAGCAATCCTAGCGGTCTCTCTCTCTCTCTCTCTCTCTCTCTCTGAATTATGTGTCACTAATTACTAAAATGTAATTAGTGATGCTCGGATACTACAAATTTTCTTTCATAAATTTTGTAATAACTTTAACTAGCATTTCCAAAAGTAATTTAGATATTCATTTATTAGGTTATTAAAGTAATACTAATAACATTCATTGTCACTTCACTTTGTAAACCTTCTATAACAGAATTAGTAGCACCTTTTAACATTTTCCTTTCTATAATTTCAGGACATGTTTGTGGGAGGGACAGATACTACTTCAGCAACTTTGGAATGGTTAATGACAGAGCTTATCAAAGCTCCAAGTACTATGAAGAGAGCTCAAGAAGAGGTGAGAAGAATTGTGGGAAAGAAGTCAAAGATAGATGTGAATGATATTACTCAAATGGATTACTTGAAATGTGTCATCAAAGAAACACTAAGACTTCACCCACCAGTTCCTCTTATGGTACCTCGAGAAACATCAACAAGTGTGAAATTTGGAGGTTATGATATTCCACCAAAAACAAGAGTATTTGTCAATTCATGGGCAGTCCATAGGGATCCTGAGGTATGGGATAGGCCAGAAGAATTTCTCCCAGAGAGATTCATAGACAATCCAATTGACTTCAAAGGCCAAGACTATGAATTGTTCCCTTTTGGATGTGGGAGAAGAGCATGTCCAGGTTATACATTCGGTGTTGCTTCAATTGAATATGTGGTTGCCAATCTCTTATATTGGTTTGACTGGAGGTTGCCCAGTCCTAGTGTTAAGGGGGAAGACTTGGACATGAGTGAAGTTAGCGCCCTTGTTGTGTCCAAAAAAATTCCTCTTCATCTTTTACCATCACTGCACTCTCCTTCATCTGTCTTTTAAGAGATTCATGGATAAGTTCTCATAATAATGTAATTTTTCTGTGCTCACTTATTTTGTTTTAGAATTTTCTGTTGTTTCCTAGTTTAGTATCTAAATTTAGTGTATTGGGACATCCAACTTTACCGGTGCACTGCAGTCTGCACTCACTTTCCTCACTTGCTACAAATACAAAGTCGATAACCTCTTGAACTCAGACATCATTACAATAATGGGTTTTAAATTTATAATTTCTTAATGGTTTACTTTTTGAAAGAAAAACCAGTAGTTTATCTCATGAAATTGAATTATGACTTGACTCTACTACGTCTCATTCCATTTAAAAAGTTAAAAATCATATGTATTGGCTTGATATTTACTTATTTATTAAAGAAGAAAATGACCCATATTTGAAGAGTATTAGAATATAATGGTTATAAGCAATGCTATGGACTTTTGTCACAACCTTTTTCAGAACTTTTTAAAGTAGCAATTTGTAATTGGAGGAATATTACTTTTACATGAGTCCATGACTGATGAAGCTTTTACTATATAATAATCACAACATCACATATCAACAATTATGAAAAATTTTGGGTAACCAAACTTACTTAATGGTAAATGATTAAATTCACAACTTCTTAATAATTTAAGCTTTTCAAAAAAGTGATAATTTATCATAATTTTTCTTTTACTACTAGGAAGCGTTTTTCAGGATAGAGACTAAAAGCGGTAAAAATAAAATATAGGGACTAAAATGAGAATCGCCTGAAAATGTAGAGACTAAACGTGGCTTTTCGCCTATTTTTAATTAGTCGCAAACCCACGTGATGCGTGAGAATAAATAATTATTTTGTATTGTAATATAATATATTGTAGGGACCAGGTTTGGGCACTTCTGCGCGTTGGTAGAATGGACCCAAGCCTAGCTAGCCCTTCAATGAATTTATAGAGAGCGGGGTCAAGAACTAGGCCCTAGTGAGGGATGCTATAGCCATGCATAGTTACTCGTGGATGTAAATAGTATGAACGTGGATAAAAATGAACAATGATGCTCCTCGGCCCTTCTCTTGGGAACTTGCAGTTCTTATTACTTCTTTTGTGATTGGTTGTAAGGACCTCTGGGAGAATACCGGTTGCTACCGTGCTCTTTTCTTTTGACTTTTTTCGTCCCCCTTTCAAGAGGGATTCTTTACATTATATACTCCACTCTCAATTGATCCTAGCCCTACATTTGTTGAGCAACCAGACCACTACTTGAGTGCCTATCCCATCAGCCACCTTCCCATTCTTCTTGTGGGTTGCAGCAACCAAGGCAGCACTGTTCTGGAGTCCCCTCTTCATTAATGCGGCCAGGATGTTAGTTGTGGACATTTAATGTGGAGGTGACAGTTCGTCCTAGACTTGCCCCTCCACCATGCTTCCATTGCTGACGTGTGGTACTTGCTCTTTCCTCCTTGGATATTCAGGGAGACCCCCCTTGATGGTGTGTTGCCTGTTCAATTTATGGTCTCGGATGTTCGAGGACGGAGACGTCCTCGGACCAGTTTCTTGGGCACTGGGCTTCTTACTTTCATCCTCGGACTCTTCATACATCCTCGGCGTGGGCTTTTGGGCCTGGTTCGAAGTGGGTCGGGGCTGTCTAATTTTCTGGCCCCACAATAGCCCCTCAAAATTTTGCTGTCTACATCCTCGGGCAGAGAGGAGGATTTTGACATCCTCGGGCCTAGTCCGTGTCCAGTCGAGTCTTGTCCCACGTCAGCGTTGGGGTCTTTTCATCTGCACAAGGCGCGTTGCTGACGTTTTGGTGCGCGCAACGTGTCCCTCTTTAAATTCAGACGGCTCTGTGCTCCCCACGTTCAACGAGGTGATGCCAATCTAGCGGTGGAGGTTCGCCTCGCATTTATGGGCGGGAAAACCCGCAAGGCTCTTCGATTTGGGGTATAAATACCCATTCGAACTGCTTTTTCCTCTTTTTCATTCGCAATCAAGAGTTCTTGCGCGTACATCTTGAGTCCAGCCAAATCTCCAACTACACTTCCAGCATAAAAAGCCTGTCCGAGGATCCTCTCTTCACTTCTGTAAGTCACTCTATCCCTTTCTGAGCTTTCTCCCTCCCTACTCCTCCTTCTCCTTCACTTGCTCTTTCTTAGGTTTCTTAGGCGTTACTTGGGATGGGTAGATTTAAGAAGCTAGTCTACACTGAGGAGGCGATAGAGAAATTCATCGCCGACTATAGGATACCAGCTAACATGGGCTTAAGGTATTGTGAGGAGGGGGAGTGGCTCCTTAAGAGGAAGGAAGGCGAGGTGGTGATTCCTATTATTGCTTTCCTAGAGGGTGGCATGAGGATTCCCATGGGGCCGGTGATGAGGGGCTATCTCACGTACTTTCGGCTAGCCCTCACCTAGTGCGCCACCAACATCTTTAGGATTCTGGGCTGTGTGGACGCCCTGAACGAGAAGATAGGGCTAAGGTTGACCTATCACGACGTAAACTGGTGTTACAACCTTCAGCACCTGAAAGGCAAGTCATATTACATGAAGACAAGGGAGGATAGGGTCCGGCTTATCCAGTGCCTCCCTGAGTCCAGCAAGGGGCTGAACAAGGATTTCCTCATCGTGTCCGGAGAGTGGCATGATGGCCTTCACTGCCCGACGACGGAGGGGACACCAGGTGGGACAGTGGGAGTAGGAGGGAGGTTCAATTTCCTATCGTTGATGCAATTTGCACCGTTTGGTTACTAATACGGACATGTTTTCTTTTTGCAGATCCGCACGCCTATGAGCGTCACTTCAACTTGGTCAACAGGGAGGATTTGCAGAGAGTGGGGCGGAGATTTTCGTGAACGAAGACGATAATCAAGTTCGAGCTGCTCACAAGATCCTCGGGTACACTCCGATCCAGAAATCATTTGCGGCTCCAAAGTACGTGATCAGAGCAAGGGATCCTCGGCTGCAGAAAATCACTGTAGCTGAGCAAGGGTTCTTATTCCCCGAGGAGCCCTCTACTCCAGAAGGCGTTGCATTAGCAGGCCCTTCCTCCTCTCACAGATTCGCCGAGGCCAGAGAAGAAAATCTAGAGAGAGAAGAAGAAGTTGCAAATTTTGGCCCTGCCGAGGACGAGTTCGGCGTTTTTGATCAAGTACATAAGTCCGAGGATCCTCCCGGAGACTTGGGTGATCCTTGTCTGACCGAAGCAGACATTTTAGCTCCAAAAGCCATTCCTCGGCCTGAGATGGGTTACAAGAGGAAATCCCAAACCAGCCTATTGGACCTGATCGAAGGTCAGCCGGGGAGGTCCCAGCCGAAGCTTCCCCCTCCTCCCTCCAAGACTCAGCCTGCCCAGACCAGGTCGGCCTCCACCCAGTCTAGGCTTCCTCCCCCTCCGCCTCAGACAAGTCTGCCTTCTGAGTCCATGCCCGTCGATCCCAAGCAGAAGAAGGACAAGGGCAAAAGGCCTATAGGGGATAAGTCAGTGTCCTCGCATGATGGGGACGACACTCCGCGGCCCCCTAAGCAGATAAAGATAGGCCCTAAAGGCCAAGATAGGCAGGTCATCACCCAGCCTGAGGCTCAGGCCTGGCTTCCTGCCCCAATGCTTCATGGGGAACCTCTGAGGGATGACTCATCCCTCAGGGATTTTAGGGAGGGCGAAGGCGCGCATGTGGCCGATGCTCTGGAGAGGTGCCTGCTGCTTCCAGCGGATATGGCCGAGCTGGATACTTTGAGGAGCAAGCAGGTCTTCCTCAGCCTTAAGCGGTACCTGGGAATGGTAAGACCTCCAGTACTTATGACTTTTCTGACGTCAATTTTTCTTTATTTTTCTGAGTTTGTCTGATTATGCATTCGTTTTGTTTCGCAGGTTGTCCAGGCCACCTTTAGGCTGGAGGCAGCGGCCAACGACCAGGGAAGGGCCTTTGATGCGGAGCGTGAGAAACGCTTAGAGGCCACTCGGACCCTCAAAACCTCCGAGGCTGACCTTGCTACTACCAGGGAGGAGCTTAAGGCAATGACCAGGGCTTGGGACAGCGCAGTGTCAGGCCTTGTTGGTGCCCAGAATCAGGCCAAAGAGCAGACGAGGCGTCTGGGCGAGGCGGAGGAGCAGCTGAAGATCGCCAAGGTGCTGATTGCTGACCTCACGGCGAAGGTGACTGCTGCCGAGGGGGCCAAGAATGCGGCGGAGTGGGCCAGAGACGAAGCCCTAAGGGTAAGGCTGAGGCGGATTTTGGTAGGGAAGAGGCTCTGGCTTCTAAGGAGGACGCCGAGGCGGCAGCTTACGCTGAGGGGGTAGTTGAGACAGAAGCTGCCTACAAAGCTCAAGTCCCTGGGGTATGCAGACTCTACTGCTCCCAGACTTGGAATGAAGCCTTCAAACAAGCTGGGGTTGAGGCTTCATCCGATATGTGGAAGGTAGAGAATGTCTACTTCCCTCCTGCTATCTGCGAGGCTGCTCCTGATAGCTCCGAGGTTGAGGAGGTTACTGAGGAAGTTGGGGCTACTCCAGGTGAGGGCGCTTCGGTTGCTGGACGAGCTGCTGAACCTGTTAAAGGGGGTGATCCCCCTGGGGTGGTTGAGTCAAGCAAAGGCCCAAACGAGGAAGCGCCCCAGGACGTTACAAATCCCTCCTCTGACTCCCAAGCCCCTTCCGCCGAGGAGGCAGCCATCCTAGCTGTGCCTCTGCAGGCTATCCCTCTAAGCCAAAGCTCGGAGGATCCTGAGGCCATCACAGACCAGCTACCCATTAGGGGGGGGGGGGGGGGAATTAAGCGGAAGGAATAGGGCCCTTGGCGCCTCGGTCTGCCTTGCTTTTGCCTTTTACCTTGTCTTTATATCTTTCCCCCTTTTTTTTTCTAAACATTGTAATGCGACTCCTGCCATGTAACTTTTATGGACTTAATGCAATGCGAGTTTTATTTCTCTTTTTATTTATTCTGGCTATTTATTCGTTTGCACGTTATCCATTCTCTTTTGGTTTTTTTTTTTTACTTGTATAATCTTAGCTCCAATTGCATTTTGGCCAATCACGGTCGGTAATTGTAATATCGTGAGGGCGTGTGTGCTTTGGTAGACCCTTTATGCCCCAAGGGCTAGGTAGGGCTCTGGTTCTTCCCAACACAGGTCTCCTTTGGGGTGGTTAGTTTCCCCATAGGCTTGACATTTAGAATCTTTTTGAAGTGGTTAGATTTCCCATAAGCTTGAGTCCGAGGACCATGCAGGGCATTGGTTCTGTCTAACACTTAGAAATTTTTTGAAGTAGTTAGTTTCCCCATAGGCTTGAGTCCGAGGACCATGCAAGGCCTTGGTTCTGTCTAACACTTAGAAATTTTTTGAAGTAGTTAGTTTTCCCATAGGCTTGAGTTCGAGGACCATGCAAGGCCTTGGTTCTGTCCAATACTTAGAAATTTTTTGAAGTAGTTAGTTTCCCCATAGGCTTGAGTCCGAGGACCATGCAAGGCCTTGGTTCTGTCTAACACTTAGGATTTTTTGAAGTAGTTAGTTTCCCCATAGGCTTGAGTCCGAGGACCATGCAAGGCCTTGGTTCTGTCTAACACTTAGAAATTTTTTGAAGTAGTTAGTTTCCCCATAGGCTTGAGTCCGAGGACCATGCAAGGCCTTGGTTCTGTCCAACACTTAGGATTTTTTAAAGTAGTTAGTTTCCCCATAGGCTTGAGTCCGAGGACCATGCAAGACCTTGGTTCTGTCTAACACTTAGGATTTTTTGAAGTACGAGATATGATGGACTTGGAATCCGAATCAAAAGAAACCCTTTCATTAATAATAATATCTTTTCAGATTATTTACATTCCATGGATGAGGTACGGGTTTTTCATCTAGATCTTCTAAGTAGTATGCACCTATCCCCGCTACCGAGGTAATTCAGTAGGGGCCCTCCCAATTGGGCCTCAACTTTCCCCATGATGGGTTCTTGGTCGCCCCCACGACTTTCCTCAGCACCAGGTCCCTCGGTGCTAGTGGTCTGAGCTTTACATTGGCGTCATATCCCTGCTTAAGCTTTTGTTGGTAATAGGCCAGCTAGATCATCGCTTGTTCCCTTTGTTCGTCAACCAGGTCTAGGCTCTTTCCCAGCAGTTCATCATTGTCGTCCGGGGTGAAAAAGCTTGTCCTCATTGTTGGGAAGCTGGCTTCCAAAGGGATAACCGCCTCGGCCCCATAAGCCATGGCGAAGGGCGTCTCCCCCGTTGACCTCCGCGGTGTGGTCCGGTAGGTGCACAGGATATGGGGCAGCTCTTCCACCCATCTCTCTTTGGCGTCATCCAGCCTCTTCTTAAGCCCATTGACGATGACCTTGTTAACAGCCTCTGCTTGTCCATTTCCCTGAGGGTAGGCTGGAGTTGAGTACCTGTTTGTGATCCCAAGTTCACAACAGTATCTTCTAAAGGCCTTGCTGTCGAATTGGAGTCCATTGTCTGAAATGAGGATATGTGGGACCCCAAATCTTGTGACGATGTTTCTCCAAAGGAATTTCTTTGCATCTACATCCCTGATGTTGGCCAATGGCTCAGCCTCGATCCACTTGGTGAAGTAGTCCGTGGCCACCAAGAGATATCTCTTGTTCCCTGGCGCTTTGGGGAAAGGTCCCACAATGTCCAAGCCCCACTGGTCAAATGGCAATGGACTAGATAAAGGATTGAGGACTCCTTCAGGCTGATGAATACTCGGGGCGAACCTTTGACATTGGTCACACTTCTTGACATACTCCAGGGCCTCTTTCTGCATTCCCGGCCACCAGTATCCTTGTGTGATGGCTCGGTGGGACAGGGATCTTCCCCCTGTGTGGCTCCCACAGATTCCCTCGTGCAGCTCTTCGAGCAATAATTCTGCTGCTTCGGGGTGGACGCATAGTAGGTATGGTCCAGAGTAGGAGCGCCTATACAACTTGTGATCCAGAGTAGAAGCATTCCTTCGTATTCTTTCTGCCTCTAACCTCTCCTTGGGCAGGACGTCGTCTTTGAGGAATCTCACTATGGGATCCATCCAGCTGGGTCCCACACTGACTTGATAGATGGGGATCGCGCCCCTTGCCTCCCCACTCGCCCTCTCCAGATGCTCGACAAGTATGGTCCGTGGCAGATCTCCAGCCGAGGACGTGGCGAGCGTGGCCAAGGAGTCTGCGTGGGTGTTCCCGCTCCTGGGGACATGTGATAAGCTAAAGAGGGTGAAGGCTGACTGCAAGCGTTTGACCTGGCTCAAGTAGTCTTGCATTCTCACGTCTCTAGCTTCCAGTTCTCCATTTACCTGGCCCACTACTAGCCGAGAGTCCGAAAACACTTCTATTTCTTTCCCTCCCAATTTCTGCACCATGGCCATCTCTTGAAGCAACGCTTCATACTCGGCTTCATTGTTCGTGGCTGAGAATCCGAGCCTCAGTGATTTCTCTATGACAGACCTTTCAGGGGACAACAAGACTAGCCTCACACCGGATCCTCTCTGGTTCGCGGCGCCATCAACGTACATCTTCCAGCACGGGGGCCCTGGGACGGAGATTGCTCCAACCGATTTTCCGTCCATGTCGCTCCTCTCGGCTACCTCTTCCACGATTGGTTCTGTAAATTCAACCACCAAGTCAGCCAGGACCTGGTCCTTTACGGAGGTTCGAGGCATGTACTTAATGTCAAAAGCCCTTAGAATCGTGTTCCATTTAGCGATCCTTCCCGTGTAATCGGCGGCCCGAAGTACCGACTTCAGGGGTAATTGGGTTAAAACGACCACCGTGTGAGCTTGGAAGTAATGGGGCAGCTTTCGTGTAGCGTGGACCATGGCAAGTATAGCCTTCTCCAAAGGTAGGTACTTGACCTCGACTTCGTTTAGTGACTTGCTAACGTAATAGACTGGTTTTTGAACACCACCGTCATCTCGTATCAGCACCAAGCTCACAGCGTGGAGTGCCATGGCAATGTACGCGTATAGGACCTCATCGGCCTCAGGATTAGACATGATAGGTGGCCGGGCTAGGTACTCCTTGAGTTGCTGGAAGGCCCTGACACACTCCTCGGACCACTCGAATCCTTTCCACTTGTTAATCAGGAGATAAAAGGGTCTGCACCTGTCAGCCGACTTGGAAATGAATCGATTCAGAGCCGCAATCATTCCAGCGAGCTTCTGGATCTCTTTGGGGTTTTGCGGACACCTAAGGTTATGGATAGCCCTGATTTGGTCGGGATCAACCTCGATCCCCCGGTGGGTAATGATGTAGCCTAAGAACTTGCCAGATCCTACGCCAAATGAGCACTTAGAAGCGTTTAGGCGTAGCCTGTGCCTTCTTAGGACGTCGAATATACAGCCGAGGTCCCCCAGATGCTCGGATACCAGTTTGCTCTTCACCACCATATCGTCAACATAGATCTCGATGTTTTTGCCCAACAGCGGCTCGAACATTCTCGTCATCATCCTCTGGTAGGTAGACCCAGCGTTTTTCAAGCCAAATGGCATAACCTTGTAGTGATAGTTCCCAATGGGTGTCACAAAGGCTGTCTTCTCTTGGTCCTTCAAGGCTAGTGGGATCTGATGATAGCCCTGAAAGGCATCTAAGAAGCTCATCCGAGGATGACCTGCGGTCGCATCTACCAACTGGTCTATTCGCGGCATTGGGAAGGGGTCCTTTGGGCATGCTTTATTCAGGTCCGTGAAGTCTACACAAACCCTCCATTTCCCACTTTTCTTCTTGACCACCACAGTGTTGGCCAACCATTTGAGGTAAAAAACTTCTTTGATTGCCCCTGCGCGTTTAAGCTTATTGACTTCTTCCCTGATGGCATCCACATGCTCTTTTGACGGGCGTTGGGGCGGCTGCTTCTTGGGGATCACGGATGGGTTGACGTTAAGGTGGTGACAGATGAAGGAGGGATCAATCCCTAGGGCCTCGCAGGGGTCCCATGTGAACACGTCGATGTTCCTCTTGAGGAACTCAAGCAACTCCTCCTTCTCCTGGGGAGGCAGCTGGGCTCCGACCTGGAAAAACCTCTCCGGGTCATCGTCGACGACCACTTTTTCTAGGCCTTCACATTTTGCTTCCTCGGTGGCCGCATCAGTTGATGTCGTTGAGGTCCTTGATTGCTATAAGCTCTTGGCCGCGGCAGTTGAGGATTCTGCATTATGCTGATGCGAGATGGCTGCCACCATACATCGCCTTGCCGTGGACTGGCAGCCCCGGATTTCGAGGACTCGGTCCCCTGACGGGAATTTTATCTTCTGATGCAACGAGGAGGCGACAACCCCCAGGGTGTGGAGCCAGAGCCTGCCCACGATGGCTGTGTACGGGGAGTAGGTGTCCACTACGATAAAGTTCACTTCCACTACCTCTGGGCCAGTCTGGATGGGCAACCTAATCATGCCCCTGGGAGTGACGAGCTTCCCATCGAAGCTCATTAAAGGGGAGCTGTAAGGTGTCAAATCCTCGAGCTTCAATCCCAGCCCCTTATAGAGGTTGGGGTACATAATCTCGGCTCCACTGCCATCGTCCACCATCACCCTTTTCACATTGTACTCGCCGATTCTGAGGGTGATCACTAAAGCATCGTCGTGGGGCTGGGTGGTCCCGTCCTTGTCTTCCTCGAAAAAGCTTAAGGTTGGGTGAAATCCTCCCCTAGCCCTCTTCGGCCCTGACTGGGATTCCTCGGCGGGCGCCTGGATCACAGACAGTACTCGCGAGGGGCGCGCTCCTGTCTTCCCTGGCGTAGCCAAGATCACATTGATCGTACCAGCGGGCTGCCTCATGGCGGTGTCCGTCCGTGGCTCTTGGTAGGTCTGGCCCTGATGGCCGCTGGAATGGTGCAGGAGGTGCTTCAGCTTTCCCTCCCGGACTAGCTGGTCCAGGTAGTTCCAGAGGTTCCTGCAGTCCTCTGTGGCATGCCCGTGGTCCTGGTGGTATTGGCAGTATCGGCTCTGATCGCGCTTCTCAGGATCCCCCGCCATCTTATTCGGCCACTTGAAGTATGGTTCGTTCTTGATCCTTTCTAACACCTTATGTACTGGTTCTCGGAACACGGCGCTGACGGTCTGGGCATTGGTCGCTCCAGATTGTCCCACGAAATCCCTCCTCGGGCGGGCGTTGTTGTACCGATCTGACCTGAAATCCCTTCTCTCCTGAGGGATAACCTTCTCCTTTCCCTTGCCTTGCAGCAGATCTTCCTCTACCCTCTTGTACTTAACGATCCAGTCCATCAGCTGCCGCACACTAGTGGCGGGCTAGCCAGTTAGAGACTTCCTTAGTCCATGCCCCATTGGCAATCCGTTCTTGAAGGTATTGATGGCGACATTGTCGAACTTGCCGTCCAGCTCATTGTAAATCTCCCAATACTTGTCCAAGTAGGCTTTGAGAGTCTCTCCGTCGCTCATGGATAGGGATAGCAACGCGCTCATGAACCGAGGAGGTCTGCTATTTGTAACAAAGCGGGAACCAAAGGCCTGGGTCAGCTGTCGGTACGAGTCTATGGAGCTCGTCTTCAAGCCGTTGAACCACCTCATTGCCACAGGTCCCAAGCTAGATGGGAAGACTTTGCACATCAGCGCCTCATTCCTAGAGTGCACAGCCATCCTCTGGTTGAACTGGCTCACATGCTCTACAGGGTCCGTTCTGCCATTGTAGAGAGTGAAGGTTAGCTGCTGGAACCGCCGAGGGAGCATCGCCTCTTCTATACGACGTGTAAAAGGTGACCTTGAGAGCCGGTCTAGTGCCTTGCTCATGGCATCACTCCCCAAGCCCCTAGGGGTAGGGCTGCCACGTCTACGCCTCTGGTAGCGCTCATCCTTGTGGGAGAAAGTTTCGCTCGGGGGTGTTCTCGACCTTTGCCTGTAGTCGTCATCACTTTCGTCGTCAAAGGGTAAGTCAGGGCTGGGCTCGAGTCGCCTTCGCCGTGCATGGCGCAGCTTTCTCTTCAAATCATCTATCTCTTGCTGCATGGCCACCTTTTCATCCTATCTTTGGGACGCGTGGCTCTTAACCTCTTGTGATCGCGTGGCCTGGCCATTATCGCGCCCCTGGGGCACGTGGCCGCCCCTACGAGTGTGGCTTTCGCTGGTTTGTGAGGTATGCACGCTTGCCTCTCAAAATCGTCCGTTCTCCTCGTTTTGGCCGTGCCCGGTGTCACCATAGTTATTCTGGTGCTGGGATTTAGCCGGTTCATGCCGATGGGAACTCCCTTGGTGAGGGCCTGATCCTACCATGCCTGACTGTTGTCCTCACTAAGGCACGAGTTCTTCCCACAGACGGCGCCAATTGTAGGGACCAGGTTTGGGCACTTCTGCGCGTTGGTAGAATGGACCTAAGCCCAGCTAGCCCTTCAATGAATTTATAGAGAGCGGGGTCAAGAACTAGGCCCTAGTGAGGGATGCTATGGCCATGCATAGTTACTCGTGGATGTAAATAGTATGAACGTGGATAAAAATGAACAATGATGCTCCTCGGCCCTTCTCTTGGGAACTTACAGTTCTTATTACTTCTTTTGTGATTGGTTGTAAGGACCTCTGGGAGAATACTGGTTGCTACCGTGCTCTTTTCTTTTGACTTTTTTCGTCCCCCTTTCAAGAGGGATTCTTTACATTATATACTCCACTCTCAATTGATCCTAGCCGTACATTTGTTGAGCAACCAGGCCACTACTTGAGTGCCTGTCCCATCAGCCGCCTTCCCATTCTTCCTGTGGGTTGCAGCAACCAAGGCAGCACTGTTCTGGAGTCCCCTCTTCATTAATGCGGCCAGGATGTTAGTTGTGGGCATTTAATGTGGAGGTGACAGTTCGTCCTAGACTTGCCCCTCCACCATGCTTCCATTGCTGACGTGTGGTACTTGCTCTTTCCTTTTTGGATATTCAGGGAGACCCCCCTTGATGGTGTGTTGCCTGTTCAATTTATGGTCTCGGATGTCCGAGGACGGAGACGTCCTCGGACCAGTTTCTTGGGCACTGGGCTTCTTACTTTCATCCTCGGACTCTTCATACATCCTCGACGTGGGCTTTTGGGCCTGGTTCGAAGTGCGCCGGGGCTGTCTGATTTTCTGGCCCCACATATATAATTTTTTATCTAAATTTTTTTGAAGATAATTTGTTTTCCCTAAAAATTAAACAATTTCTATTTTCCAATCAGGTTTATTTCGGTCCAATTTGTTACACTCAGTCCAATTCAGTCTACTCGGTCAATTTCGGTCCCCCTTCAGTCCATTTTAGACTAATTAGGCCTTAAATTAATTCTTTTTGTAGATATTCTTTTCAAGTTTAGCTCAAAAATTCACTTTTTTCTTCAATTTTAGGTTGAAAACTATGAAATTTTATTACATTTGAGTTAAACTCTGTACGGTCACCAACCCCAAAAATGGGGCATATTGGATTTGTTTTATAATGGGCCAATCCCACTACAAAAAAAGAATCTACTAGCGAGGGTAAAATACCCTCAAAAAAATTCAAATATTGTCACAAAAGGTTATTAACGAGGGCATATGGCTCTCGAAGGCCGTCGTATTTGTTGTTATTGCTAAAAGAAATTTGCGACCATACCTTTGCAAATAAATAATTTACGAGAGCAATCCATCATCGTTGCTGAACAAATCCATCCTCACAAATATATTACTAAACGATGAGAAAAGTCGACGACTTATTTTTAGCGAGGGGAAACGGTCATCATTAACAACTATTTGGGAGGGCTTTTATACCCTCGCAATTAGTTATTTGCGAATTCCAAATTGACGACATATTTTTTAGTGACAAATAATAACATTACTAAAATTTATTTATAAGGGCTTTTGATCCCTCGCAACTTACTTTTAGCGAGGAGAAACAATCGTTAATAACTATTTGTGAAGACCTTTATATCCTCGCAATTATTTATTTGCAAATTTCAAATTAACGAAGAGACAAATAATGATATCGCTAAAATTTATTTGCACATGATTTTAACCCCCTCGCAATTAGTTAAGAATAATAGTGATGACATTAAGCTGTCACTTAAAACATTTTTGCAAGAGGTTATAGAATGTCTCCATTCTATTAATTACGAGGGACTTCGTCGTCTCTATAAAGTTATTTATGACCAAATTTTTATGTCATCAGTGGTAATATTTTATATAATTTTTGAAATATTTTATTATTTATTTATTTTAAATTTATTTTATATCAATTTTGTTTAACTATCATGTTACAATAGTACAATAATTACTAAAAATTGATACAATAGTCCAATAATTACTAAAAATTGATCCATCGAAAGATAAAAATTCATATAAGTTCAACCTTTAAAATATAAAATATACAAAGAAATCCTAAAATTAAACCTTATTTTAAACTTAAACAACTAGAATTATGACAAGATCTATATTAGTCTTCCTCTGAGTCTCCCTTCAAGTTGTTTTCAACCTGTATGTTATTGTTTGAGTTGTCCTCTTCATCTCCGCTAGTACCATCCTAAAAAATAAAAATAAAAAATAAAAAAACATTAAACATGAGTTAAAATGAAACAATTAAAGTGAATTTGTATTTGTATCAATGCTTCAATAAATAAGTACACATATACCATATCAAATCTAATCAAATAATAATATATCATAAACAACAATAAACTCCTTATGGTCTTGGATAAGCTATAAGCAAGGAAAGCCCTGAGATTGGTTAAAAAGTTAGGTTTGCTATTCACTGCTTTGTATTTAAAACAGTGTGCAGCATCCCTACAGACTGCTTATGGAGGCATAAAGCAACCACATGAGCAGTTACCAGTTCCAGTATCCCTAAACCACTCAGGGTAACTTTTTTTTTGATTTACCAATAATGATAACTTAATTTGATTACTTAAACTACTATCAAAATTACATATATATTAAAATAATATAACAATTGTGAAAAACGTAAACCACAAAACACATATGACATACAAAATTGATTACAAAACCTATTCACAGTTGTCAAAACAGTAGATAGTGTCATAGTCCTATTATCATTTATCAAAACTAAATATAAAATAATATAATATTATAATAGATGCAAGCTGTAAACCACAACAAACCAATAGAAAGTTGTAGAAGATCCAAGAGGCAAAAGCGTAAGTTTGAGATTGTACCGTGGTAGCTAGATCTATGTTAGATTGTTGTGGTATGCCCATCGATTGCAACCTTTGTGCAAACTTCTCCTCAAGCTTCTCCACAACTTTTGCAAGTTTGGAATCCATTTCCTCTCTAAGACGTACCTCCAAATCTTCTTTTTCTTTTGTAAAATCTTCTCTGCAAAGTTTGCTACAACCTTTACTAGATGAAGTGAAGCCGTACACATCCTTAGCTTTAATACCTATTCCCATGCCAAGAATACGACCATGACTTGGTTCACCAACCACTTCACGAAAGATATGATAATCATTTGTAGAAAGAATGTAGTAAATTAAATGAAGTTAGACCCAACACCGACATACCTTGGTATAGTATCTGCAACCCAAGTCACCAAGAGTGACAAGGAGGAGCTTCAAGTTGGGGTGCCACAATGACATAGCAGATTCGTCATCAATCTTATTAATCCCTATGAGGAACTCAAGCTCCACATCACTCACTTTGATCAAATCAGCCTTATCCCAAATGCTCTTAATATGCCCACGGGCCTCCTCTGGTGATGGCCACAGTGGTAGCCATATGTTGGGCCTATATGTTCACCATCACCACATGGGAGCAAACTTTAAGTGTGCTTAGGTGGAACCAATACAGTAGCTATACTAATTTCTATTCCAAAATCCCAATTGAGTTCTCAAACACCAAAAGAATGATTTTTAATAATAAATCTCCAGATTGATATATGAAAAAAAAAAAAAAAAAAAAAGATCTTATAAAGAGGTGAAAATATGCAAATCATTATTTTTTAAATATCCTTTGGCTGTTTTTTTTCAGAGGCCATCATCAACTCTTCTAGTTCATATATAAATATCAAAATCAGTCCCATACTTTTGCTCTATAATTTCAATGTCTTGCACTTGCATGCCAGCTTCTATTATCACTTATCAGAGTATGATGCACATGGCATATGATTGAGTGTTGGGCTAGCCAAGAATTATAGCCTAGGCCCTGGTACTTGGCCCTTTCCTATTTGGATCAATAATAATATTCCATTTTGCAAATGTAAAAACTGTTTTTGTTTCTCTCTAGGAAAAAAGATTCAAGATCTTAAAAATTCCATGGGCATATCCATTCTCCATATCAAATGCTTTGATTGATTTACAGCTCAGACTATAGAAAATTTATGTTATGTAATGTACTCCTTAAACAACTTCCTACTGCTTTCACGTGCAATTGATGGAATAAGATATAGCAAAGAGTCACAAAGGAGACAAAAATAAAATAGACAAGTCTATGATGCATGGAAGTCCATATTAATCCTTCCAAGTCACTTTGGTCCTTACATCTACAAGAAACTTAATGCATTGCCTAGAATGGTTGTGTTTTGGGACCATGAAATGCTATGACAGCCAAATTAAGCCAAGGGAATGAGAAATTGGAAGTTATTCTAATGGCGTGTAAGAAAGTTTTCCTATACCTAAATTTCAAATGCACATGGAGTGAATAAACAACTGGTCCATTGCACTATTGATAACTCCCTCGAGTAGTCCTATTGTTATGTGTTTAACAGAATGGCCATGGCTAACAATATCATTGGTACTTCTGACAAAAAGATAGCTCTGTACAGATTTCATTCATTAGAAGAGATAAGAGATTCCTAGAAAATTAATATAAAATTTGTGAGATTGAGGATCAAAGATATTGGTACATAATCTAATAATCAAAGGTGGTTATTAAACAACCAAAATAAAATCAAAACCAATTCAAAAGAACCCTGATAACAATTCAAAACCAAAATAAAATCAAACTCATATACATTTAATATGGAATATCCAACAATAAGAACAAAATTTTACAATTTCCACAAAACCCACATGAGCAGACCAATTAAACAACAAAATACAATACAGAGTCAATCAAAAACTATAAAAGAAGAAGAATAAATTCCCAGGGCAGTGGTTGGCATAAAAAGCATTGACAGTGAAAGGCCCATCAGGATCATCCACAACGATCGACTGCCCAATTTCAATTTCCACAAACAATGAATCATCAAGCTGCACAAACCCCACAAAATACCAATCTAGACGTAGTACTATAAGGAAGAATCTTGTATCATGGGAAGCTAATTTCCATCTTCCTAAAGGAAAGCCATTTCATACAAAAAGAGTGAAATTACCCATAACTAAAACCCCCCATAAAAAAAGAAACCCAGATCTAAAAATCATAAACCCTAACTCATATCAATCAACCAAAATCAAAATCATCAAAGAAATAAATAAATCTCACACAACCAAATCAACACCAAAAAAATCCATATGAAAAATGATAAGAAATAAAATATGTGTAATGTGGGGCCGGTTATCCAAAAAGATGATGTAGAAATCGTAGGAAGTGAGCTTGTGGCCCAACGGCCCAGTCCGAGGACATTCACTTATTCGAGGATGGTTAAAGAAAGGTATTGTGGGAGTAATACAAGAAAAAGGGATGTAAGTCATGTACAGTGGCCCAAAATGCGTCCGAGGATAAGATCCACCTCGGATATCATGGTCCGAGATAGATGTAACTATCTTAGTATTCAAGATACCCCACAAAGTTGTATACAGACTAGAAAATGAATATAGAACAAAGGAGGAACTGGGAAAGATAACAAATATCTTCTAAAGCTGCTACCTCCACATTAAATGCTTCTCAGCTAACTCTCTGGCCGCATTAATGTGGAGGTGATACCTGAACAGTAACCAAGCAGCCTTATGGCTACTGAGCGAAGGTTCCGGGAGGTGCTGGATGGGACAGAAAGGAGTTCCCAGAGTAAAACCTACACGTGTACAATGAAAATGGGGTGAGGAACGCAGTATATAACAGGAAAGTGGGTGACATTAAAGAGGACTTTTGGAAAAAAAGAAAGAAGGAAAGAAAAAGGATAGAATCCAGAAAGAGATCCCCTGAGACCTAGCCGAGGAGAATTATGATTGTTTAAGTTAGTTTGAAGCTTCCTTTACCGCATAACAATGATGACCTTTTCTACCAAATGGAACTAGTTCTTTCGCCCACTGTCTAAAAATTTATTGTTTGGGCTTGTTGGGCTAAAAACCCATCCCTATTCTGGGTCCAATCCAACTTGAGTCCCTACAATTGGCGCCGTCTGTGGGGAGAGCTTGGTCTATTTGTAGGGAAAGGCAAGTGCAATGGTAGTGATGGAAGGGGGAGCACTACAGCAGCCATTGGTGGGCCCACAGCAGGTGGATGTTAATCCACACTAGGCAGAGCCCAGGGGCTCTCAACATGGTAATCCGTTGGTAGTCCATGAACAAAGAGGGGATCGTGAGGGAAGTGCGCGAACAACCCACACTGATAGAAGTCATTTTCGGGGGAAAAGCCATATTTCCCACTTAAAGAACGACAGGGACATGCAGCACGAGATTAACAGATTAAAGAGGGAATTACGACACGAGCGACGGAAGCGTATGGCTCACAACTCCGGGCAATCCTCTGAGGAATCAGATGACACCAGTTACAGACGGAGTCAAGAACTCCACCCAATGAGTTTTTTTCGCATGATGAGGAGTACCACCGTGAGCGAAAACATAAGAGTCCACCTCGCCAAGGCTTAGGGAATGACGCTCTGAACAAAGCGTTGAGTCAAGTTTCCAAATCGCCCTTCACGCGACGCATTGAGGATGCAAATCTTCCTCGACGGTTCCATCAGCCCGTGTTCACCATCTATAATGGTCGAACATATCCAGTGGAACATGTTAGCCATTTCAGTCAAAGAATGGCCGTTCATGCCAAGGATGAGGCCTTGATGTGCAAAGTTTTCCCATCTAGCCTGGGCCCAGTGGCGATGAGATGGTTCAACGGTCTGAGGGCGAATACCATTGATTCCTTTGAGAAGCTCACTCAAGCTTTTGGTGCCCGCTTTATCACCTGCAGGAGGGTTGTTCAGCCCTTGGGATCGTTATTATCCATGTCTATGCGGGAGGGGGAAACCCTGAAGGCCTATTCTGATAGATACTGGGAAATGTTCAATGAAGTAGATGGAGCCTATGATGACGTGGCCATTAACACCTTTAAGGAGGGCCTTCCAACCGAGCATGATCTGAGGAGATCTCTGACTGGTAAACCTGTTACCAGTGAGCGTCAGCTTATGGATTGGATTGACAAGTATAGAAGAGTAGAGGAGGATCAGATACAACGTAGAGGAAAGTCCAAGGTAGTCCCTCAAGAGAGGAAAGATTTCAGGTCGGACCGGTATAATAACAACCGACCTTGGATGGACTTTGGGGGCCAGTCAGGATCTGTTAATTCTCAGGTGGTTAATGCTGTGTTCCGAGAAACAGTACAACGGGTTCTGGAAAAGATAAAAAAACGAGCCATTCTTCAGATGGCCCAATAGGATGGCGGGTGATCCTACGAAACGTAATCAAAACCTCTACTGCCAGTACCACCAAGACCATGGACATACTACTGAAGATTGCAGAAATCTGTGGGACCACTTGGAACAGCTGGTCCGAGAAGGGAAGTTGACCCAGCTTCTGCATCATTCCAGTGGCCGAAGAAGTTAAGCAGGTTCGACGTTTCGGGGAGATGCCTCTTTAGGACCCCCCCTAGGCACGATAAACGTTATATTTGCCGCCCCGGGAAGAACAAGGTCTTGTCCCTCCAGGGTAATGTCTGTGTCTCATTGTTCGGATGAGAGCTCTAGTTTAGTGCCGAAAAGAGCCAGGCTGGGCACCTCACTGGTGCTGGGCTTTTCAGATGAAGATAAGAGAGGAACTATACAACCACATGATGATGCTTTGGTGGTTACACTTAGGATCAGGGGGTATGATGTGAGAAGGGTGATGGTTGATGAGGGGAGCACAGCCGAGGTGTTGTATCCTGACCTTTATAGGGGGCTGAATTTGAGACCCTAAGATCTGACAGCTTATAGCTCCCCGTTGGTGAGTTTTGAGGGTAGATCGGTCATTCCGATGGGTAAGATTAGATTACCTGTGCAAACTGGCTCAGATGTGGTAGAGGTGGATTTTATTGTGGTAGATGCTTTTTCTCCGTATACGGCTATTTTGGGTAGGCCCTGGCTGCATACCTTGGGGGCTGTTTCTTCCATTCTTCATCAGAAGGTGGAATATCCATTTGGAGGCCAGGTGTTAGAAATATTGAGAAATCAAGCCATGGCTAGGTAGTGCTTGATAGCGGCTATTCAACATCGGCCAGAGATAGATACTTTGGCCATGGCCGAGAATGACTTATAGCGATCAAAGACTCCAGGAACCCTCTTCAGCATATCCACTGGAGAAGCGAAATGTGAGAATTTGGAGAGGGTGAGTGTTGGTGATGATCCAGATAAGTACTTTCAGGTGGGAGCACAGTTGCCTTTGTTGGAGAAGGAGCAGTTGGTTGAGGTCCTCAGGAGAAACGTTGATGTGTTTGCATGGAATGCCTACGAAGCCCTGGGGGTGGATCCAGATTTCATTTGTCATCATTTGAATGTCAATCCCTCTGTTATTCCGAAGAAACAGCCACCTCGGCGTCCGTCCAAAGTACATGTCGAGGCTATTAGAGACGAGGTGATCAAGCTCAAACAGGCAGGGGCTATCAAGGAGGTGTTCTACCCCCAATGGTTGGCTAATACGATCGTGGTGAAAAAGAAAACTGGAAAATGGCGCGTATGTGTTGATTTCACTGACCTAAATAAAGCTTGTCCAAAAGACGCTTTTCCTATGCCCTGTATAGATCAGCTGGTGGATGCAATGGTGGGCCATCCTCGGATGAGCTTCCTAGATGCCTTTCAGGGCTATCATCAGATCCCATTGGCATTGGATGATCAGGAGAAGACCGCTTTTCTCACTCCCACTGGAAATTATCATTACAAGGTAATGTCCTTTGGCTTGAAGAATGCGGGGTCTACTTACCAGCGGATGATGATGAAGATGTTTGAGCCACAGCTAGGCAGAAACATCGAGGTCTATATTGATGATATGGCTGTGAAGAGTAGGGTAGTGGCTGAGCATGTGACAGACCTCACCAACACTTTTGAGATTTTAAGGAAACACAAATTGCGACTGAACGCATCCAAGTGCTCATTCGGGGTGAGCTTGGGGAAGTTTTTGGGCTACATGGTGACTCACCGAGGAATTGAGGTGAACCCCGATCAAATTAGAGCTATAAGTAGCTTGCAAACACCTCGGAATCCCAAGAAGGTCCAGAGGTTGACTGGGATGACCGCTGCTTTGAATAGGTTCATATCCAGGTTGGCGGATAGGTGCAAACCTTTTTTCCTTTTGCTCCACAAATGGAAAGGATTCGAATGGACAGAGGAGTGCACCCTTGCATTTCAGCAGCTTAAGGAATATCTATCTTGGCCACCCATTATGTCCAGTCTTGAGATGAATGAGGTCCTTTTTGCCTACTTGGCGATAGCCACTTATGCGATCAGTTTTGTTATGATACGAATGGATAATGGTGTACAACGGCCAGTCTATTACGTGAGCAAGTCGCTTCATGAGGTTGAAGTACGTTATCTGCCGTTGGAAAAGGCCATTTTGGCAGTGGTGCACGCTACAAAGAAACTTCCCCATTATTTCCAGGCACACACTGTGGTCGTCCTATCCCAGTATCCGCTAAAAGCAGTACTTCGGAGTGCAGACTACACTGGCAGGGTTGCCAAATGAGGCACAATTCTAGGGGCTTTTGATATTAAGTATATGCCTCGTACTTCTGTGAAGGGTCAGATTCTTGCTGACCTGGTGGCCGAATTTGCTGAAGGCCCTGAAGAAATAGAAGCAAGCCCACATGGCATAGATGAAAAATCAGTTGGCCTTATCTCCACGCAACATGCCTCGCCCTGGAAAGTGTATGTGGATGGAGCAGCAAATCAGAGGGGGTCAGGAGTGGGGCTGGTTCTGATATCTCTTGAAAAGGTCATTATCGAGAAGTCTTTAAGGTTGGTGTTCTCGGCCACTAACAACGAGGCAGAGTATGAAGCTTTATTAATGGGGATGGTGATGGTTAAGAAACTGGGTGGAAAAACAGTGGAGATGTTCTCGGATTCAGGACTGGTCATGGGCCAGGTTAAAGGGGAACTGGAAGCTCGGGACACCAGAATGTAGGGTTACTTAAGCCAGGTTAGGCATATGCAAGTGGATTTTGAGTTTTTTGAATTGTCCCATGTCCCTAGAAGTGGAAATACCCATGCAGACTCTTTGGCTACCCTTGCTACCTCCTTGGTGTAGAACTTACCCCAGGTAATAATGGTTGAAAACTTAAACACACCTACCCCATTAACGGGGGACTCGCTTCAGGTCAATCAAATCAGCACGGTGCGTAGTTGGATGGATCCTATAATACTATTCCTTGAGAAGGATATACTGCCCGAGGACAGATCAGAAGCTGAAAAGATACGAAGGAAGGCTCCTTGGTTTTGGCTGTCCGAGGACAAAAAATTATACAAACGCTCTTTCTCTGGGCCATATCTGCTTTGTGTGCACCCGGAAGCCTCAGAGGCACTTCTAGAAGAGCTACATGAAGGAATTTGTGGGAGTCACACTGGTGGAAGATCTTTATCTCACCGGGCAATTACTCAGGGGTATTAGTGGCCAGACATGCAAAAGGAAGCACAGGAGTATGTTAGGAAGTGTGATCAATGTCAAAGGTTCGCCTCGAACATCCATCAGCTAGGGGGAGTTCTTAATCCTCTTTCTAATCCTTGGCCTTTTGCTCAGTGGGGTTTAGATATCGTTGGCCCTTTCCCTAAAGCAATAGGAAATAAAAAATATCTGCTAGTTGGCATGGACTACTTCACGAAGTGGGTCGAAGCTGAGGCTCTGGCTAATATCAGAGATGTGGATGTCAAGAAGTTTGTCTGGAAGAATATCATTACGCGATTTAGGGTTCCTCAAGCTCTCATCTCGGATAATGGTCTTCAATTTGATAGCAAGGCTTTCAGAAAGTATTGTTCCGACCTGGGGATAAAAAATAGGTATTCCACTCCGGCCTATCCACAGGGAAATGGGCAGGCCGAGGCTGTCAACAAGGTCATAGTAAGTGGGCTCAAAAAAAGGTTGGATGATGCAAAGGGAAAATGGGTGGAGGAGTTGCCACATGTCCTCTGGACATATCGAACAACACCTCGGCGGTCAACAGGGGAAACCCCATTTTCAATGATATACGGGGCTGAGGCTGTGATTCCTCTTGAAACGGGCTTTCCCACACTAAGGACCAGTACTTTCTCTTCGGTTGGAAATGATGAACTGTTGAAGAAGAATCTAGACTTGATAGAAGAACGACGAGAGAATGCGATGGTTCAATTGGCCTACTACCAACACAAGCTAAAACAGGGTTATGATGCAAATGTCAAGTTGAGGTCATTAGCCCCAGGAGATTTGGTATTGAGAAAAGTCTTGAGAATTACCAAAAATCCAGCTTGGGGAAAATTAGGGCCTAGTTGGGAAGGACCATATCGTATCACATCTGTAGCAGGAATAGTTGCCTATTACTTGGAGGACTTAGATGAAAAAACTGTGCTTCATCCATGGAATGTAAGCAATCTAAAGTGGTATTATTATTAATAAGAACAGTTCTGTTTTACTTCTTTGTACAACTTGTTTTAATTCTGCAACTTATGTTAGTCGATCTATTGAAGTATTAAACAGAAACTAAGTCATGTCAGGTCTTCGGACCACAACTTGGTGGAAATTAATACACTATGACATCTATTGAAGTATTAAACAGAAACTAAGTCATGTCAGGTCCTCGGACCACAACTTAGTGGAAATTAATACACTATGACATCTATTGAAATATTAAACAGAAATTAAGTCATGTCAGGTCCTCGGACCACAACTTAGTGGAAAATAATACACTATGACATCTATTGAAGAGACATCTATTGAAGTATTAAACAGAAATTAAGTCATGTCAGGTCCTCGGACCACAACTTAGTGGAAATTAATACACTATGACGTCTATTGAAGTATTAAACAGAAACTAAGTCATGTCAAGTCCTCGGACCACAACTTAGTGGAAATTAATACACTATGACATCTATTGAAGTATTAAACGGAAACTATGTTATGTCAGGTCCTCGGACCACAACTTAGTGAAAGTTAATACACTGTGACCTCAATCGAAGTATTATACAGAAGCTAAGGTATGACAGAGTGTTTATACAACAAACTTAGTAGAAATCAGTGCTTTTTAAATGGGTTCCATGCAACTAAAATTGTATATCAAAGCAAACTCCATGAGCATCACTTAAAGCATGTTAAGGTGGTCAATACCTCTATGGGTTAAACGTTCAGAATGCTATCTCAAATTTGGAACTCCTTAATGAATTTAAAGTAAGCCTTTGTAAGGCTGGGGAGTTCATTGTTATAGTCTGCTTTGGTTCCCAATTAGCATACATAAAGTTAAGTTTTCCCTTATAGTATCAGATTTCATTCCTCTATAGCCTGGGATCATGTAAAGATAAAGAACATTCGTGCAGGAAATTATACAAGTGACAGATAAAGCCATAATATCTCATATAAATTTGGAAAGGGAAATATACATCGCAATTAAAAATATCCTCAAAAAACTTAACACAAAAAAAAAAAGAGAAAAGAAATGGAAAATAAAGGGAATTTAACTACGTTAACTATTTGTTTAATTTTATTTGGAGCTTGGGTTGGGGAGCTTTGCCAGTTGCCTTAGGAGGAACGTCTTTCTCTTTTTCCTTTAGAGCTTCTCCAGCAGTTAAGACGGTTGAAGCTAAGGCCTGTTCAAAACCTTGAGAAGTTGTTCCATCCTTAGGCCCCTCTGCTGCTTTATCCGAGAAAATATCTTTTGCAGCTTCAGACACTTCAGGTTGTTTCTGCTGATTGAGAGAGGAAGGATTCTGAGGTTGTGCTTCTTTGGCCGAATCAGCAGCTATGGAGGATGCCTCTTTTTGTTGAACAGAAGAGCTTGAAGCTCGTATAGCAGGAGGAAAATAAATATTTTCAGGCCTCCTCAACTCGGAAGAAGCTTCGACCCCAGCTCGGTTGAGAGCTTCTGCCCAAGTCTGGGCACAGTATGCTCGGCAAACGACTGGCACCTCAGCCCGGAAATTATCCTCGGTCTCAGCAACGCCGACGTCGTATCCGTGTTGTTCGACGCTGTCTCTTTCCTTTTCGGCCTCAGCTTTCGCTTTCTCCGCCTCAGCTTTAGCTTTTTCAGCCTGCTCCCTAAGCCTCTAAGCTTCTTCCAGTTGTCCCTTTAGAGTTGATATCTCTTCCTTGGAAGCAGCCAACTGGTCATTAGCATCACGCAGACGTTTCCTCTGGTCTTCAGCTTGCCTTTGGGTGCTCTCCAAAGCAGAGTCAGCACTCTTCCGAGCGTGTTCTTCCTCGGCTAGCTTTTTCTTCAGTTTTTCAGCAGTTTGCTCAGCAACGGTGAGTGTGTGCACAGCTGTTGCTCGCTTCTTTCTCTCATCGTCTATTTGCTGGTAGCAAGCATTGGTTATCTCCTCCAGCCTGAAAGTGGCTTGAACGGCCTAGAAGAAAAAGAGTTAGTGATGCAATACATAGGGCAATGTGCACGACGGTTATAAAAAAAAAAAAAAAAAAAAAAAGAGAAAAGAGAAGAACAATAAGGGTATCATACCATGCCCAAATATATTTTCGTATTCTGGAAGACCTCGTTCCTCTTTATGCTTCTCAACTCGGCCATATCCTTGGGGAGAAGGAGGGTTTCCTCTAAAGCTGAGGCGACGTGGCACCCAATTCCGCCGTTAAAGTCCCTAATCGAGGCATCTTCCCTCAGAGGCTCACCACCTAGCATGGGAGCAGGGAACCAAGCCTCGGGTTCCGAGGACTGAGTAGTTGGCCTTGCCACAGCTCGTTGAGGCCCATGAGTAACCTTTTGCTGCTTCGCAGCTCGTTGGACCTCGTCTTCACGAGTCAGGTGAGGTCTCCCAGTTTCCATCACCTTCTTATCTTTTGGTTCTCTCCTCCTTTTTGGATCATTGGGTTCAGTCCCATGTGACTAGGATGATTGTGGAGGAGGAAGAAGGGACTTAGGTGGAGGGGGGAGATTGAGTTGAGTTGATTTCCCCGATGCCCCCCTTCCGGGCTGGCCTTCAATCACGTCCATCAAGCTCCTCTGACTCTTTCTCTGAATGCCTATTTCGTCAGCAATCACCTCGGGAGATTGGGGTTGATTGAAAACTTCAAATTCGTCTACAAAATCCAGCAACTCTACAACTCCCTCCGAAGCCTCTTCTTCTTCTTCTTCTTCTTCTCCTTCCTCTCTTTCTTTTTCCTCCTTCCCTTTCTGAGGAATGGAACGTGATGATGAAGCTCCTACAGAAGGAGTGGCCACAAATAACGGCTGAGTAAAAAGGGTACCTTCAGGAATCGGAACACCCTCAGGAACAATAAATCCTTCAAAAGCTACACTGATGCGGTGAAGCTGAGGATCTTTAGCCTTTATCACACATTTAGGAGCTTGAAAGGCCTTGGAAATTGGTTTGTGTCGAAGGATTATGTGTGCTGCTCTCAATTGGCTGTCAGATGGGTTCACATACACCTCGTATCGCAGGATTCTATCCAAGCTCTCCCTGTTAACCAGTCTGAACTGGGGCCTGGTGGTGTGCTTGTCTACAAAATCATTAAAACAAGAGAAAAACTTTATCATAAATAAGGATAACTTGATCTAAAAACTATAATCCAAATTATATAGGCTTATAGCCCAAAAACCCCACCTGGTTTTCCCTCTTTAGTCGGACAAGGTAAACCATCATGCCATTCCCCATAGAAAATAAGAAAATCATCTTTTAAGCCCTTATTCAACGTTGGGAGGCATTGGATGAACCTTACTTCTGGAAACCTAGACTTAAGGTAGTATCCCTGACCCTTCAGATGATTGAGATTGTACACCCAGTTCACATCGTGATGGGTCAGGCCTAAGTTCATCCTCATATTTAGGGCTTCTATACTCCCTAGCACCCTGAACATATTCGGGGCGCATTGTGTGGGAGACAACCTAAAGAATCTAAGATAGCTCCTAGTGAGGGTACCCATAGGAATGGTCATCCCTCCCACTATAAAGGCGATAATAGGGATGACCACTTCCCCTGTTTTCCTATCATTTAACCATGTCTCTGAGGAAGCATATCTCATACCCACTGTTGGGGGAATCTTATACTTAGCTCTAAATGTCTGTATATCCTCCTCGGACTCAACTAGACTCTTGAACCTACCCATTTTCTAAAAGTTGTGAAGAAAAATTAGCGAAGAGGATTGAAGGCTAAGGAGGGTTAAGGAAACTTACAGGTTTGGAAAATGAGCTCCTCGGACAGACTCTCAGTATTTATGAGAGCGTGGAGAGGTGAAAAAGAGAGACAGGTTCAATGAATACACGCTAAAACGGTGTGATTTTTGTAACTGAAAAGAGAGTTGATTTGAAAAGCTCTTTATAGTGGCGCAGAAATTGCAAGCGGGAAAAATCCCGCCCATAAATACTGAAGATCCTCCACCGTTAGATTTACATCTTGCCGTCGAACGTGGGGGACAAAGAAGCCGTCATCATTTAATAATGGCATGCTCCTGACGCCGAAATGTCAGGAGCGCGCCTTGGGCAGGTAGAAAGGCATTCTGAAGGTTAGGAAAGTCCACGAAAGAGATGAGAGCGAGATATCAAAATCTCCCTTTTTTCAGGGTGACAAAAAGCGAGATTTTGAGGGGCTATTGTGGGGCCGGTTATCCAAAAAGATGATGTAGAAATCGTAGGAAGTGGGCTTGTGGCCCAACGGCCCAGTCCGATGACATTCACTTATCCGAGGATGGTTAAAGAAAGGTATTGTGGGAGTAATACAAGAAAAAGGGATGTAAGTCATGTACAGTGGCCCAAAACGCGTCCAAGGAGAAGATCCACCTCGGATATCATGGTCCGAGGTAGATGTAACTATCTTAGTATTCAAGATACCCCACAAAGTTGTATACGGACTAGAAAATGAATATAGAACAAAGGAGGAACTGGGAAAGATACAAATATCTTCTAAAACTGCTACCTCCACATTAAATGCTTCACAGCTAACTCTCTGGCTGCATTAATGTGGAGGTGATACCTGAACAGTAACCAAGCAGCCTTATGGCTACTGAGCGAAGGTTCTGGGAGGTGCTAGATGGGATAGAAAGGAGTTCCCAGAGTAAAACCTACACGTGTACGGTGAAAATGGGGTGAGGAACGCAGTATATAACAGGAAAGTGGGTGACATTAAAGAGGACTTTTGGAAAAAAAGAAAGAAGGAAAGAAAAAGGATAGAATCCAGAAAGAGATCCCCTGAGACCTAGCCGATTTAAGTTAGTTTGAAGCTTTTTTTACCGCATAACAATGATGACCTTTTCTACCAAATGGAACTAGTTCTTTCGCCCACTGTCTAAAAATTTATTGTTTGGGCTTGTTGGGCTAAAAACCCATCCCTATTTTGGGTCCAATCCAACTTGAGTCCCTACATGTAAAAATTATGATTCATCAAAAATAAAACCTGAAACTTTAAGGTGTTTTTCTAGCAAGGAGTAGAAATCGAACCTAAGAAAAACCAGAGAAAGGTTAGAGATGAAGAAAAACGAAAAGAAAATGAGAAATCTAATCTAAAAAGACAAAAAATACCTGGGTCTCGCCGGAGATGGGCGACGCTGGCGGATGGTGGAGCTTGCTAATGGTGCCTCAGACCTTGGGTTCGGCCTTGTCGGCGTTGGGCTCGGTGGCACTGGGCTGATCTCTCCTCGTCGGCATTGGCGGAGCTGTGTGTGTAAGTGTGAATGTGAGAGATAGGGAGAAAATGAGAGAAAGTTTTGTGTAGTGGGAAATGAAATATTGGTGGGAAAATAAAATGTTTTGTGTGGGAAATGAAATTTTATGCAGGCAAAGTGATGAATTAGAAATGTGTGGAGTGTGGACTTCACTTATAACATAAAATGTGGCCCTTTTTTTTTTTTTTTTAAATGAAAGAAACGTGTGGTCCAAATGATATTAACTTGATAAGTTTATCTTTTTACTAAAAATTAATGATAAACTTTTGCTAAAAAAAAAAAGGCTAATCACTAAAATGTTCCTCAAAACAAAAATAAAAAATTACTAATGGCGTAATTACAGTAATGGGTCATTTGGATACAACTTATTTTTGCTGAAAACTGAAAACTAAAAACACTGTAGCAAAATAATTTTTAAATGTGTGAATAGTGCCATGAAACCTATTTTTAATGAAAAAGTGGCTGAAAAGTGAAGTTTATGGAACCCGACCCGTGAACAGTGCACGGATGCATTGTTTATGGGAGAATAGTCAAAAGTTGCGGTTTGAAAAAAAAAAAGAAAAAAAGAAAGAGAAAACGCGCGGAATCAAAACGCAAACGTGAATCCAAACAGATACTAAGTATTTTTAAAAGAAAAATTAATTAGAATTTAATGAATTAGAATAATAATATCTTAAATTAAGATTAGATAGTGTATTTTTATCAAAATAAATAGAAAGAGATAACAATAAATTAATGAATATTTATAAGTAATAGATAATAATTTAAAAACTAGTGAATTTTTTAAGGAAGAATTAATGGATAAACTCATTCCGAAAATATAGGTAAATTTGACCAAAATACTCCCAATACCACTGGACTTGGTGAAATCCATATTCAAATCTTGATCATTAGGATTGAAAAGTATGATGAAATATTGGTGTTGGTAAAATTTGAGACCAATTTGATGGTCAGATTGAGAGAATATATATAGCCATATTGGTATAAAACATATGTCCATCATGTGCCATTCTTAGATTTGAAATCTAACCGTTGGATTTGAAAAGTGTAATGAAAGGTTCATTCTGGTAAATTATGGTCACAATTAAACGATTGGATTTAGAGAAAGGCGCGGTCAAAGTGTAGTCAAAGTTGGTCAAACCCGATCAAACTTAATAGATGGTCCCGATACTACTGGACTTGGTGAAATTCATATTTCAATTTTGATCATTAGAATTGAAGAGTATGGTGACATATTGGTGTTGGTAAAATTTGAGACCAATTAGATGGTCAGATTGAAAGAATATATGTAGCCATATAGGTACACAACACATGTCCATCACGTGTTATACTTAGATTTGAAATCTAACCGTTGGATTTGAAGAGTGTAATGAAAAGTTCATTTTGGTAAATTATGGTCACAATTAAACGGTTGGATTTAGAGAAAGACATGGTCAAAGTTTAGTCAAAGTTAGTCAAACCCTATCAAACTTCATAGATGGTCCCGATACCACTAGACTTGGTGAAATTCATATTCAAATCTTGATCATTAGAATTGAAGAGTATGGTGACATATTAGTGTTGGTAAAATTTGAGACCAATTGGATGGTCAGATTGAGAGAATATATATAGCCATATAGGTACAGAGCACATGTCCATCACGTGTCATTCTTAGATTTGAAATTTAACCATTGGATTTGAAGAGTATAATGAAAGGTTCATTATGGTCACAATTAAATGGTTGGATTTAAAGAAAGGCGTAGTTAAAGTTTAGTCAAAGTTGGTCAAACCCGATCAAACTTAATAGATGGTCCCAATACTACTGGACTTGGTGAAATTCATATTCAAATCTTGATCATTAGAATTGAAGAGTATGGTGACGTATTGGTGTTAGTAAAATTTGAGACCAATTGGATGGTCAAATTAAGAGAACATAGTCATATAGGTACACAACACATGTCCATCACGCGCCATACTTAGAATTGCTCCCACTCCATTTCCGATGCTATTGGCAGCTCCATCGAAATAAAGCTTCCAACGCCATGGTTCTAGTTCTATTGCCAAAACATCCTCGTCTGGGAAGAGGGATTTTGAGAAATCTAGATCATTGAATGGCTAAGCTGCTAGGTAATCTGCTATGGCTTAGCCTTTGACAGCCTTCGCACTACAAACACAATATCGAATTTAGATAGCTCTGCCAACAGGAGATCTTCCTTGTGAGGGCGGGCTTTTTCAAAGATGTACTTGATGGGGTCCATGCGGAAAATCAACTTTGTGGTGAAGTAGAGCATGTACTATCGCAACTTACGTGAGGCCCATGCTGGGGCATAGCATGTCTTCTCAATGGCCATGTAATTGATCTGACAACTAGTGAACTTCTTACTCAAGTAGTAAATTGCCTTCTCTTTTTGATCGGGTTCATTTAGCTGGCCTAACATGCAACCCATGGATGTCTCTTTCATTGCTAGGTAGAGAATCAACAGATGTCCTAGCATTTGGGGAACCAAAATAGGAGGGTTCAACAAATACCACTTAATCCTGTCAAATGTTGCTTGACACTCATCAATCCAATCTACCTTTGTATCCTTCTTCAAGAGCTTGAACAAGGGATTGCATGTAGCGGTCAACTGCGCTATGAAGCGAGCTATGTAATTGATCCTTCTTAAGAAGCTTTGAACTCATTTCTCGGTTTTTAGCATAGGCATGTCCCTGATGGCCAGGACTTTTGCTGGGTCCACTTCAATTCCTCTTTGGCTGACTATGAAGCTGAGCAATTTCCTTGAACTGGCTCCTAAGACGCACTTGTTAGGATTAAGCATCAACCTGTACTTGACAAGGCGCTTGAATAGCTTTCTCAAATCTATCAAATGATCTATAGCTTTCTCAAAATATTCAACATGTGCGTGACTTGGCAATCATATCGTCCACATAGACTTCGATCTCCTTATGCATTATATCATGGAACAAGGTCACCATGGCTCGCTGGTAGGTCAGAAGGGCATTCTTTAGACCGAATGACATGATATCATATGCATAAGTTTACCCTTTATAACATAAGCAAATTAATTATTACCAAGCCTAAATTTATCTTGAATATTTTGTAGAAAAATAGTTTCAACTAGTCTATTATATTTATTAGAAAAAACATATTACTAGAAACATAGTAATCATTTAGTTCTATTTCGGTTTAATTTCACAAAATATTTCATTCTAGTGACTAAACCAATACACTTAACCCCCTTTGTTCCACTTTAACTCAAATTCTACTCGATTTTGGTTGTTTTAGCAATTTTTAATCAATTAAGTAGGCATGCATTCGAAATATTATTTTTGTTTAAGTTATAGCTTTGCATCTAATAATTTTACTTATTAATTTTTAAAAAACAAGATAATATAAAAACTACAATGAATAAATGAACAGGAAAATGTGTTATGAGAAGCATTAATTTACAATTTGTTATTCTAATGATTAATTTGAAAAGCTAATCTTGGTCCTAAAAATGATTTAATATTAGTAGGCATATATTTTTAACCATCACAAATAATACACTTTTTGTGAGGAAATTCTATTGTCCCTTGCAAAAAGATTGGAGGGAAAAATTTTCCCTCCAAAAGTTTTGATATTTTAATGATTATTTGCGAAGGCCAATCTTAGCCTTCACAAATAATCTATTATTAGTGAGGGCATTTTATTAACCCTCACAAATAATATTATGTTCACGAGGGATTTTCATTGCCCCTCGCAAATAATTTGAAGAAAACTTTTATCTCAAAAAAAATTTATATTTTAATAATTATTTACGAATGTCAATTTAGTCCTCGCAAATAATTTAGTATTAGTGAGGGCATATTTTTAACCCACACAAAAAATAAACTTTCTACGATGGATTTTTATTGTCCCTCGGAAATAATTTGGTGGGAACATTTCCCTCCAAAACTTTTGACATTTTAATGATTATTTGTGAAGGTCGATCTTGGCCCTCGCAAATAATTTAGTATTAGTGACAGCGTACTTTTAACCGTCACAAATAACACACTTCTTGCGAGAGATTTTTAATTGTCCCTCACAAATAATATGGAGGGAAAATTTGCCTCCAAAATATTAGCATTTGTGATGGCTACAATACATAATTGCGACGGCTTTTCTTGTTGGTCACAAATATTTCATATTTTACCAAATATTTGCGAGGGTTTTATTTTGCCATCAGAAATAGGTTTTTTTTGCGAGGGGTTTTTGGGTTTGTCAAAAATTCTTCGTCGCTAAAAGGCATTTTTCCTGTAGTTCACCATCACCACGTGTCCAAGGCATAGCAAGCATGTAGCCATTAGTTGTGGTCCATGTGTCCAAGATAGTGGATGAAAGTGATAGCAAGATTAGTCATGGACCTTTATAGATGTATGCTACAGGTTTGGGGAATATTACAATAGAGACCAACTTCTTGAGGAAGCATTATTGCGTGTAGTACAAGCACAAGCACACTTGTCCAAGAAGCATCAAATGCTTGTGATCCCATTTTGTCAACACTCTATCTTGTCCTTCTCCAATGGGAAGGCAACACCTTAACCATTAGGAAAGTGACACATACCCATTTCCACCAATATTAAAAAGGATAAAGGACTCAATGACAAGGGATAGACACAAGATAGACTTTTTGACACTACGGTGGAAGTTCTTTCCCCACCTGTTCTTTCTCTTTTTCTCTATTGTAACACAATACCTCCATTGTAACCATTTTCAGAAAATGGTGGAATATTCGACTGGCTTGTGCCTGTGGTTTTCTCCCTCTCCCAACATAGAGGGTTTCCACGTTAAAACAAACTGTGTATATTTCTCTCACAACTTTACTCTCATGTTCTTCATTTTCTTACAAACACAAAGACACCATTTTTGACAAAGATGATGTCTAAATGTATTGTTAAGGTTTTAGAGATTTTTACAAGATAATCTCCAAAATCTAAACTTGCATGTACAAACTCTTTAGTTTTGAGTTAAAAAATACAAAGAAAATACTAAAATAGACATTAGAAATTAGAAATATGAACCCTAAAAAATGATAAATATTCAAAAGTCTTATTCGGTCCATTTGGTCATACTTAGTCCATTTTTTCCACTAAAGTTCTATTAGTTCCAATTCAGTCCATTCAGTCATATTCAATCCAACTCGGTCCATTCAATCTATATTGGCCATATTCAGTCCACATTTGCCCTATTCTGTCCACTTCGGTCTTCTTTGGTCCATTTTGTTTACTTAGGTCCTATTTGGTCCATATTGGTCTTATTTAGTCCGTTCGTCGACTTCGGTCCAATCTGTCTACTTCGATCCTATTCAATCCATTCATTCTAATTCGGTCCTATTCTGTCCATTCAGTCCTATTCTGTCTACTTGGTCCACTTTGTTCCATTTGGTCCAATTCGGTCTATTCAATCACTTCGATTCATTTTGGTCAAATTAGATCTATTTTAGTGCACTTACATAATGGGAAAAGACATGTTTGGGTTGAAAGCACCTAATCTAAATCCAAATTTATACTAAAAATATATAAATCTCAAACTTGTAATATCTAAAATCTTAAGCATGACATTTATTGCTGCTACGCTTTTGTTAAGCCACATTAATGTAGCTAAATTTAAGTGAAAGTCTTTCTAAATGTAAATGTTATGAATATATAAATGTAATCTTAAGGACATTTATTCATTTGTTTTAATGTCGTTACCTTTAAATGAATTGCATGAGATTAATTATACATTTAAGCAAAATAAATAATTATATACATATATGTATGTATGTATAATTTTTATTTAAATAAATTATTCAAATTATTCATTCTATTAAAAGAGATTATCATGATAATTAAAACTCATATCAAACTTACATTCAATATGTATAATTTATTCCCTAAATTTTATTGTGGAGAGAGAGAGAGAGAGAGAGAGAGAGAGAGAGAGTACTTATGATGAGGAACTAAAAAATACAATACCAAAACGTATGAACCTAAAATAGAGTTTTAAAAATCACAATAATTCATCAATATAAAGTAGAGTTGCGAGAAAGGATGAAAAGTCAAGAGAAAGAGAATAACCACTTTTTCAAGAGAGAATGTGAGAGAGAATAATAAGAAATTTATATAAAATAATATGAGAAGAAAAAAAGTAAAAATAAAAAATATAGTAATAAATACCAAATTATCCAAGTCATGTTATGTCAAAAAATAACATTATATTATTATATATTATCTTTATAGTGCAATATGATAACATCTATGAAATCAAAGAGAATAAAAAGGCTACCAACTTAAAAACATAAAACATAATTACATCAACTCAAAGTAGAGTTCCAAATAATACAAAAATTCATCAACCTAAAGTAGAGATGCAAGAAAAATATTTATAAAAAAAAAATCCACCAAGAGAGAGAGAGAGAGAGAGAGAGAGAACATTTTTTCTGTGAAAAAATTATGAATAGAATGGAAAAGAGAATTGTAAAATTGTAGTAAGAGGAGGGGAATAAGAAAACCAAAAAAAAATAAAGAAAGATAAAGGGATAGAGGAAAAGTGATATTAAGGTAGATAGTAGTGGGAAGATAAAAAAGTAAAAGGGAGGGGAAAAATTAGAAATAGGATAGAAATAAGTTGGGAAATTAATAAGAAAAAAATTAAAAATAAGAGAGAGAATGTTGAAAATTGGTGGATGATGTGGTTGTTGATGTGGCTTAACAGGAGCATAGCAACAATATATGCTACACTTCAGCTTTTAGATATATATAGATTGGTAAGGGTTTAAATAAAATACAATTTGAATTTCTTAATCTAGTTTGGGTTGATGCGTTTTGTTGTTGTTTTTATTAATTTCCCATCTAAAATGTCTTTTCCCATTCTCAAAGAAGTTGACTAAATTGAACCGAAGTTGACCGAAATGTTATGTTGATATAACTCAATAAGAGCGTAATAACAATAAATTATTTTGTAAACTAGTGGAGTTGATACTGTACCGTACTAGCCGGTACGGCCTGTATTTACCGTTTCGATGCTTAGGCCGATTTAGAAATGCAGCTGTTTGGTACCTATTTAAATACCAGTTGTACTGGGGCTGTTTTGGTCATACCAGGGTATATACCGATTTTCGGCCAGAAAATGAAAACCAGCTAGAAAAAACGTTTTAAAAAAAATGGCAATAAAAAGGAAAATCACATCACCACTATATTTGCTAATATTCCAGTAATAAATTTCATTTTGGTGATGGCCCACCACCTCAGATCTCTTCCTCTTCTTCATCGTCTTCTTCTTCGCTCAAAGACTTGGACCAGACGTTCTTTGGCTTTCTCTAGTCTCTACTCTTATTTTACTTTTTCATTTCATAGCCCAAAAGCTCCATTGAATTTTGTTAAGTGTGCCTTGAATGACATGCAAAAATATCGAATACGCCTATAATGAAACTTCAATAACTAAAAATATCCAATACTCTACTAATTAAGAAAGTTATACACTATATAAATATTACCAAGAATCGAGAAAACGATATGCAAAATACAACCAAAAACCTACAAAATGACCTCTAATGGACTTGCATATGACTTTTGACTTTGCCATTTTAAAACTTGAAACTGATAAAAGTATGAAAACCAAGAAAACCTTAAAACACTAACCAATACCCAATACCCAAAACACACTCAAAACCTCCATACTCAACATATTTTGATCCTATCGAGTGGTCATAGACCCAATTTCGATGGTTGATTATGTTTGACCAAATATTGACCAAGTTTTGCAAACTTTGACTACTCATTTTTCACAATCTGACTGTCTAATTGATGTCATAGTTCGCCCACACCAATATCTCACCACATTCTTCCAATCCAATGGTCAGATTTTGGATTTGAGTCTAGAGCATTATGGACATGTGTTGTTGTACCAACACACCAAGAAATTTTGATTGGTCACGCTCTCCTAATCCAACCGTTTGATTGAGCTCAAAATTCATCAAAACCAATATTTTATCCTACTTTTTCAATCCAATGGTCAAATTTTAAATTTGGCTATGGCACAAGATGGATTCATGTCATATCTGCCTATAATGAAACTTCAATCGCTAAAAATATCTAATACTTTACTAATGAAGAGAGTTATACACTATATAAGTATTAGTAAGAATCGAGAAAATGATCTGCAAAATACAACCAAAAACCTACGAAATGAACTCGAATGGATTTGCATATGACTTTTGACTTTGCCATTTTAAAACTTAAGACTGATAAAAATATGAAAACCAAGAAAATCTTAAAACAATGATCAATACCCAAAACCCATTTAAAACCTCCTTGAACAACCTAATTTGATCAAATCTAGTGGTCTTAGAACCAACTTTGAATTTTGACTAAAGATTAACCAAGTTTAATAGACTTTGACGAAGTTTCGCAAGATTGGACTATTTGTTCTCACAATCTAACCGTTTGATTATCACTATAATTTACAAACACAAATGTTTCACCACATTCTACCAATCCAACGGTCAGATTTTGGATCTCCATCTGGTTTCATGATGGACACATGTTGTACCCACCCACTGGAAACCTTGTTTAACCCGTTGACACAATCTGACCATTCAAAATGGCTGAAATACGCCATCAAAGCTAGGAAATGATTGAAATCCCATAAACTTCTAAAGTGATGAAATTGCCCCTAAAAGCTTCAAAACGATCAAAATACATTTTACTTCTGAAATGACCAAAATAGCCTTCATATACTTAGAGGGTCTTTTTAGATATTTTTTTGCTGTTTTCAAAATTAAGACAAAATTCTAGAGTTTTAAGACAAAATTGATTACCAATGTCGACAGCGTAGGTCCATCGCAAATATTATTTATTGGGAAGGATCCAATTCCATTACTAATACATTCTTAATTTTAAAGCAAATTAACTATTTACGACTGTTAGCATGTTTGTCATGAATACAAACTCAATTAGGAAAATATAAAAATTAATTGTGATGGATAAATGTTATCACAAATGTGAAAAGTAAGGGGGAATTTTCCCTCCAAAATGTTTTACCATTTTTTGTGGCTTCATGTCTGTTGCTAATAACTGTTTTTTTTTTTTTTTCAATGGAACAATGTTTGTCGTAAATAATAACACCATAAAGAAATATATATTTTGTATTTTCGATGCACAAAGGTCATCATAAGTGTTAATAGTGCCGACGGTGTTTCTTCTGTCGTCATAAATAATACCCTCTTTTATATTTACGATGGAAGATTGTTTGTCACAAATACTAACACCATAAAAAATATATATATATTGTATTTTCGATGTACCAAAGCCGTCACAAGTGTTAATAGTTCTGACGGTTTTTCTTCAGTCGTTGTAAATAATACTTTACTAGCGATGAACATTTTTATGTCGTCGTAAAAAGTAAGGTGGGAACACTTCCCTCCAAAAAAAATCACATTTTCGATGAAAAATAGGCATTTTTGACAGACTCATTTTGCTGTCACAAATGTGTCAATATTTGACAAGTCATTGTCGACGGAAGAGACTTATCGTCGAAAAAGCTAGTTTTTACGATGGCTTTTTGTAGTCATCGAAAAAGTTTTGTCACAAATAGCAATCTTTTTTGTAGTCGACAACACACTAATACATCCACTGACCCACGTGAATGACTTATGACAGTACTACTACTATGGATTGAGATCAAGTGCAATTACTAAAAGCAATGGCACCATGCAATTACACCACTTCCTTCACAAACAATTTTACATTTTTAACTTTTTTACTTTAACTTTTTACTTCTTTTTAATATTTTTTTATTTAATGGTTGAGATTAAAAGTTACTTTTTGCAACTTTCAATCTCAACCGTTTATTGCTATTGCACCGGTAATTCCTTTGGTATTGCACCGGATCCTAATCCCTACTACTACACGTTAGATTCAAATTTTTTACTAGCATCCAATTGTAAAAAACAAATAAATGAAGTTGTAATTCATGATAACTTTGGATAAGTACAAAGGTCATCATAAGTGTTAATAGTGCCGACGGTGTTTCTTCTGTCGTCATAAATAATACCCTCTTTTATATTTACGATGGAAGATTGTTTGTCGCAAATACTAACACCATAAAAAATATATATTTTGTATTTTCGATGTACCAAAGCCGTCACAAGTGTTAATAGTTCTGACGGTTTTTCTTCAATCGTTGTAAATAATACTTTACTAGCGATGAACATTTTTATGCCGTCGTAAAAAATAAGGTGGGAACACTTCCCTCCAAAAAAAATCACATTTTCAATGAAAAATAGGCATTTTCGACAGACTCATTTTGCCGTCACAAATGTGTCAATATTTGACAAGTCATTGTCGACGGAAGAGACTTATCGTCGAAAAAGCTAGTTTTTACGATGGCTTTTTGTAGTCATCGAAAAAGTTTTGTCACAAATAGCAATCTTTTTTGTAGTCGACAACACACTAATACATCCACTGACCCACGTGAATGACTTATGACAGTACTACTACTATGGATTGAGATCAAGTGCAATTACTAAAAGCAATGGCACCATGCAATTACACCACTTCCTTCACAAACAATTTTACATTTTTAACTGTAGGGACCGGTTTCGGGCGCTCTCTAAGGATTGAGAGAGTGGACCCAAGCCCAGCTAACCCTCCAATAAATTTATAGAGTATGTGCTCAAGAGCTAGGCCCTAGTAAAGAATGCAACGGCCATGCATGGTTGTTCGTGGATTGTGATAGGTTAAACATGGGTCGGAATGCACATTAGGACTCCTCGGACGGGTTTGACAGGGGTAGAAGTTGTTCTTATTTCTTTCAAGAAGGGTTACAATGGTTGAGAGAGAATACACTGCTACAGTCTTATCTTTTCTCTGGTTTTCCCCCCGCCAATTGTAGGGACCGGTTTCGGGCGCTCTCTAAGGATTGAGAGAGTGGACCCAAGCCCAGCTAACCCTCCAATAAATTTATAGAGTATGGGCTCAAGAGCTAGACCCTAGTAAAGAACAAACAACCATGCATGGCCGTTGCATTCTTTACTAGGGCCTAGCTCTTGAGCCCATACTCTATAAATTTATTGGAGGGTTAGCTGGGCTTGGGTCCACTCTCTCAATCCTTAGAGAGCGCCCGAAACCGGTCCCTACATTAACTTTTTTACTTTAACTTTTTACTTCTTTTTAATATTTTTTTATTTAATGGTTGAGATTAAAAGTTACTTTTTGCAACTTTCAATCTCAACCGTTTATTGCTATTGCACCAGTAATTCCTTTGGTATTGCACCGGATCCTAATCCCTACTACTACACGTTAGATTCAAATTTTTTACTACCATCCAATTGTAAAAAACAAATAAATGAAGTTGTAATTCATGATAACTTTGGATAAGTACAAATGGTAATTTAAAATTTTTCACAACCACTCTTTTCTTTTCTTTTTTTCTTATTTTATTTTATTTTATTTTATTATTATTAGATAAATTCTACTACCATTTTTGTTAGAGTTTAGATACGTACAAGCATATCTTATAAAAAATAAAAAATAAAAAAGAATAAAAAGAATAAGTATAAACCTACAAATTATATGGATTTTGAGCAACGAACCTATAAAAAATAAATAAATTTAAATGTAAATATATATATATATATACACACACATACATACCTAAAGGAATTTCAATTTATATAAGAATATATAAAATTAATGGTAAACCCAAAACAGTACTCCGATATTGACTGGTACCAAAATATTTTGTTTTCTAACCAAACCGAAATAGCTTTCAGTACGGTATTGAAACAACTTCCGGTATGGTATTGACTCCCTTGCTGTAAACACCCTATTTTATTTCTCTATTATGATGCATACACTTTTGTGCATGCAACCCTCATGATGAACTAATTGAACAATGAGCATACAATCTCAAATCTCTCCCTCTCTCATTTTTTGTATTAACTTTGCTTTTAATTTTTCTTTTTCTTCATGTTTTCAATTGTCCTTCCCCTATTTTATTAAATTCTTGATTTCAAAAAATACAAAAATTCTCATTTTATTTTTTTGTCCAAAACCCACATTATTATTTAAACCATTTTTTTATTTAAGCTTATCCTCTCAAATCAATTTTTATTTGTTTTATCCAACTTTTACTTTTGGAATTTTAGTGGTTGAGAGAGAAAATCAAAAGAGAGACCCCTCCATTTGTTTTTAAAGTAAAATATTTTCAAATGTAAAATATTTTACATGTAAAACATTTTTAGTGAAATAGTTTCAGGTGTTTGGTATGATAAGTAAATTTTTGGCGTAAATGCACTTTTAGTCCCTATATTTTGGGCCAATTCGCATTTTGGTCTCTAAATTGATTTGATTCCTATTGTCGTCCCTATTTTTAAAAAATCATTTCTATTTTAGTCCTTGCTGTCATCCAAGTAACGAAACCCTATTACGTGGCAGACGGAGTGCCCTGGTTGCTGACATGGTGCTGACGTGGCACTAAAGTAACATTAAAATATTATTAAAAAAATTATTTGGCAGTTTTCAATGCCATGTCAGCATTTTAATTTTTTTACTTTCATATTATTATTATTATTATTTTTGGCCTTAAATCTAATATTATTATTACTATTAATTTTTTTTTTTTTTTTTTTTAACTTTCATTATTTTTTTCCGTAAGAACATAACATCCAGTTCTTCATGTTCTTCCCACATTCAAGAAATAAACCCAGCAACAAATCCAATCTCTAGCAAACCCAAATGCAAATCCAGCAACCAAATCTAATCTCCATCAAATCCAGAAAAACAAGAAATAAAACCCAGAATCAAGAGCAAACCCAGAACAAATGCAAACCCAGAATAGTGTAGGTGAACCCAAAACTGTTCTTTATGTTCTACAAAAAAGAAGATGAACTTGCCCAGAAAATTAAAATAATCAATATTTTCTTTTCTTTTATTGATTTTCTTAGCAAATAATCAAACCCATGAACCCAGAAAAATCATCAACAACCCGAAACCAGAAAAATCAAACCTGTGAACCCAGAAAAATCAAGCCCATGAACCCAGAAAAATCATCAACAACCCAAAAACCAGAAAAATCAAACTTCATGTTCTCACAGTCAAACCCACCGATCAGTCAACAAACCCACGCTCACAAAATCACCAAACCCACTACCACCATCATTGATCAAAAAAGATAGAGGAAGGGGGATTCAGGTTTAGAGAGAGAAAAAAAAGTCAAAGATTGACGAAGAAATAAGCAAAACAATGATACAAACACAAACAACACAAACAAGCAAAAGTCGGAGATTGCATGCCGCGCTCATGTTGCTGATCTCCTCTGCCTCTTCTTCTTCTTTTTTCTCAGTCCGATCTCCTCTTCTAATTCTTCTGGGCCGATCTTCTTCCCTCTTCTTTTTATCAGCCGTGGTTTGGGATATTTTTCAACCAACCCAATTTGAGAGCAAGTCGTCTCAGATCGAGAGAGATAGAGACTATAAGAGACAAATGCCACACAAACACACAAACTAATTTGGGTTTTTTAGCATTATAAATATGCATCTTTGGCTGATGTTGTTTGGGATATTTATTAATTTATTTTTGTTTTGATTTTACTTTTTGGTTTATCTTAAAAGAAAGAAGAAAATGAAATAGATACAAACACAAACACAAACACAAACACAAACACAAAAATGCGAAGCGTGAATAGTGTTAATTTAGTGTTTGTTTCTTAAAAAAGTTCAAGAAAAATTGAAATAATTGAACTAAAATTTTTTTTTCTCAATCTTTAAAACTATAAAGTTTTTTTTTTTTTTTGAATTTTTTTAGTTTAAATTGAAAATTTTTTATCAGAAATTAAAAAAAATTAAAATGTTGACGTGGCATTAAAAATTGCCAAATAATTTTTTAATATTTTAATGTCATTCAGTGCCACGTCAGCACCACGTCAGAAACCAGGGCACTCCGTTTGCCACGTAATAGGGTCCGTTACTTAGATGACGGTAGGGACTAAAATAGAAACGATTTTTTAAAAATAGGGACGACAATAGGAATGAAATCAATTTAGTGACCAAAATACAAATTGGCCCAAAATATAGGGACCAAAAGTACATTTACGCCTAATTTTTTTTAAGAAAATTACCAAAACTGGTGGCTCATCCACCCAAGACTCTGGTGTGAAAAGTCCGGTGACCAAACCATTGCCAAGCAGTGTATTAAGTTATCGAGCCTTTGGAACCAGTCACTGAAATGGTGTCTCTAGTTACCGGAACGCTGGCACCATGTTGGAGGACCACTGCTGGGAGCATCTTTGCTATTGCCACCGTACATCACTGCGTAAACTGCCGCCAAACTCAGCTGAGGGGCTAAGATTGCTTGTTGTATATATGACATTTCATGCTCTTGGATGTTGGTAAAATTTGACATTCAGTAATCAGTGTTAACAATGAAAGCAGAGGAGACTGGTTTAAAGAAGAAAAACATAAAAACATGTTTTGAAAGTTCAAAAAGTGTATAAACCACCCTTGAACGTTTAGACCCCCAAATACAAAGTTACCAATTCAAGCCTTATGTCAAACAACTAATGTGCGGAACATGATAACAAGCTCATAACAGAATTGATAAACCATCTAAGCCAAATATAAACACATCCATAACAGTAAATATAAGGCAAAGATAAAGGGAAAGAAGATGCAAACACACGGACAACACACAATGTGTTATCGAAGAGGAAACCGAAGTCCTCGGCGTAAAACCTCTCCACCGCCCTCCAAGCAGTAAATAATCCACTAAAGAATGTAGTTGGGATACATGAACAGCAGAAGACCCTCCAAGCCTAATCTACCCAAGTACCTAAGCCCTCCAAGCTTCTTGCTTCAACGAGGTTACGCCGAACCTATTTCTTCTTTAGCTTCCCGGATTCCGCTACTATACCATAGCATCAACCAATGTATATTGGTTCCATCCAAACTGCTTCCCTTAGCACCAAATGAACCTTCTCACAGACGTGGGTGTGGTGAGATAAGGATTTGGTCAATGGCCTCTCAAGGATGTAACAATGGAGAGGAAGAGAGTAGAGGAATTTGTAGAGTCTCTAAGGTAAAGATTGGGGATGAGGCAATCCTGTTTTTCTCTAGGGTTTCTCTCACAAAATTCTCTCTGGAAGCTCTCTCAATTTAGTGGGTATAAGGGTCTATATATAGTGATGTGTGTTTGGAATACGAAGAGTAAATTTTTGCCAAACAAGGCTGATTGGCGGCTTGGACTCGCGGCTTGTCCAAGTCGCGAGTTCAAGTCATGACGTAACAGCTTGGCCAGCCTGGGACTTTTGTCCTGTAGTGCGACAGCTGGCGCGACCCTTCAGCTCCCCTGTGTACATCTCACGTGCCAGCATTTGGCGGCTTGCAAGCTGCGAGTTAGCCGCGAGTCCTAGCCGCGAAACTCAGCCTTCTTGCACATACTTGAGCTTTTCTTCACATCTTCTCACACACTACCCTTACAATGATCCCACCTAAATACAGGGTTACTAAGTGCTAAATTACAAGCAAATTGGCACGGAATAAAGCCAATAAGATGGTTGATAAATTTCAACCTTACAATCTCCCCCTTTGGCTATTCCGTGACAAAACCCTAAAACAAACTCTGGACTTAACGCGTGAGTTAGGAACAGTTGGAAAACTCACTCACACCTAACTCTAGAATCTGTGAAGCTTTAGAACCATAAGAACAAGAATTCCTGAATCATAACAACACAATAAGTTCATTGTATGCAGAAAACTTGTAATGCAAATGGAACAAGCATAATGCGATCAAGCGCAATGGAGTAAAGCAATAAACCATGGCAAGACCAAAACATGCAATCACTATAACCAAGTGATCACAATGCTCATTCACACTTGGAATGAACATCCGGACATTCAATTTGACAAACACAAGGTAAATCACTTGAATGACCAATACTCAACCAATGCATAATACATGAAGTATGTGCATCTAGGAAAAATCCTACACGAGCACAAGAGTGACAATACTTCACAAAGAATGCATAGCATTAGGTTAGAAGTACTGATTTAACAAAGCACAAAGGCTGCATAAAGCATGGCACAAACCACAAAGGCCTACAAGAGTGCATGAAACCAAACCCTTAAAGCTTACATAAGCAACATGGGTACAAAACACAAAAACCAAAAACATTAAAACCTACACAGTTAGTAGAGGTACAAACCAACACATAAAGAAAGATGTGCTGAATAAATACAAAGTGGATATTGAAATATAATATGGTAGAAACTAAAGATAGACAAAAGCAATAAACAAAAGCCTGTTAGCTGAAATCTCCCCCTTTCGTTGAGCTCCCCCTGCCAACAGCATCTCCCCCTTTTTGTCATGGAATAGCTAGTTTTCATCATCTTCTAGCTTTCTCTGAATTTGATCCAATTGAGCTTGGAGAGAAGTGAACTTCGTATCCCACCGAATGTTGAGATGGTGCAAGATGGATGTAAGTCCTGACATCTTTGTACCCAGCTCATTGACAGATGCTACAATAGAGTCTAGCTTGTCATCGGTGGTGAAAGAACTGGAGTGCGAACCACTGCGGGACGCTGAAGCTTCTGTTTTGATTCCTTTCTTGCTATGGCCAATGCTAGCGTTGAATGTACGCATGTTGATTGGACATGGTTTTGGGCATGGAAATTCATTTTCAGAGGGATGGATCCCTTTCAGCTTCAGAATCCTTGAAATGAGGCAGCAAAAAGGAATGCAGATCCTTGACTCTGTTCGTAGAACAGTTTTGCGAAGGATATGAAATATATGGGCACATATATCAATCTCAACATCAGAAATCAGATCATGAAGGAACAGTGCACGTCCGAGGTTCATATATCCTGTGCTGGATAATGGATACAGGTTGTGAAACATGACAATCGTAAGCACCTTCAATTTTGGAGGAAGAGATGAAACACTGACTGAGTTCCCATTTGAGGAAAACTCCAGATCTTTTCCAAGAACAGCTTTAAGTAATTCCTCATCTGGATGGAGATCATCATAAACTGGTGAGACCCCAAGCATTGGCCGGTTGATGTGCAGGATTTCTGCTAAGTATGTGGGAGATACCGAGAAACTCTTTCCTCTAACCCAGCACTTAAGTTCGTCTCCATCGACAATTGCATTGGCATAAAATTCTTTTACCAAATTTTCATATGCATCATCAAGGTCGGAGAGGAGATAATTCCAATCCTTCCAGGCAAACCATTGAGGTATGTTGGTGTCAAAGAGAGAATGTTGGTCAAAGACTCTTTCAATCAATGGTGTAGCCTTTTTGAAGTAATTTTCAAAAATCTGAAAAGCAGCATATGATCGGAACTTGATAGGATTGAAACCACCGGATGGGGAACGAGTCCTTTTTGGTGTAGGGGAGAAATCATCAATTTCAATGGCAGGTTCTTTCCCTTTGCTGCTTCCTCCTTTCACAGCTGATCTCTTGAATGGAGACATTATGATACTGCAACATGATTTAACACATACAAGAGATACCAGACAAGAAAAAAAACATTATTAGCAATGTGTCATTTTCACACCATGGATATTGAAGAAAACCCTAAACACATGAGATTTAGGTTCAAATCATGACAATGTGAATGTGTATACACCCAATAACCAAAGAAGGTACACAAGGTAGAGAAAATCAGTGTAGAGATCATCACAAACAGACATTACAAACATTAAATCAGAAACCCATGTTCAAACATGATAAACCATAAACCACAATAAATCACCACAAATCAAAAAAAAAAAAAAAAAAAAATCCCAACGCAGTAGGTATGAAGGAAAAGGAAGAAAACCCATACCTTTTTGATGAAGATTTGAGAAGAAATGATGCAGAAATGGATGATTTTCAGAGAAATACTCGGAGTGTTTGTGAGAGTGAAATGGGGAAGACAATGAACAGTCACAATAAGTACGAGGGAAAAACTGAAAATCATTTTAAAACTGTCTTCAAAACGCAAAACACGCGTTTTTTGCGACTGGATCAAGTCGCCAGTAAGTCGCCAGGGTAAGCCGCGAAACACTATGAAACAGGATTCTTGAAAAATATTCTAAATTTTTTTTGCGACTGGAAGATCTACTCGCGAGAGAGTCGCGAGCTGAGCCGCGAAAATCTCTGTGTACCCCTCGCGATTGGACCTTCCACCCACGAACAAGTCGCCACACTGAGTCGCGAAATATGCAAAAACACAAATTTTGAAAAATTTTCCAAGTCTTTTTCGCGACTAGGAAGTTACCCGCCAGTTACCCGCGAGAATCTCGGAGAGAGCTTCGCGACTGAAGCATGCGACTAGACCTACCCCCGACTGAGTCGCCAAAACAGGGCAACACTATTTTTGAAGTTTTTGACATTTTTGTAAAAACAAAGACACTTTCCAAAAACAAACTAAAACACTCAAAAATCTTTTTGTGTTTGATCAACAAAGATTGAGTATGTGAAAACACATTTAATCAAGTATAATCACACAAATGAATATGGCATTCATTGAACATAGACTTGTGTGTTGTGTGTGGATATCAAAACTGAGATAGTCCTTAGTCTAATGTGAAGCTTCAATGATCAATTCAATCAAGGCATACACAACTAGCACTAGATAATGTGACCTATCTCAATTATAGAAACATGCATATATGACCACCCACAAGCACTTGATAACAATTCTTTGAAGCTTTTCATTTGGCTCCATATTCAACATATCATTTGCACTATTTGAGCAAAGAAAATCTCTTTTTGAGATAGATGCTTGAAATTTATGATATTTCAATTGATGAGATAGCCTTTGGCTTTTGGGCATCAAAAATTTTATTTTGGTCGCTTTCCCTTTTTCCTAGTCAAATACTAGTATGTGCGACGGGCTTTTGCAGCTCTATATCTCTTTTCATTTGGAAATTTACATTTAGAGAGCTCTTTTAAGCAAAAAAAAAAAAAAGTGGGAAGATATATAGGCATGAGTTTATGCATGTCTCAAGATCAATAAAACCATTCACTAATCATTCATGACAAGGTTGAAGATCTATTTACAACAGTCACATAGATTTCAGAATTTCTTCCACAATGATATGAGTGCATAAGAGACAAGCGACGCTCGTTAAATGCACAAAGCCATTAGTACAAAGGTACAAGGCAAAACATGCTTTGAGACAAAACTCAACAAAACCGATCAAACTTTTGGATTTTCTACTTTTTATGTGTTTTTGGATTTTTGACACAAAAACAGTAAAAACAAAAGATAACCACAAAAAAAATGCAGACAAACATAAGAAACACAAAACAACTTAGAACACAGTAAGATATCATGGAAGATTGAGTTTAAGGAATGATACCGACACCAATTGTCTTACGCAAGGATTCAAACCTCGGGCCATCAAGAGGTTTGGTGAATATGTCTGCCTTTTGATTGTCAGTATTGATGAATTCTAGACATACAATCTTGTCCTCTACTAAGTCTCGAATGAACTGATAGCGGATCTCGATGTGCTTTGATTTGGAGTGCTGAACTGGATTCTTTTACAAGTTAATGGCACTAGTGTTATCACAGAACACACACATAGTGTCTTGAGAGATTCCATAGTCATGCAATAACTTCCTCATCCATAACAATTGGGCACAACAACTTCCTGCTGCAATGTATTCAGCTTCAGCCATTGACAGGGACACTGAATTTTGCTTTTTGCTCATCCATGAAACCAAGTTATTTCCAAGATAGAAGCACCCTCCGGAAGTACTTTTTCTATCAAATGCACCCTGCCCAGTCAGCATCTGAATATCCTGGCAAACACTCATTCGAATCTTTTGTATACCAAATCCCATAGTCAGATGTGCCATTTACATAACGGATGATTCGCTTCACTGCTGTAAAGTGGGATTCTTTAGGAGCAGCTTGAAACCGTGCACATACCCCGACACTAAATGCAATATCTGGCCTACTTGCTGTGAGATAGAGAAGACTGCCAATCATACTTCGATAGAGTGTTGGATCAACATCAACACCGGCTGCATCAATGCTTAACTTAGCCGAGGAACTCATAGGAGTAGAAGTATGTTTCTTAGAGTCCAGACCAAATCTTTTGACAAGGTTTTTAGCATACTTCTCTTGAGAAATAAATATTCCATCTCTCCATTGTTTCACTTGAAGCCCTAGGAAGTAATTCAACTCCCCCACCATGCTCATTTCAAATTCCCTTTTCATTTCTTCTGAGAACTCATGAGCTAGGTGATCAACTGTGGATCCAAATACAATATCATCCACGTATACTTGAGCGACAAGGAAGTATTTCTCATCTCTTTTAACAAACAATGTTCGATCTGCTTGACCTCTTTTGAACCCACGATCCAATAGGTAAGTAGTGAGACGATCATACCATGCTCTTGGAGCCTGCTTCAACCCATACAAAGCTTTCTTCAATCTTAGTACATGACCTGGAAAGTGAGGATCTTCAAACCCCTTTGGTTGTTCAACAAAGACTTCTTCATTTAGAAAACCGTTTAAGAAGGCACTCTTCACATCCATTTGATACAACTTGAAATCCATGATGCATGTTATGGACAAAAGAATTCGAATGGACTCTAGTCTTGCTACCGGAGCAAACGATTCATCAAAATCTATGCCTTCCACCTGAGTGTACCCTTGAGCCACCAATCTCGACTTATTTCGAATAACTTCACCATCTTCATCTGTTTTGTTCTTGAAAATCCACTTGGTTCCGATCACATGTGTATCTTCAGGCCTTGGAACCAATTCCCACACATCATTTCTAACAAATTGGTGTAGCTCTTGGTGCATAGACTCTACTCAATTCTCATCTTTCAGTGCTTCTTCTACCCTTTTAGGTTCAAATTGGGCAAGATAGCAGTTGTATGTTACATGGTTAGCAGTATACTTCGGCCCTTTTCTCAAACGAAGTCCCTCGTTCACATCCCCAATAATATTACTCGATGGGTGATTGAGAGTCACTCTTGATGACGGTTTCTTGGAAGTTGAGAGTTCCTCATCACGAGAAATTGAGGTTTGAACTTCTGGAGGAGTGAGTGGACTTGAGATTTCTTGTGTTGATCTAGTCTCTCTTTTTGATATAGCAGGTGTGGACTCCTTTCCGGGTGTTTCTTTCTCAGCATCATCACTTAGGGACATATCATCATCATCCTCTTTCTCCTTGAGTTTGAGCCCCTTTTCATCATCCTCAATCTCCTTTTCTGATATGGTATCGTCTATGACCACATTGATTGACTCCATCACCGTCGTAGTGCGCTTGTTGTACACCCTATAAGCTCGGCTATTTGTGGAGTATCCTAGGAATATTCCTTCATCACTCTTAGCATCAAATTTTCCCAGATTTTCCTTGTCATTTAGAATATAGCATGTGCTCCCCAACACTTTGAAATACTTCACCTTGGGTTTCTTTTCTCTCCATATTTCATATGATGTCTTCTTTGTCCCAGCTCGGAAATATATTCTATTACATATGTGACACGATGTGTTCACAGCTTCAGCCCAAAACCTTTGAGGTATGTTTTTGTTGAGTAGCATGACTCTTGCCATCTCTTGGATCACCCGGTTCTTTCTTTCAACCACCCCATTTTGTTGTGGAGTCTTTGGAGCTGAAAATTCCTTCTTGATACCATGCTCTTCACAAAACGTTTCAAATTTAGCAGTCTCGAATTCCTTCCCATGATCACTTCTGATTTTAACTATGGGAACTCCTTTTTCATTCTGCAGTCTCTTGCATAGTCTTTGCATTTTATCACATGCTTCAGACTTCTCTCTAAGGAATTCCACCCAAGAGTACCTTGAGAAATCATCAACTACCACCATAATGTATCTCTTCCCTCCTAGACTTTCAGTTCATGTAGGCCCCATTAGATCAACATGAAGCAGCTCCAAACACCGTGAGGTAGCAATCATTTGTTTGTTTTCCCATTTGGCATGCTTCACATATAGGCTTTTCCACCTTTCCAAACTTTGGAAGTCCCTCAACTGCCTCAAGTTTAGAGACTTTACATACTTCTTTGAAGTTTGCATGTCCAAACCTATGATTCCAAAGTTTCAGCATATTAACGCGAGCACTTCTACACGAAATAGGTGCCGTAGGAACTACTCCATAGCAATTATCAGTAGTCCTATTTCCCTCCAAGACTTGAATCCCTTTTTCATCAATGATTATACAACCCTTCTTTGAGAATTGGACAAGAAAGTCTTCATCACATATTTGAGTGATACTTAAGAGATTTGCCTTTAAACCTTTAATGTATAGTACTTCCTTCAGTAGAGGTAATCCCGGTATTTCAATTGTCCCTTTGCCAAGAACTTGAGCATGACTCCCATCGCCAAAAGTCACATAATCACATGCTTTCTCTTTAAGAGCCTTAAACAGTGATTTATCTCCTGTCATGTGACGAGAACATCCACTGTCAAGGTACCATAAGCACGAGTTAAATACCTTCAATGAGGTGTGCACAAACATACAGGCATGGGACAAGCATTCTTGACCATCAAACAGAAATTCATCTTTATTTTCCAAGCTTTTTCCAAATTGATTTTTCCTTTTCAGATTATCAACCTTTTCACACAATGTTCTATTTCTTCTTTTGTATTTCTCAATCAAAGATTTAGACTCACATAGACTATTGTGTAGAATGTGGTTTTTATTTTCAAAGTATTTCAGCATTTGAATGAACATCCTAGCATGTTTCTTGGATTTAATTAACTCTAAGAGTTCATTTTTAGAATACCCTTCAAACATACTCATAGAGTTATTATCACAAACACCTAAACCATAATTTTGCATGACCCTTTTTTTAGCTGCATCCATAGCCAAGGGGTCTAGGATTGCACTCAGTTAATCAAACCACAAAGAGTGCACCCGCTCTGATACCAATTGAAAGTTCAAAAAGTGTATAAACCACCCTTGAACGTTTAGACCCCCAAATACAAAGTTACCAATTCAAGCCTTATATCAAACAACTAATGTGCGGAACATGATAACAAGCTCATAACAGAATTGATAAACCATCTAAGCCAAATATAAACACATCCATAACAGTAAATATAAGGCAAAGATAAAGGAAAAGAAGATGCAAACACACGGACAGCACACGATGTGTTATCGAAGAGGAAACCGAAGTCCTCGGCGTAAAACCTCTCTGCCGCCCTCCAAGCGGTAAATAATCCACTAAAGAATGTAGTTGGGATACATGAACAGTAGAAGACCCTCCAAGCCTAATCTACCCAAGTACCTAAGCCCTCCAAGCTTCTTGCTCCAACGAGGTTACGCCGAACCTATTTCTTCTTTAGCTTCCCGGATTCCGCTACTATACCATAGCATCAACCAATGTATATTGGTTCCTTCCAAACTGTTTCCCTTAGCACCAAATGAACCTTTTCACAGACGTGGGTGTGGTGAGATAAGGATTTGGTCAATGGCCTCTCAAGGATGTAACAATGGAGAGGAAGAGAGTAGAGGAATTTGTAGAGTCTCTAAGGTAAAGATTGGGGATGAGGCAATCTTGTTTTTCTCTAGGGTTTCTCTCACAAAATTCTCTCTAGAAGCTCTCTTAATTTAGTGGGTATAAGGGTCTCTTTATAGTGGTGTGTGTTTGGAATACGAAGAGTCAGTTTTTGCCAAACAGGGCTGATTGGCAGCTTGTCCAAGTCGCGAGTTCAAGTCGCGACGTAACGGCCTGGCCAGCCTGGGACTTTTGTCTTGTAGTGCAACAGCTAGCGCGACCCTTCAGCTCCCCTGTGTGCATCTCAGGTGCCAGCATTTGGCGGCTTGCAAGCCGCGAAACTCTGCCTTCTTGCACATACTTGAGCTTTTCTTCACATCTTCTCACACACTACCCTTACAATGATCCCACCTAAATACAAGGTTACTAAGTGCTAAATTACAAGCAAATTGGCACGGAATAAAGCCAACAAGATGGTTGATAAATTTCAACCATACACGTTTAAATGGGAGGTGTTTTATAGAATGCTCTAGACTGAGGGCTCATTTTCATTTCAATTCTAAACTCATAGTTTAAATGGACCTTTAGTTCGTAATCTTATTTAGTTTTTTGGCCCAGCTTATATCAAAAAAGAGTTTAGATAAAACAAAAGCCTACGCGCATTGCAAAGAATGAAACACCAAGCTAATTCATGGGCTTTCTCTCTTAAAATATATATATATATATATATATATATATATATATATAATTCATGGGCTTATCCGAGTTTTAACAAATACGTTTGATGACTTTTAAAGTATAGTTTCTCTAGAATAAAATTCAAGGCTAAAATAAATTTAACTTCTGTTTCCGAGTAACAAGTGAAAATAAGAGTAAGTTTAGACATGCTTTACATAGTAAAATTGTTATTCCTATTGCTTACACTTGTTTTTAATTTCTTTATTATCTTTTTTTTTTTTATTATCATTTATCTTGTCACTCAATTTAGTTGTAGGTCATCATGCCATAAAATTTACCACTTTTTTGAGTTGATGAAATAAATTTGGTTAATAATATTGTGTCTATCGAATAATTAATTGAACACTATATAGTTCTTACTTACTTAGTAGAGACCAGTAGACATATCGACCGTGCGCAAGTGCCTTGAACCTTCCCATGACATAATTTGATCCCAAACTTATTCTTGGTGGAACGTAGACTATTTTTCTTATCCATTGAGTCAATCAAACCAAAAAAAAGATTTTTATTTCTTGTTTTATTTTCTTTTTAAAATAATAACAAATAAATGGTAACACCTTCAATTTTTGAAAACCTATGATTTTCCAATAAAAACCTTCAAAAACTCTTTTTTCTAAAAACCCAATGTGGTGGTGTCATATGCTTTAGTTTTTAGATATTATATAAATATAGATTAGTTGTGTTTTGAATATTTGATAAAGTTTTTATTTATTTTTATTTTTTATTATTAATGAAAGAGGTAATAGATGCTCTAAAAGTATTGGTTTAAAAAATATTTTTAAAAAAATTTTATAGAAAAAGGAAAAAGCAATTGATTTTTATGTCAAATTTTTATATTTTCCTTGGAAATTTTAACAAAACTTACCTAAAATATTCTATTAACAAATACTTTAAAAACACTAGTTTTTAATACTCATACTTAGAGATTGGTCTTGTATAAGTCCTAGCTCATGTATGGATGAAAATCAGATTGAATATTGAGTGCTATTCCTTATAAATTAAAAGAATGATTTCTTCCTTATAAACTCTTATTATTCGGTAGATTATAATAGGTTGCAAATTTCTTACTTTGTATAGTTTTTTTTTTTTTTTTTTAATTTTTTTTTTTTTGAGAAGAAGATAAATTTCTGGCATTAGTTTATTTTCTTAATTATTCAATTTTTGTACTTCCAATATTAAAAAAAAAAAAAAGAAAAAGAAAAAGAAAAAGAAAAAGATAGTACTAATAAATTATAATTGCTCAAGGACTACTTCAAAAAGAGGTTTCGAGCTTAGTGGTCTTTTATCAATGACATTGACAATGACTGGTAATATAATCCGAGTTTAGTTTTATCAACATATACCCTAAAGAAACATGTATTTATAAACCATTTTAAAAAAAATATTTATGAAAAAATCCACTTTTTTCTCTCATAAAAAAGATTCCTAAAATGGATGATTAGTGTATGCCTTTATGAAAAAAAAAATAATAATAATTTTTTTACGACTTTTTATATTTTCCATGAAGTTGTGTCAAAATTTCTCTAAAATAGCTTATTAACAATTTCTTTAAGGGTACTCGTTAAATTAACTGTAAAGTTATTATTTACAACTATATGTTTTTGTTGGCTTATATTCCGTGCCAAATTTGATTGTAATTATATTCAATCTGTTGTACTCTGTATTTGTTGTGGGATTTCATTGTAAGGGTTGTGTGTTAGAGAGAGAGTGTGAAGACTCAAGCATTTGAAGATTGAAGAATTCTCGCGGGTATCTCACGACTTAGCTTCCCGCGAAGTGATACATGTGCCCTGCACATGCTGGAATGCGAAGAGTCAGGCCAGGTGGAGACAGCTGTGTCTCGCGAGTAAGGCCTTCCCACAAGACACCCGCGAGGCATTCTGTTCTGCCAGTCTGTCAAGTCTGAATCACACTTTCTGTACCCACACTATTTATACCCACATTACCCACAATTGAGATGAGAGCCTCTGAGAGAAAAACCCTAGCCAAACACCTTGAGAGTTAGAGATTATTATACCCACAATCCTCTACACATTTGTTTTGGGAATTTCCTCATCTCCTACCTCTCCATTTCCATACTATTGAGAGGTTGATAGCCAAAACTTACCACACCCTTTGAGAGTGTTAAGTGACGTTTTGGTGCTGCTGGGAAGCATTGGAAGAAGCCGATGATGGCAGATGCAACATGGAGCTTGTTGCGGGATCCGGAGAACTAAGACAAGACACAGTTCCGAGAAGCCTTGTTGGAGTAGGAGCTTGGAGGGCTTAGGTACATCGGGTAGATTAGGCTTGGAGGGTCTTTTGCTAACCCATGTATCCCAACTGATTGTCTAGTGGATCGATTTCCGCTTGGAGGGCGGCGGAGAGGTTTTTCACCGAGTTCTTCGGTTTCCTCTTCGATAACACGTCTCGGTGTTATTTGTGTTTGCATCTCTCTTCCCTGCTCTTGTTTATTTCATTTTTACTGTTGTGTTGCTTTAAATATGGATTAGAGTAGTTGTATTGCTTATATTCTTGTGTTTACACTATTCCGCACTTAGTATTAAGTTAGTGTAAAATCAACCAAGCTGTAACTTTAATTTGGGGGTCTAAACTGCTCGTGTGTTTTCGACACTTTTTCGAGCTTTCAATTGGTATCAGAGTGGTACACTCGCTGTGGTTTAAATACCTGAGTGTGATCCTTGACCCTTTTTGAGATGGATAGGTCTCAATCCCTAAATGTTCCACCATTTTTTGATGGTAACAATTATGCTTTCTGGAAAGTTAGAATGAGGGCAATTTTATGCTCTATTGAGGATACCGTTTGGGATGCGGTTGAAGTAGGTTGGACTAGGCTGGAGGCTACAAAATCCACTTAGGATAAGGCAGCTCTTGCGGCGGCTAATGCCAATAGTAAAGCTCTAAATGCTATTTTTTGTGGTGTGTCTCCAGATGAATTCCACAGGATATCTCACATGACAGTTGCCAAGGAAGCGTAGGAGATTTTGGAGACTACATGTGAAGGTACAAAGAAGGTTAAGGACACAAAGCTCCAAATGCTTACCACCAAATTTGAAGAGCTCAAGATGGGTGATGATGAATCGTTTGATTCGTTCTATGGGAAGCTTAACGAAATTGTTATTGCTAATCTCAATCTTGGTGAGAAGATTGAAGATACTAAGGTGGTGAGAAAAATTTTGAGGTCCTTACCGGAGAGCTTTCGAGCAAAAGTCACAGCCATAGAGGAAAGCAAAGATTTGGATGAAATTAAGATCCAAGAGCTCATTGGGTCTCTTCAAACGTATGAGCTTGGACTGCCTTCCCATAAAACGAGTAAATCGTTTGCTCTCAAAACCATCCCCGAAAGAATGGATGATTCCTCCGAAGAAGATGGAGTGGAGAAGGAAGTAGCATTTCTTGCGAAGAACTTCCGCAAATTTCTGAAGATGAAGAACAGTGGGAAACCATTCAACAGAGGAAAGTTTTCATCTTCAAGAGGTGATAGGAAAGAGTTTAAGAGGAAAGAGGGAAAGGATTCTCAATCTTCTTCAGACATTGTGTGTTATGAATGCAATCGCCATGGACATCTCAAGAAGGAGTGTCCAAATTATCTAAGAGGAAAGGGTAAGGCGTATGCCACAACGCTGAGTGATTCGGATTCTTCAAATTTTGATTCTAAAGAGAGCTGTGACGGAGAAGAAAACTACTCCGCATTTATGACCATTGCTCATATGGATTCCTCAAATGATTTGGGTGCACTTGTGAAGGAGCTTGGTGAGCACTCTGATTTGGAATCAATTGGAATAGTTGAGGAATCTGAAGATGAGGTAGACGGAGAAGAAGTGGGTCTGCAAGAGACTTATAATTCCCTCCTTGAAAAGACCGGTGGATATGCAAAGGTGGCTAACGCAGCCATTAAAAAGATGAAGAGGGCTGAGGAGGATTACAAAAGCCTTCTGGTGCGATATAAAGAGGCGAAGTGTGAGATTGAAACACTAAATGGTGAGCTATCAAAAGCTTACACAAAAGTGAGATTTCTTGAGCAAGAGGTAGTGCAAGCACAAGCCAAGATAGAAAGGGTCTCTTCCAAGAAGCTAGATGATGTTATTTCATCTCAAAAACATGCCTCAGACATGTCCAGACTGGGATATACCAGAGGGAGCAGCTCATCAGCCAATGTCACCAAAGAAGTTAAGTTCGTAAAGGCCAAAGATACGGTTGTAGAAGAGCCGACACCTGAGAAAGTTAAGGCTGAAAAGAAGAAGAATGTGGTTGATCAACAGGTGATAAATAAGTCCCGTAATCAATCAGAAGTCAGATTCGAAGCTAGAGGAAGATCACTTCCAAGACAACAACGGGGTCTTAGAACAAATCATTTGTGTCACTTTTGTGGATTACAAGGACATACAAGACCCAACTGTCATAAGCTGAGAGCATTGAACAATGCAAGTGCTCCTCGGTCACGAGGAAGGAGAAATGACGAGAGGACTTGGGGTGGTGAGTAACCAAGAAGTCAAAACCGTGATCCAAGGATGATGGACGTGATGAAGATGATTGGTGCCTTCACCAATTGTTTGGAAAGCTTCACACGAAGGTTTGAAAGTCCCAACTCTCGTACCTAATCCGTCAAGGATATCACCCCAAACACACGTGACGTGTGGGTGAAGAGGGTACTCATGCATAAGCATTATAACATGTCCATGCACTAATTCTTTCAATGATTAGGGACATTTGCTGTTGCATCTTATCATGCATTGCCTTCATTTTATAGTATGTTTTCTTTTACTTGTTTTGGTTTGTACCAGTTGTTTTCTGTTGATCTTACTTTTCTTGTTCTGTTTTGGGTGTGTTCAAAAATTCAAAAAACCCATAAAAATTGGAAAATTTCAAAAAGTTTGATCACTTGTTTTGTGTATGTCACATATGGGTTTGGCCAAGTACATTCATACTAATGGCGTAGTGCATTTACGATCTTGGCTTGTTATGTACGCACTTTTGTCTATGTGGAAGAAATCTTGAAAACTATGTGTGACTGTTGTAAATAGATCTTCAAGCTTGTCATGAATGATTGGTCAATAGTCTTGTTGGTCTTGATACTTGCATAGACTTGTGTCTATATCTCTTCCCACTTTATTTTTTTATTTTTTATTTTTTTGTTTTCGCAAAAAGAGCTCACCAAATGTAAATCTCCAAATGAAAAGAGATATTGAGCTGCAAAAGCCTGTCGCACACACTAGTATTCGACTAGGAAAAAGGGAAAGCGACACTTTTAATGTGAATTGTATGGTGCTCAAAAAGCCAAAGGCTAATCATCAATATTGAAATATCAAAAATTTCAAGCACCGATCTCAAAAAGAGATGTTTTGTCCAAAAATGGATCAATTGCTATGCTTTATGCACAAGCCAAATGAAAAGCTTCTAAGTTATGTATTCAATGTGTGGGAGGTCATATATATACTCATTTCTATAACTGAGATAGTCCACTTGATTTTGTATCAGTTGTGTATGACTTGATTGAATTGATCATTGAAGCTTCACTCTGGTCTAAGGACTATTTCACACTTGATACTCACCCACAACACACAAGACTTTGATTCAATGAATGCTTATCTCATTTATGTGATTGTACATGTTCAAATGTGATGTGTATACTCAAGAACTTGTTGATCAAACCCAAAAAGATTTTTGAGTGTTTTATATGTTTTTGAAAGTAATTTTATACTTTCGTGTGTGTATTTTTGGTCAAAATGCATTTTGTGTGATTTTCATCAAAATCTAGTTCAGGGGTTGTTTCGCGAGAAGCTCGCGACTTAGAGCTTCCCGCGAAAAGTGTTTGAGGGAAATAAACTTTTTGCAAATTTACACAGAGAATATCGCGACTGTCTCGTGAATGTTTCGCGACCAACAGTTTCTCGCGAAATGTTGTTTGGCAAAAATTGGTTTTTATCAATTTACACAAAGAGTATCACGACTGTCTCGCGACCTAAAGCTTCCCGCGAAAGCTTTTGTGCTTCAGTGGCCATTCTCGCGAATGTCTCGCGACTGTCTCGCTACTCTCTAACCCGTGAAAAATGCGTGTTTTCAGTTTTATAATGCAGATGTGACAGTTTTTCAAATCACAAACACTTCCCTCGCATAACCTCATTCGAACCCCTTTCAACCCACAATCAGTTTCTTTCAAAACCCCATCAATTTCAAGCATCCTTCTGCAGTTTCTACATCAAGGTATGTTTCCTTCACCATTTTCTTCATAATTTTCTTAGATTTTGCAGTAATGTCTGTTAGGGTTTCAAAATTTGGGAATTTTTCGAAATTGGGTTGGGTTTCTTATATTTTGTGCAACTCTTTCAATTTTTTTATTGGGCTGAGTCCCATTTGCTTATTGTGCATCTGTGTTGGCCCCTTGAGGCATTTTAACATGTATTTAGGCTTGATTTCATCATGTTCATGCATTATTCATGTGTTTTTTGCTTTGTTGCATGTTAGGTGTTTGACAAAATGTCTAAGTGACATTTGTGTGTTGAATTGGACTAAACTTAGTTCCAATCATTTCTCTAGGCCTTATGTGTCATGCTTTTCATGCTTTAGTCAATGGCTATGTGGTTTACACACTTTGCCCATTTTGTGCCTCAATGCCATGCCATGCACATACTAGACACACTCCTAGGCACCCCTGATGCATCTGGTGCTGCACCCTCATGCATCAACACATTCACACACATGCATCAGCAGATGCACACACATACACCAACACATGCACAACCTATGCACACTGACACACACACGCACAATCTCTTATTTTCATGCATCGTGTCTATTTTTCCTTGTTCTATATGCTTTAGCATGTTGTTTTGAGTTGGTTATGCTCTGTTTTTGGCTAATTTTGCCTCTGTTATAGGACTAACTTGAATCTAATCAAGTTTTGTGTTCTGGTTTGTGTCTGTGTACTTGCTTTCTGTCTGCTTTATGAATCTGTGCAGTTGTCTCCTTTCAAACGCTCCGCAGTGAAAGGAAGCAGCAACAAAGGAAAAGAGCCAATTATTGATGTTGATGAACCATCACCAAGGTCAAAAAGGCCTCATTTTTCAACTGAAGTCTATGATCCTGATTTGTTCAGATCTTATGCTGCTTTTCAGAACTATAGGAACTATTTTCAAGGCGCCCCTTTGCTAGTTGAAAGGGCCGTTGATCAGCCATCACTCCGTGACACAAATATACCCATTTGGTTTGCCACGAAAGATTGGAATTTTCTGCTTTCAACTCTCGAGGATGCATATGAGAACATGGTTAAGGAATTCTTTGCTAATGCCATTGTTGTCGGAGAAGAGATAAATCTTGGGTTCGAGGAAAGAGTTTCTCTATCACACCACTATACTTGGCGGAAATTCTACACATTAACCGGCCAATACTCCCCATACCACCGGTATATGATGAGTTGAACCCAGATACAGAGTTTCTCAAACAGACTTTGGGAGCTAATTTGGAATTCTCCTCCAATATGAAGTCAATTAATGTGGCATCCCTTTCTCCCGAATTAAGACTTCTCTCAATGATCATGTGTAGCAATCTCTATCCCTTGTCCAGCACTGGATATATGAATCTTGGTCGAGCATTATTCTTGAATGATCTGATCACTGACATAGAGATTGATGTGTGCTCTCACATCTTTCACATCTTGGCAAAAACAGTTGACCGGACTACTTCAAGGAATTGTATTCCTTTCTGTCGCCTTATTTCACAGATTTTGAAGCTTAAAGGTGTCCATCCCTGGATAATGAGCGCCCATACACAAGGCCAAGTCCAATTAACATTCGTACTCTCCATGCAAGTATGAGCCACACCAAGAAGACCACCAAATAAGAAGGTCACGCACCGTCGGGAACCTCGAGCTCTACACCCCATACCGATAATGGACAGTTTGAAAATATCTCAACTGCTCTTCAAGAGATTAGTACCAAGATGTCCGGGCTCGCATCTATCATGTACTCCCACCATAGTCGTCTATATTCACAGCTCACATCACTCCAAACTCAGTTGGACGAAATTCAACGGAAGCTAGAAGAAAATGACTAGCTATTCCGTGACAAAAAGGGGGAGATGATGTCATTGATAAGGGGAGTATGGTGGCCTTTGATAGGGGGAGTATGGTGATAGGGGGAGAAGAAGCTAGAAGAAAAAGCTACTATTTCTTGTGCATAATGTTTTATGTTTACAGTCTTTACTGCTACTACTTTTGTTTATCTGTTTTAATCTCAGTTTTATTTTAGTCTAATTTGTGCTTCTCTCAATGCTTTTGTAGCATTTCTTTTGTACTTTTAAGATATTGTTATTATGTTTTAAGTACCTCACTCTTGTGCCCATGTAGGATTGTTCCTAGATGCGTATATGTTTTTATGCATTGGTTGAGTGTTGGACATGCAAATGATAGTTTGCAATTAAGCTAATTAGCTTGCATGTCCGGATGTTCATTCCAAGTGTGAATGAGCATTGTGATCACTATTGTTTAAGTGATTGCATGTTTGGTCAAGCCATGGTCTAGTACTTTATTCCATTTTGTTTGATCGCATTGTGCTTGTTCCATTTTTCATTACAAGTTTTCTACATAACCATGAACTTATTGTGTTGTTGTGTTTCAGGAGATACTTGTCATTATGGTTCAAGAGCTTCACAGTTTCTAGATTAGGTGTGAGTGAGTTTTGTCAATGTTCCCAAACTCACGTTTAAGTCTAGAGTCTGTTTTAGGGGTTTTGTCACGGAATAGCCAAAGGGGGAGATTGTAAAGTTATTATTTACAACTATATGTTTTTTTTGGCTTATATTCCATGCCAAATTTGATTGTAATTATATTCAATTTGTTGTACCCTGTATTTGTTGTGGGATTTCATTGTAAGGGTTGTGTGTTAAAGAGAGAGTGTGTGAAGACTTAAGCATTTGAAGATTGAAGAATTCTCGCGGGTATCTCGCGACTTAGCTTCCCGCGAAATGATACTTGTGCCCTGCACATGCTGAAATGCTAAGAGTCAGGCTAGGTGGAGATAGCTGTGTCTCGCGAGTATCTCGCGGGTAAGGCCTTCCCGCGAGACACCTGCAGGCATTCTATTCTGCCAGCCTGTCAAGTCTGAATCACACTTTCTATACCCACACTATTTATACCCACATTACCCACAATTGAGATGAGAGCCTTTGAGAGAAAAACCCTAGCCAAACAGCTTGAGAGTTAGAGATTGTTATACCCACAATCCTCTACACATTTGTTTTGGGAATTTCCTCATCTCTTACCTCTCCATTTCCATACCAATGAGAGGTTGATAGCCCAAACACTTACCACACCCTTTGAGAGTGTTAAGTGACGTTTTGATGCTGCTGGGAAGCATTGGAAGAAGCCGATGATGGCAGATGCAACATGGAGCTTGTTGCGGGATCCGGAGAACTAAGACAAGACACGGTTCCGAGAAGCTTTGTTGGAGTAGGAGCTTGGAGGGCTTAGGTACATCGGGTAGATTAGGCTTGGAGGGTCTTTTGCTAACCCATGTATCCCAACTAATTGTCTAGTGGATCGATTTCCGCTTGGAGGGCGGTGGAGAGGTTTTTCGCCGAGTTCTTCGGTTTCCTCTTCGATAACACGTCTCGGTGTTATTTGTGTTTGCATCTCTCTTCCCTACTCTTGTTCATTTCATTTTTACTACTGTGTTGCTTTAAATATGGATTAGAGTAGTTGTATTGCTTATAAGCTTGTGTTTATATTATTCCGCACTTAGTATTAAGTTAGTGTAAAATCAACCAAGCCGTAACTTTAATTTGGGGGTCTAAACTGCTCGTGTGTTTTCGACACTTTTTCGAGCTTTCATTAACAGTAGTAAATTTTTCTATTTCTTTTACGAAAGCTTCTACATTCTCTACATGAAATTTTTAATTTTTCCATGACAAATTTAGATTCCAAATTTTCTACCCAAATTGCTTGATAACTTGGTTATTTAAACGTTTCTTTGTACTCTTTCAAACCTGGATAGATCTAGAGATGTTGTATGCCATTTTCACAATGAATTCAATTTTTAACTCAATCATAACTTATTCAAAAGTTAGTTACAACAATTTAGGAGTATTATTTTTTTTTTATTCTAAGACTCCCTTAACCTGTTGATCATATTCCCCTTTAGTAAATGTATTTCAATACATATGTTTTTCTAACTTTTTAAATAGAACATAGGGTGTAGACAGTGGAAGTGTGGAACTCATGACATAGACAACCATTTTTTCCTAAAGAAATAAACTAATAAGGAATTATGAATTTAATTATTTATCACATTATTCTAACTAACGCTGTCTACAATTTAAAGAGTTAAGTTTGGTAGCAAGTAGCCAGTAGGGAAAGAGAATGCAGTGCACCATTTAAGGTTGAAGTTCCCAATACACTAAAATTCGATAAGAGAACACAGAAAATTACATTATTATGAGAACAACCATAAATCTATTAATCATAGATCAAGGAGAGTGCAATGATGGTACAAGATGAAGAGGAATTTTCTTAGACACAACGAAGGACTTAGCTTCGCTCATGTCCAAGTCTTCTCCCTTAACATTTGCATTGGGCAACCTCCAGTCAAACCAATATAAGAGATTGGCAATCACATATTCAATAGAAGAAACACTGAATGTCGAACCTGGACATGCCCTTCTCCCACCTCCAAATGGGAACAATTCTAAGTCTTGGCCTATGAAATCAATTGGACTGTCGATGAATCTCTCTGGGAGAAATTCTTCTGGCCTATCCCATACCTCAGGATTCCTATGGACTGCCCATGCATTGACATATAATCTTGTTTTTGGCGGAATATCATAACCTCCAAATTTCACACTTTTTGTTGTTTCTCGAGGCACCATAAGAGGAATTGGTAGGTGTAGTCTCAACGTTTCTTTGATGACACATTTCAAGTAATTCCTTTGATTGATATCATTCTGATCTATCCTTGACCTCTTTCCCACCACTCTTCTCACCTCTTCTCGAGCTCTCTTTATAGTACTTGAAGCTTTTAAAAGCTCTGCCATTAACCATTCCAGAGTTGTTGAAGTAGTATCGGTTCCTCCCACAAACATGTCCTTAAATTATAAAAAGGAAAATGTTAAAGGCTAATTCTTCTATAAAAGTTTTACACAATGAATGCATGAATTACTTTTGGAAACATTATAAAACCTAATAAAATGTTTTTTTTTTTTTCCTGCTGAAAACCTTATAAAATGTTACTGTTGCTTTAATAACATAATAAAAGCATGAATTACTTTTTGAAAATACTAAACCTACAATAGTTGCCACTAAATTTATTGCAAAAATCTTATAAACTAACTTGATAATGAATGTGATCAATGCCACATCCAATGTAATAAATAATTTGTATTTACTTTTTTCTCATGTTAAAAATTGATACATCCGTTTATAAAGTCTATGTAGTAAAATTTATATTATCCCTCACATTACTAATTACATTTTAGTAATTGCTGATAGATCAATTTATAAGGTTTACAGAGTAAAATTTATAGTAACCCTATATCATCACTCTATAGAAAAAGAAAACTTTTAGATGAGAGAGAGAGAGTGATACCAGTAGGATCACTTTGATGTTGTCATCAGTTAGCTCAAACTCGAGCATAGGATTCTGTTGAAGTTGGAGGAGAATATCCATGAAATCCTTCTTATAATTAGGATTTTCATAACTACTTTTCATTGTCTTGTGTTCTTCAATAACCTCATCAAAAAAGGCATCAGGTTCTCGAAAAGTGGTTTTCATACTTGGTATTAACCCTGTAAGAACATCAATCCATTTCATAGAAGGGAAAAATCTCCCAAACAGAATGCTGTTAATTGCTCTGTTATCCTTCTTGATAGGTGCCACAACCTGCTCTTACCATCTTCGAACTTCCGTCCAAGTACACATCTAGACACTATGTTATTTGAAGTCGCAATCAACATGTCACTTAGATTAAGAGAAGCCTTTTGGATGCACAACTCACGTATGTTCCTGATTAATAATGCAACTTCTTCATCTCTTACAAATTGGAAAGATAGCACTCTTTTGAGACTCAAAAGTTCAAGGACACAAATTTTCTTAGCTTGTCTCCAATACTCACCATAGGATGAGAATGCTACGTCTGTGCATCCATATGTAGAGGAAGATATCGGGAGCTGTGGTTTTTGCCCGATTTGAGAAAATGATATCTTGTGTCTTCATTATTTCTCTGGCCATAGCTACAGATGACACCACCAGGGTTGGAGTATGCCCCAAATCTAAGTGCATTATAGGGCCATACTTCTTTGAGAGTGCTTGAAGAGAACGATATGGGAATGTGCCTAACTGTGAAGGTTTCCAATTAATGGTAGCTTTGGTAGGGATGGAGGTAAATTGGGTTTGGCACTAGTAACGCACTTGAAAACATAAAGAGAAGTGAAGAGGATAAGAAGGGAGAGGAGGGGATTTAGTTGGAATACTATTTTGTGTAGCTCTGGCAGCAATGATAGTAGAGCCATTTCCTTTTAGTGTTTAGCATGAGCTCTTCAAGTATATATATTTGTTAGGTCATCTGAATGACCCCTTGTGATAAACCCTAATTAATTAATTAATTAGCCAAGTTGTTAATTAATCAATTAAGCATGCAATTGCGTGAAAGCACAAACAAATCACCAAATACTAAATATGCAGCGGAAAATAAATAACACGGTGATTTGTTTACGAATGGGGAAAACCCTAATGGCAAAAACCCCACCGGGTGATTTTCAGGTCACCACTCCCGAAACTCCACTATTATCAAATCAAGCGGTTACAAGAAAGGAATCCCAAGTACCTTACCAACCTACAGTTGAACCCTTACCCTAATACCCAATTGGACTTGATCTGTAGTGACAATTTCCACCTTTGATGCACGGCTCCCAAGTACGTGACTAACCAATGCGCGGATCCCAGTACGCGACTTCAGAACACCAACTTGAGGAAGAATGGTTGGCTGCAAAGTTCTTCAGTTCATCCACGTGATGAATAGCAGGAAGATGCTTGGTTACAAAACCCTATGGTGCAAAGACACAGCAACTTCTTGATGAAGGATGAACTAGGTCAAGAACTTCGTCTGTTGATCACAATTTGCATAAACGGAGATTGCTCAATGATAATACAACTTGTGTCACCCAAAACGGCTCTTAAAATAATCCTTTTATATGTTTAGGGTTAGAAGAAAAGAAGTCCCAAAAACATATTCACGGATCCCAAGAAAATCAGATTTGGAATTCTGACTTTTTAAATCTCGACAGATAGCAGGTGTCGAGGTAGCTATCGAGAGGTGTCGAGCTTTAAAAACTTTGCACTTCAGCTTGCTTTTTCTTGGACAGATTTGATGACTTCAACACTTGACCTTGAAACATTGTTCCTTGAAGTATCAAAAACACCTAGATCTACCCAATTACAAGCAGAGTGCGTTTTGTCAAAGGATTAGCCAATTTACATAACTAAGTGACATATGTTCTTAAACAAGTTAAAACATATATGTCCTAACAATATTAGACTTCTAAAAGTTAAGTTATACAAATTTCTTAGGTGTTGTGCTTTAAATTCTTCAATTGAATTCAACTATATACATGTTTTAGAGCCAAGTACCACATCTCACGGGGAGTGGGTTTAGAGTATTGTCCCCCTAAACGGGTACTTATTGATAGAGAAATGGGTGAAGTCGTCATTCTGATGATTGCTTTTATAGAGGGAGGGATGACGCTTCCCATGGGTAGGATAACCAGAGATTATCTGCTCAACCACTGAATATGCTGCCATCAGTGTGCTCCTAACACGTTTAGAGTCTTAAGGTGCGTAGCCTCCTTGAACGGCCAGATGAACTTGGGGCTGACATGGCATGACATCGTTCATATGTATGAGTGCCATTTCCTTGCTAGCGCGGGATATTACCACAAGTCCTGGTCTGACGTCGTTAGGTTGATATTCTGCCTTCCTAAGTCCAACAAGAGCTTGAACTCATGTTTTCTCCCCTCAGTTTTCTCCCCATTTTGGGGAGAAAACTTTTTGGTGGGATCGGGGAGAAAACACCCAGGCCCTACCACAAAATTTTCCACTCCCCCGCCCAACCAAATATTTTCTCAATTTTCTCTCTCCACTTTTCTCTCTTAAATTTTCCATCATTCCTAAAATCTTTGCAAACAAACACACCCTAAGGGAGAGTGAGATATTTTGCTGAAAACTGAAAACATTGAAACAAAATAATTTTTAAATGTGTAAATAGTACCGTGAAACCCATTTTTAATGAAAAATTTGTTGAAAAGTGAGGTTTGTGGGACCCGTGAACAGTGCACGGGACCCACTAGTGTTGCTGAAAAGTCAAATATTATAGCTAAAAAAAAAAAAAAAAGGGAAACGCAGATGTTGGACACTCAATCCAAATACTGCCTAAAAAACGTAACTTAATGCACAAAGGGGCAAATTTGGTTTTCACTAGAACTCATGTTTTCTCCCCTCAGTTTTCTCCCCATTTTAGGGAGAAAACTTTTTGGTGGGATCGGGGAGAAAACGCCCGGGCCCTACCACAAGATTTTCCACTCCCCCGCCCAACCAAATATTTTCTCAATTTTCTCTCTCCACTTTTCTCTCTTAAATTTTCCATCATTCCTAAAATCTTTGCAAACAAACACACCCTAAGGGAGAGTGAGATATTTTGCTGAAAACTGAAAACATTGAAACAAAATAATTTTTAAATGTGTAAATAGTACCGTGAAACCCATTTTTAATGAAAAATTTGTTGAAAAGTGAGGTTTGTGGGACCCGTGAACAGTGCACGGGACCCACTAGTGTTGCTGAAAAGTCAAATATTATAGCTAAAAAAAAAAAAAAAAAGGGAAACGCAGATGTTGGACACTCAATCCAAATACTGCCTAAAAAACGTAACTTAATGCACAAAGGGGCAAATTTGGTTTTCACTAGAACTCATGTTTTCTCCCCTCAGTTTTCTCCCCATTTTAGGGAGAAAACTTTTTGGTGGGATCGGGGAGAAAACACCCGGGCCCTACCACAAAATTTTCCACTCCCCCGCCCAACCAAATATTTTCTCAATTTTCTCTCTCCACTTTTCTCTCTTAAATTTTCCATCATTCCTAAAATCTTTGCAAACAAACACACCCTAAGGGAGAGTGAGAAATATACCAGTAGGATTGCTTTGAGGTTCTCATGACGAAGTTCAAAGCCAAGCATGCCATCCTTTTGTAGTTGGAGGAAAATATCCACAAAATCTTTTTTCTTAGGATGTTCATCATCATCACATTTCTCTGTCTTGTAGTGTTCCTCAAGCACCTCATCCAGATAAGCATCTATTTCTCTACCGGTGGATTTTAGACTTGGTAAAAGTCCTGTAAGAATATCAATCCAACCCAAAGAAGGGAAAAAATCCCCCCAAAAAACTGATGCAATTAGCACCATTACCTTTCTTGGTAGTTCTGAAGGCTTGCCCATACCATCTTGTTCTTCAAACTTTTTGCCAAAAATAACTCTAGTAACGATGTTGTTAGCGGTCTCAATCAGTAACTCACTTAGATTAATAGAAACCCCTTTGAGGCACGAGTCACGTACCTTATTAATCAATATAGCAACTTCTTCTTCCCTTACATAATGGAGAGATTGCACTCTTTTGAGGCTCAAAAGTTCATGGACACAAACTTTCCGTACTTTCCTCCAATATTCACCATAGGGTGAGAATGCTAGGTCTATGCATCCATAGAGTAAGAAATTGGTAGCTATGGTTTTTGGCCTGTTTGAGAAAACTATGTCATGTGTTGTCATCATTTCTCTTGCCATATCTGCAGATGACACCACAAGGCTTGGTGCATGGCCAAAGTATAAGAACATTAGAGGACCATACTTCTTAGAGAGAGCATGAAGAGAACGGTGTGGGAGTGAGCCAAGCTGATGAAGGTTGCCAATGATTGGTAGCTTTGGTGGGGATGGAGGTGAATTGGGTTTTCCACTAGTTCTAATGCATTTGAAAACATAAAGAAAAGAAAAAAGGAAAAGAAGAGGGAGGAGGGGAATAAAGGTTATTTTGTATAGCTCTTGCAATGATTGTTGGAACAATGGTAGAATAGCCATTTCCTCTTTTTTAATTGTTTACTACAATGCAACTAACAACTCCAATCACAAGATATATATTGAAACCCATAGTAAAGTTTTTTTTTTTTTTGGGAGATAATACCCAGGGGAGAAGTTAATTAAGGAGTTGATATAACTTGTGGGTTCGAGTTAGCTCAACTAATAAAGTTTATTGTCGTCAAATAAAAATTTGGAGTGATCCCTGCCTACAACAAAAACTAATTAGTATCTTGGTCTGATGATAAAAGCAATCATCAGCAACAGATGTCATAGATTGAAATTCTGTCTAAAAAAATGTTTAATTATATTACATTAATCACTCAGTCTTGTCATTTTTATATAGTGGGAGACTTCATACTTAATTAATTAACTACATCACTCATGTCTATGTTTATTCCTCAAAAGTGTATGCTGAATATTATGAAATTCAATTATCGTATTAGCACCTCCAATTCTTGAAAGAGATTGATTAACTATTGACTCACAAGGCAATAGGGACACCACGAGAAGGTGGAGAATGGTTTTCGCATCGAAGAACGCCGTGGAGACTAAGTCAGGGATAAACTCTTCCTTTGTTTTTTCCCCAAATTTATTTATATAATAAATATACATATTGATATTTGAATTTTGTCTTCCTAGGGATTTTGTCTTCCTAGCTAAATAGACTTTGCAAAAAAGGTATGGTAGACTAGCCCATAGCTTGAGGGGCTCCTTCAATTATTTTATTTTTTTAACATAAAACTTGTTTTAAATTAAAAAAAAAAAAAAAAAAAATTCCTATGATTTTTGTATTTTATATATCTACTAGTAATAGGCCCATGCGTTGCACGGTTTTATGAAAAAGCTTATCAAATAAATGTATAAATAATTATATATTTTAATAGATTCAATAAAGATAAAAGAAAAAATTATCAAGTGTAAATAATTATCTCACTAAAATAAGGGGTAAGATTTCTTCCTAAAACTAAATTAAATTGATAATTCCAAATTAAATTTTAAATTGATAATTATTATTTTTTTAAAGTCATAAACAATTGATAAATCTAAAATTAATATAATCTTGATAATATTATAAATTAAAATTAAATTTGATAATTAAAGAATACACCTATAGAACATCTTGATAATTTGATGTAACATAGAAATCAAATAAGAAAATTGTTAAAATTAATCTATTAATTCTAACCATATTTAATCATTAGTTATAAGACCCTAACCCTAAGCATATAAATTAGATCAAAGCTAAGAAAATTAGTTTAAACAAAAGGCAACCAATACACAAAACCTAATCAATTTAATAAAAACAAAATACAAAAACAAAGAAGGAGCCTTTAGAAACTTGAAAATGTTTTCGAATGTTTTGAATTCATTAATTAAAATCACATGAAGACAAAAAACCAATAATAATAGTAAAGAAAATAAACAAAATGAAAATAATAATAATAAAAGAAGAAAGAATGTATACCTGCATTGTCATGGGATTTAGGCATTCACATATTGAAATAAACTTCACTCCAAAAAGGATATATAGGGTTATATATATTGGTAGAGTTCTATTTAAAATATAATTCATTTAAATCTTATCGAAATTAAAAATATCTAATCAATGTGTTTGTTTTTATCCCATAAAAATTGGAATTAGAAAAGGTCATATGAATAGAATGAAAAAAAAAAAAAAGTTGATTCAACGTAAAAAAGGAATATATATATATATATATATATTTAAATGTCATCAATGTAGAAATTATCAAATTAATGGAGATATATACTGTTTTCTGGAATAAATAGAGATTATCAAATTATTGGAGATATATACCGTTTCTTGGGATAGATTTATATTAACCACCTCTTGAAAAATTTGGATTGTGCTTACCTCTTAATAATCAAGTTTTGTAACTTGATATTCTAATAAAATAATATTAATTTAATAATATTAAAATTTTGAAAATTTAGATGATAAATATTATCTAAATTAAATTTTTGTATGTTAAATATTATCCCCTAATTTAAGAAATATATCCTAACAAATAAAAAAACTAATGTTAATTAGATGATAAATATTATCTAAATTAAATTTTTGTATGTTAAATATTATCCCTTAATTTAAGAAATATATCCTAACAAATAAAAAAATAATGTTAATCTAATTTTATTTAATGGTAAGAATGAATTAGAGTCCTGGTAGTATACTATTCCTTTTTAGTTCTTTAAAAATCTAAAAATTTAATAAAATTTCTGCAATTTGGTGAAGCGACGTGGTGCAACCACGGCATCTAAGCCCAACTTTTATTATATATAATAATATGATATCCTTTTTTGGGGGCAGGGGGGATCCTAATCAGCAAAATATTATGGGCAAATTTTTTTTTTTTTTTTAAGAAAATGGTAACCGATGCCCTTAGGGAAATGGTTAATAATCTATTTAAATAAAGTTTTTATGGGAAAAGAAAAAAACCAATTAATATTTTAACAACTTTTTTCTATTTCTCATAAAAGTGGTGTCAAAACGTTCCTAAAATTGATTGTTAACTATTGTCCTAAAAGCATCCGTTAGCATGACTTTTTTTTTTTAACTATATTTTATGTTAGTTTTTTCTTTCTTCTTCAAATTTTTGAGTGCAATAGTAGTAGATCCAAAGCACAACAATGTTATTTATTTATTTATTCCTCATTATTTCTTTCTCAATTATGCCAAGTGATTCGTATGGGTTGAAAGGACAAGAAAGTACGAACCTGTTTATAGAGTTATTACACTTGTAAGCAAAAGTCCTTCAAGCAGGATTAATCTTTTATTTCTATTAATAGAAATATAGAATATTCTAATGTAGTTTCTTGCTTTTACGTGTGTTTGTGTGTCGCTTTCTATTTTTTTTTTTTTTTTCAATAGTTTGATGCAAATCATAGTAGATCTGAAGCACACATGTTTTTTTTTTTTTTTATTAATCATCATTTCTTTCTAAATTGTGCCAAGTAGTTCATAAGGATTAAAAGATGAACAAACTACGAAGTTGTTTATGTTGTACTTGTATTTATTTATTTTTCTAACTATTAATTGCAATATTAGTACAATTCTGATCTTTATTAACTCAAAAAATTGTACAATAGACAATTAGTATAGTATTTTAGTACAACTTTTATTTATTTATTTAAATTGTATACCTATTGTTATTATATCAGATTGGTGAGATATAAATTTATCATTTTAAACACTTTGACACACACACACACATATATATATATATAGCAGCAAGCTCAAAATAGTAAACTAATATCAACTGATACTAAAACATTTTGTTTCTCTAACCAAATCTGAACCGCTATCGGTACAATATTGACTCTATTAATATTAACCACTCACTCATATTATTATAGACAAAGTTTAGCTACAAAATTGGTTATAGCCTAGGACTAGAACCTTACTCAGTGAAATAAACATTATTACATATTTTGAAAAGCTATCTATTAAATTGCATGTTCATTATGCTCTTAAGACACATGTCAAATTTTGTGTTAATCGAATATTATTTACTATATGATCTATAAGCTTATATTTTATGCATAATTTTAAATTATAAAAATTTACAATTTAAACAATTTATTGATGACATATCTATACATCTTTAATTTTCTAGAAATTTTACAAACATAGAGTATATAAGAAGAAGAAGTAATTCAATGGTAGATTTGTCAAAATTCACTTCCAATAAAAAGATATTGAGTAAGATTGTAACCTTAAGTTACAACCAATTTTGTAACTAAACTTTGTTCTATTATTATTATTATTATCTAAAGTGGGAATTTAGTACCTAACTAACCATACTATTTACACGTCAACGACTCAACATTACTAACATTTTTATGAAAATGACACTACCTCCAAATTTGAGCAAACTAACATTAATTAACCATATCGTTAATGAGCTCTCCCTTTGATTAAATTTAAAGGTTCAATCTCTTTCATGTCTAGCAAGATTAGAAAGAATGGTATAGGAATTTTTTTTTTTTTTTTTTTTTTTTTCCATTGATTAAAGTACTTGAAAATTCAACTAAGAGGACACCAATTAAGATTGGGGACGCTGGGGAGGTTTTTCAGTAAAACGATTCCTTTTTGGGAGCCATTTAATAAGGGTGTAGAGTAAATAAGCTTGATTTTTAAGTAATATTTATGAAATATAGTTATCGAATTATATTTGCACTTCCATTTCTAGAAGAGATTGATCTGCAATTATACATGTTTTACAGGGAATAGAGGCTAAGGGAGCTGCTTCTGGCCTTAATGCTCCTGCGTAAGTCTAGAGTCACAACATAATTCATAACAAATTTTACACTGGGCTTAATTCTCTCACATCACTTTTATGCGTTAAAATGTCGTATTTTAAAATGTGGATATTTTCACATCAATTATGGATATGTATGAAAAATAGTAAATATAAACTAGTGTAAAATGATATTTTTCATTTTACAATTTAGTAAGGTGATAAATTGTTAATAGTAGATAATAAAGTAGTGTTTATAGTACTAGGTCTGTATGAGAATCAATAATAATAATAATAATAATAATAACTAGCTAGCCTCTGAGCACGCGCGTGAACGTGTGCTCAGAGGCTCTTCTATTTTTTGCATAAAAATTAATAATTTATATTTGTTATAATTTGAGATTTTTACTTTTTCCAATAAATAAATTTAAAAAAAAATTGAAAAAAAAGGAGGACAGAAGAAACAAATACATTGTGAAGAAAAAATAAATACGCGGGGTGAGGTTTGTAGATTGGAGGAGTTTTAAAACTAACAAAAAAGTAATCCTATTTTGTAGGGAGTTAGTGAGTCGAAGTAGGAATTTAAATCAACGTAAAAGCAAGAATTTATTAGAAGCAGGAAGGCATTTCAACATAGAAGTAGGAGTTTATTATTTTTGTCAACGTAGAAGTAGGCATTTCAATATCATTTTTAAGTTTTAGGTTGGGGTATTTTTTACAGTAAAAAAACAATAACTAACCTTTTTTTTTTAATTTACTATTTTAACTGCATTTTTAAGTTGTTGGTTAATTACTTTATGGGTATTTTGACATGAAAAAAAAGTAATAGCTAACTTTCTGAATCCTCTTATTAATAACTAGCCTCTGAGCACGCGTTCACGCGCTTGCTCGGAAGCTCTTCTATTTTTTGGATAAAAATTAATAATTTACATTTATTATAATTTGTGATTTCTACTTTTTCCAATCACCCCAAAAAAAAAAAAGAAAAAAAAAAGGAATACGTGGGGTGAGTTTTGTAGATTGGAGGAGCTTTAAAACTAACAAAAGAGTGATCCTATTTTGTAGGGAGTTAGAAAGTAGAAGTAAAAATTTAAATTAACATAAAAATAAGAGTTTATTAGAAGCAGGAAGATATTTCAACGTAGAAGTATAAATTTATTATTTTTGTTAATTTACTATTTTAACCCCATTTTTTAAGTTTTAGGTAGGGGTATTTTTGACATTAAAAAAAGCAATAACTAACTTTCTTTTGCCAATTTACTATTTTAACCTCATTTTTAAGTTGTTGGTTAATTAATTTAGGGGTATTTTTGACGAGAATAAATTGGGTCCAGAGCTGGCGTAAAAGGTGTGTTTTACGCCAGCCAATCCTGACCCGCCACGTCATCAAATTTATTTTTTTATTTTTATTTTTATTTTTTTCAGCAAAAATGATTAAGCCTTAACCATCTCCCCCTCCATTTCTCTTCTCTCCTAACCCGATCTCTCCATCTCTGAATCAAACCCATGATCCCCATGGCCGGAGCTTCAAAGCTCAACACAAGCCACCAACACCACTGCCATGCCCGAAACTCCATGGTTCAGAGATGGACGCCATTGCAATCTCAAAGCCAGTGACTCTCCTCACAGTTGTGTGAGAAAATGGCATTGAAAATCCTAGAAGATCTAATAAAACCAATCCAGATCTCGCTTCGCAGAGAAGCCAATCTAGCTTCGTACAAACCAGACGACACGTCGCTTCCAACCAGAGACCCACCACTCCTAACCCAACTTTCAACACTAATGGATTATTCATTCCCATTTTTATTGATTTTCTCAGTTAATCCAACCAGAAATATGAATGAAAGACAGAGAGAGAGAGAGAGAGAGATGGGTATGTGAAGAAGTAGTAGTAGTTGATAGCGTAAATCAGCTTGACTTTTTCTCCTCTTCTTTCAACTATTCCCAGTCCCACCTTCAACCTTCTTTCAACTATTACCATTATTTATTTATTTTATTTGCTAGCATTTAAATAAAAATAAAAACTCTATTTCAAAGTTCCAACATTCAACAGCTTTGAGATTGTGTGAGAAAATGAAGTTTTTCTATGGTTGGATGTGTGTGTGCTGTGTTGGCAATGGTATTGATGGCTTGTGTTGAGCTTTGAAGCTCTGGCCACGACAGTGGTGTTGGTGGCTTGTGTTGAGCTTTGAAACTCTGGCCATGGCAGTGGTGTTGGTGACTTGTGTTGAGCTTTGAAACTTCGGCCATGGAGGTTGTGGGTTTGGTTCAAAGATGGACAAATCGGGTGAGGAGAAAAGAGAAAGAGAGGGAGAGAGGCTTAAGGCTTTCTAGAAAAAAAAAAAAAAAAAAAAAAAAAAGGTGACGTGTCGGGTTAGGTTTACACCAACTCCTGACTCAATTTATTCTCATTATAATTAACTTTCTGAATCCGCTTTATATATACGGGTCATGCTACCATACTCCCCTCTTTTTTTGGGGGGTATGGTACCCACCTAAATCTAAACCGTTAAATGAATAAAAATTTGATCCGAACCATTCATTTAATTTGGGGTAATTTAGAGTAAATATTTGCTACCAGTCAAACAAGTTATATATATAAGTAAAAAAAATCTAAAACAACCCAGTATTCACTGTGTGCTTCTCCTTCTCAAAAACAAATTTCTCTCTGTCACATAAATATCACGCTTCCGATTCGGTTTATCTAAAGAACCCAGAATTCAGTTTCTTCTGTATTAGCTTCTTCTCTTACTAATCAACCACAAGAACCCAGGGCAGCTAAACAAAACCCAAAGAAGAAACAGTATCGGCCCTTCTCTGCCTGGCAACGATATTTGAAATAGGTTTTGATAGGCCACAATCTGAATGACCCCTTGTGATTAACCCTAATTAATTAATTAGCCAAGTTATTAATTAATCAATTAATCAAGCAATTGCGTGGAAGCACAAACAAATCACTAAAAACTAAATATGCAGCAGAAATTAAATAACACGGTGATTTGTTTACGAATGGGGAAAACTCTAACGGCAAAAACCCCACCGGGTGATTTTCAGGTCACCACTCCCGAAACTCCACTATTATCAAATCAAGCGGTTACAAGTAAAAGAATCCCAAGTACCTTACCAACCTACAGTTGAACCCTTACCCCAATACCCAATTGGACTTGATCTGTAGCGACAGTTCCCACCTTTGATGCACGGCTCCCAAGTACGTGACTAACCAATGCGCGGATCCTAGTACGCGACTTCAAAACACCAACTAAGGAAGAAAGGTTGGCTGCAAAGTTCTTCAGTTCATCCTTTATGATGAATAACAGGAAGATGCTTGGTTACAAAACCCTATGGTGCAAATACACAACAACTTCTTGAAGGAAGATGAACTAGGTCAAGAACTTCGTCTTTTGATCACAATTTGCTTGAACAGAGATTGCTCAATGCTTTTGCAACTTGTGTCACACTTGACGGCTCTTAAAACAATCCTTTTATATGTTTAGGGTTAGAAGAAAAGAAGGCCCAAAATCATATTCACGGATTCCAAGAAAATCATATTGGAAATCTGAAATTTTAAATCTCGATAGATAGCAGGTGTCGAGGTAGCTATCGAGAAGGTGTCGAGCTTTAAAAACTTTGCACTTCAGCTTGCTTTTTCTTGGACAGACTTGATGACTTCAACACTTAACCTTGAAACCTTGTTTCTTGAAGTATCAAAAACACCTAGAACTACCCAATTACAAGTAGAGTGCATTTTGTCAAAGGATTAGTCAATTTACATAAATAAGTGACATATGTTCTTAACAAGTGAAAACATATATGTCCTAACAATTTCCCCCTTTGGCAATTCGTGACAAAACCACAACAAACAAATGAACATATAAGAGAAGTCATAAATCACTCAACTCATATTCACTTGTTGAATACAATAAAATCTATCCTAACACAAACTCTTGAAAAACTTTGCAAGAAGAGAATTTATGACAAGTAGACTTTGACAACCTGTATTTCTGAAACACTTTAAACAAAACTCATCAAGGCATCTTGTGTGAAACAGAAATAATAGATTGCATACAAGTATAAAGAACATGTGTATAAAGATAGAGAAGAAACAACACATGGAGAGAAAGGTGAAGAAACATACATCCACATATATAAAGAAGTATAAGTACAATGTATGTAAAAATGGTCAAAGGACCTCATATACAAGATCAATGTATCTATAAAGTAAAAAAAGAAAAGATACAAATAGAACCTCACTACATCCCTCAAAAATGTCAACACTCCCCCTATCAAAAATGTCCTATACTAACTCTCCCCCTAAGATGACTACTCTCATAACCCAAAACTACTCCCCCTTTTTGTCACGAGTGACAAAGGGTAGAGTGTCATGTAGACATCTCATCGGCAGAGCTAGCATCCCCATCATCATCATCATCATTATCATCCTCATCATCCTCAGAATCTGAAGCTGCTGGAGTAGGTGGTGAAGGAGTAGCCTCTGGAGCAAAACCACCCATGGTCGCCTGCCGTCGTGCAATACGACCAACACAAACATTCACCTGATACAACTCAACAGAGAGTGTATCAAGGCGAGTATCCATGTGCTGCAGCTGCGCCATAATATCTCCCAGAGATACATCGCTCGAAGAGGAAGAAGGAGCAGATGTAGATGGAGCTGATCTGGACGGAGCCGAACGAAAGGGAGGAATGGCATCCGTCTGTCGCGACCTGAACTGCACCTCACTACGTTTTACAGTAGCGGCATCTATGGCAGATATGTGTGTGAAGTGGTCGGACACAGGAAAGGGAATGGAAAAATGGCGTAAGATCCTCGTGATAGCGGAAGGAAAGATGAGCTTATCACGGGACGCCGAATCAAGATAAACATCAATAATAGAAAGAATGAAGTGAGAAGGAAAATCTATAGTAAGATGCTCTAATAAAGATAACAAAAATCGAGCACGAGGCTCAGTGATAGAGTTGTAGTGAGAAAGTGGATGGAGTACAAAAGTCATCACCATGTTGATAAATCTAGGACCTTTAGCAAAAGGCCTACATGATGTGAACTGATGCTCTCCCCAATCAGCAGGGCGCTCACAGAAAGCGGAAATGAACTCATCTTTGGACACAATCCTCAAACGCTCACAAGAAGGGTAATCAGGAAACTCTATCCTAGGTACCCTAAGCACATCTGCAACTAGCTACGGTGTGACAGGAATGCGCGTACCTCGAACGCGAGTGAAAAAGAAAGGTACTGAACGATCGATCCCGTGCATGTTGGAGTAAAACTCCTGTATCAACACGAGAGGGCAAGTGACCGGGATGTCACACAATGACCCCCATCCCCTACTGTGAATGACAGTGGGAAGGTCAGTGTCGGCGAAGTCCGCCAGAATGACTTGGCGTTTCGAATGAACACCTCATCGAGAAAAGTTCTCCGAAAATGCCTTATGGGCATCTCCATCACGGAACCGAAGGTTAAGGGGAGCAGAATCAGAAGAAGTAGAAGCTCCAGAACGCAGAGGGTTCCGAGCAGGAGTGGATTTACGTTTGGGTGCCATAGACACTACTACGTAAAAGAATGAGAAAGAGAGAGAGAGGGAGACAATCAGAAAAGTCCCAAAACAGTTCATATATGACAAAAATATTGAACAATAAGTACGTATGCATGGGAATGCATGAGCATGTGACATGCAAATCAAAAAGGCATCATGGGCTCAGCCCAATCCAATCCTATCAGCACACAGCATAGAGCACACATCTAAATGCATGTAAATATCATTCTAATGCACATGGAATGCAATGTATGACATTTTAAAAGCAATTAAGTGAAAACCCAACCCAAAATTTCAATAAAAACTCATCAATTTTGAAAATCCCCAAAAATTTCAAAAAAATCCCAAAACCTAGGTTTTAAAACATGCAATGCATGAAAAAGTAAGGGAAAATTAACATACCAGGTGATGGAATGCAAGGGAAGATCGAAAAAGATGAAGATTTGAAGATTTGAGTGAGAAATGGGTGAAAAGGAGATGAACAGCCACGGAGAGATCGAGAGAGATCGAGTGAGAATGAGAAAAATCGCGATCGCTCCTTAAATAGGCACCTCAGTAAATCTCGACAGCTGAGGTGTCGAGAGGTATCGAGGAAGCTGTCGAGAAAGCTATCGAGAATTTGGCCGTCGACAGATGGAGGTATCGAGAGGTATCGAGATGCAATACCAATTTCAGAGAAAAGAAGCTCGATCGATCGCACAAGTGTCGAGGAGATATTGAGGAGACAGAAGATTTCTCGATCGATCCACAAGGTGTCGAGACAGGTGTCGAGAAAGAAGACATCAAACACAACAAGTGAATCTCGATCGATCCATCAGGTGTCAAGAATCTATCGAGGAGACAGAAGATTTCTCGATCGATCCATCAGGTGTCGAGATAGGTGTCGAGATTGCGATAAGAAAAGGCTTGAGAAGCTCGACAGATGACCAGGTATCGAGGAGGTGTCGAGACAGCAATAAAAAGCAGTTTTTCGAGAAGAGAAAAATACAGACATGAATGCAATCCAACATACACCTCAACCAAAGATCCACTCAACATATAAAGCTCTCAAAAACATCTCTCAACAAAAATTTAAGCACACGGATCCTCCAAAACACACACACACACTAAACAAGTCTAACCAATTTTATTTTTCAAAAATAAGTTATGACAGTTTAGTGAGCATACATTAGCACATGTAAAACCTTTGTGATGGACAAATCACATTGTACCTGCACATGTATCAAAAGTAGCAAAGAATATTGTGTGTTGTGTGTGAAAAACATCGCAAGATTGCATATGTGTATACATGTTATGACGATCTGAGATATGAGAAAATAACTTTTAACTCACACACAATCATAACTGTTTGATGGGGACTATCACCTTAGAGGTACATCCTATAACTCCCACATCTCCTAGAATACACGCTTGCAACCATATTTAAAGCATTTTTAATCTTTTTGCTTTTAATTTTCTTTGCATGTTTTCTTTTTATTTTTAGCATATCATACATGGGCATAAAAAGGAGAAAAGAAATACCCAAGATGTTAAGCATTTGACATCGCACTTTTGCTATGCCGAAGCATACGAATGTCTTTGACACTGCATTTTTGCTATGCCGAAGCATACAGGTGTCATATTATGATTGGCGAGCAACAGTGGTGAGATGCTTATTTATGCCTTTCTCTTAGGATTTCTAGTCCTATCCGTCAAAAAGAGTGATATGAGTGTTAAGCTTTAAGAAATAACCTAATCTTACTCATCACAAACAAGAGCCACAAAGCTCACTTGCTTAGTTGTGCATAGAGATGCTCATCTAAGCTACAAGAGATACAAAGTTTAGAAACTTTGTTTCAATGGCCATCCAAGGTACACAAATACCAAAGTACACATAACACACACTGTTTTTGTATTTTTCTGATTTTTCAATTTTTTATTTTTTTATTTTTATATTAAAAACAAAATAAACAAAACTGAAAGTAAACACACAAAACATGTTAAACAAAACAAAGCATAAAACTAGATGCATATGCATGAAGAAGAGGGGCAAGAGAAAGAGATCAATCCATGGAGATGACACCAATGTTTTGACGAAGGAATTCAAAACGTTTGCTGTCAAGAGGTTTGGTGAACAAGTCAGCCTTCTGATCATCAGTGTGGATAAACTCAAGAGTGAGAGTACCATCTTCGACAAGCTCCCTAATGAAGTGATGTCGAATCTCTATGTGTTTGGTTCGAGAATGCTGAACCGGGTTCTTGGACATATTTATGGCACTGGTATTGTCACAATAGATAGTGAGATGCTCTTGACAAATACCATAATCATGAAGGAGTTTTTGCATCCAGAGGAGTTGGGTGCAGCAGCTACCAGCAGCAATGTATTCAGCTTCCGCAGTGGATAATGAGATGGAGTTCTGCTTTTTGCTCATCCAAGAGACAAGATTGTTACCCACATAAAAACAACCCCCCGAAGTACTCTTTCTATCATCAGCATTACCAACCCAATCAGCATCAGAGTACCTAGCTAAGACACCATTAGTGTCCTTGCTATACCACACACCAAACTCAACAGTGGTTTTGACATACTTTATAATTCTTTTTAAAGCAGTCATGTGGGATTCCTTGGGATTAGCCTGATATCTAGCACACACTCCAACACTGTAACTAATGTCAGGTCTACTAGCAGTAAGGTAAAGAAGACTACCTATCATGCTTCTATAAAGAGAGGGGTCAACACTCTTACCTAACAAGTCTACAGTGAGTTTAACATTTGGGCTCATAGGGGTTCTAACAGAACTAGCAGATTCTAAACCAAACTTTTTCACAAGATTTTTAGCATATTTAGATTGAGAAAGAAATATACCTGAATCTTGTTGGCGAATCTGTAATCCTAAGAAGTGAGTCAGCTCTCCAATCATGCTCATCTCAAACTTGGCTTGCATGAGTTTTGAGAAGCCATGAGCAAGTTCATCCTTAGTCGACCCAAAGATGATATCATCAACATAGACTTGAGCAACTATCAACTCATCATATTCCCTTTTGATGAAGAGAGTTTGATCAGCCTTTCCTCTTGTGAACCCATGTGACACCAGATATTGTGTGAGTCTATCATACCAGGCTCTTGGAGCTTGCTTCAACCCATAAAGTGCCTTTTTAAGGTACAACACATGATCCGGGAAGTGTGGATCAATGAATCCTTTTGGTTGAGCCACATAGACATCCTCTTTGAGTAACCCATTCAAGAAGGCAGTCTTTACATCCATCTGATAGAGTTTGAAATTCAGCTGACATGCTAGGGCAAGCAGAATTCTGATTGACTCCATTCGGGCAACAGGGGCAAATGTTTCATCATAGTCTACTCCCTCCATTTGTGAGTATCCTTGAGCCACAAGTCGAGCCTTGTTGCGAATCACATTGCCTTCTTCATCAGTCTTGTTGCGGAATATCCACTTTGTACCGATGATGTGCTCACCTTCTGGTCTAGGTACTAGTGTCCAAACATCATTCCTCTGAAACTGAAGTAGTTCATCATGCATTGCTTCGACCCAACTTTCATCTTGTAGTGCTTCCTCAACTTTCTTGGGTTCATCCTGTGACAAATAACAAGAATAAGACACAAAGTTAGCAACACATTTATCAACTGTACGTTTCCTTAATGTGAGTTCATTCATGTTTCCCACAATAACTTCAGGAGGATGATTTAATTTGATTCTAGAGGAGGGTCCTTTTTCTTCATAAGACATAGAATTTGGTGAAGTAGGAGCATCTGCAGAGTCTTCCACAATACTAAGGGTACTTGGGGACACAGGTTCTGGTTCAGCAATATCTTGAACTTCCTTAGGCTCAGGAGGAAGAATTTCTTTAGAGAGTTCCTCAATGCCTTTCTCAGTACTGGAATCTGAAGACTCATCAATGACCATATTTACTGTTTCCATTACCTTCAGAGTTCTCTTGTTGAATACCCGATAAGCCTTGCTTGTGGATGAGTATCCCAGAAATATGCCTTCATCGCTTCGAGAGTCAAACTTTCCCACATTCTCTCTATCCTTAAGGATGAAGCAAGTGCTTCCAAATATCCTGAAATACTTCACATTTGGCTTTCTTCCTTTCCATAACTCATAGGGAGTCTTTTTGGTACCGGGTCTGAAGTACACCCTATTAACCGTATGACAGGCAGTGTTTACGGCTTCTCCCCATAAGTTTCGAGCCACATCTTTGTTATGCAACATGGCTCTGTCCATCTCTTGAATAACTCTATTCTTTCTTTCTACCACACCATTCTGCTGAGGAGTAATAGGAGCAGAGAACTCTTGAGATATGCCTGATCTTGTGCAGAAAGACTCCATGTATTAGTTCTCTAATTCTTTTCCATGGTCACTTCGAATTCGATCAATCTTTAAGCTCTTTTCATTCTGCAGTCCTGTGCACAAAGCCTCAATGTGCTCAGGAGCATCAGACTTGGATCGGAGTAGGATGACCCAAGTGAATCTAGTGAAGTCGTCTACCACAACCATGATGTACCTTTTACCACCAAGAGACTCGGTTCTGGTTGGACCCATAAGATCTAAATGCAAAAGCTCCAGTGGTCTGGAGGTAGCTGAAGTCTGAGTGCTCGGATGCTTAGCTTTTGTCTGTTTCCCAAGTTGACATGGTCCACACACTACATTGCTCATTCTGCTAAGCTTTGGTATCCCCAAGACAGATTCATGCTTAGATACAATGGATAGATGCTTGTAACTAGCATGTCCCATTCGTTGATGCCATAGATCTTCATTAGGCAAACGAATGCTATTGCACACTATATCGGCATCAGGAACCAATCCATAGCAGTTGTCCAGAGTGCGAACCCCACTAATGAGCTTCTTTCCAGACTCATTCATGACAAGACACTTTCCCTTTGAGAATAGCACCATGAAGTCTTGATCACATATCTGACTTATGCTCAATAGGTTCACCTTTAGACCTTCTACATAAAGAACATTTGCGATGTCTGGCAGTCCTGGTAGAGATATGATTCCTTTCCCTTTAATTTGTGACTTGCTTCCATCACCAAAAGTCACATTACCACCCTTTTTAGGCTCAAAGATCTTGAAGAGAGATCGGTCTCCAGTCATGTGTCTTGAGCAATCACTGCCAAGGTACCATAGACATGTATCCATTACTTTGAAAGCAGACTTCATCATGAAACACACTTCATGCTTGGATGACAAATCAGAGGGAATGGTTCTTTCACTTAACTGCCTTTGATGAGCTAAGCCTTTAACTTTTACTCTTCTCAGACGAACTCCTTTGCACATTTTTATTCTGAGACAGTCTAGTTTCTTCTTAGCCAAACTTAGATCCTTTCCAATATTCATTATGAAGGAATTCAAATAACTTTTAGACTTGTGTTTTCTGAGACACTTAAACAAATAGTGATTAGAAAAACAAGATGTATTTGAAAACAAGGATCTTTTCAAGCCAGTTATAGCCATGACAACAGGGGTCAATGGATCAACACAGCAAATATTAAACCTAATCAGAGTGTGCCTGCTCTGATACCACTTGATAGGCCACAATCTGAATGACCCATTGTGATTAACCCTAATTAATTAATTAGCCAAGTTATTAATTAATCAATTAATCAAGCAATTGCGTGGAAGCACAAACAAATCACCAAAAACTAAATATGCAGTGGAAATTAAATAACACGGTGATTTTTTTACGAATGGGGAAAACCCTAACGGCAAAAACCCCACCGGGTGATTTTCAGGTCACCACTCCCGAAACTCCACTATTATCAAATCAAGCGGTTACAAGTAAAGGAATTCCAAGTACCTTACCAACCTACAGTTGAACCCTTACCCCAATACCCAATTGGACTTGATCTGTAGCGACAGTTCCCACCTTTGATGCACGGCTCCAAAGTACGTGACTAACCAATGCGCGGATCCCAGTACGCGACTTCAGAACACCAACTAAGGAAGAAAGGTTGGCTGCGAAGTTCTTCAGTTCATCCTTTATGATGAATAACAAGAAGATGCTTGGTTACAAAATCCTATGGTGCAAATACACAGCAACTTCTTGAAGGAAGATGAACTAGGTCAAGAACTTCGTCTTTTGATCACAATTTGCTTGAACATAGATTGCTCAATACTTTTGCAACTTGTGTCACACTTGACGGCTCTTAAAACAATCCTTTTATATGTTTAGGGTTAGAAGAAAAGAAGGCCCAAAATCATATTCACGGATCCCAAGAAAATTAGATTGGAAATCTGAAATTTTAAATCTCGACAGATAGCAGGTGTCGAGGTAGCTATCGAGAAGGTGTCGAGCTTTAAAAACTTTGCACTTCAGCTTGCTTTTTCTTGGACAGACTTGATGACTTCAACACTTAACCTTGAAACCTTGTTTCTTGAAGTATCAAAAACACCTAGAACTACCCAATTACAAGTAAAGTGCGTTTTGTCAAAGAATTAGCCAATTTACATAAATAAGTGACATATGTTCTTAACAAGTGAAAACATATATGTCCTAACAGGTTTGTCTTTCTCTTTCTCTCAGACGAAGTTGATTTCACTACTAATATACAAATTATTAAAGTTTCTTTGACTATCAACGCATGATTTGTCTTTAGTTTTATTCATTGTTAGTAATCCCTAATGCTATTAATTGATTTGGGTTTTTATTTTTATATTTTGATAGGAGATTTGGGTGTTGTTTGTTAACTTTGTTTCGAAAGTTGTTTTGGAATTTCCTCCTATTTGAGAAACAAAATTTCAATACCCATGATTGCTGTTTTCTTTAGAAATTAGAGGGTTTCTCTGTTTTCTTTCTAATAAAATGTTTATGACTTGAAAAGAAAAAAAGAAAAGAAAGAATGGTGAATGACAATAGCTATCAAACAGAAGTGAACAAATGAGTATTCTTTCAACTGTTTAGGTCCCCAAGTAAAATTTCAAATACCGTATTGCTATTAATTAGATCTTTTCTCTTCATGTTCCCCATATTAATTTCCCAGTTATGCTCACTTTCTTGGTACTAGTCCTTATATCAGTGAGCCTTGAAATTTAGCACACGGGTCCCGAAGTTCCATTGTACGATGAAGTTATATATGTAGACATTGTTCTGGAAAAAAATTGGCATTGAAGGTGAAGGTAAGGCCCCGCCTCAATTCTTCTAAATGAATCTTCTATTTTTCTACCTGAATTCCCATTTCATATTTTTTCTTCGTATAAATTTTGGAATGGTCATTGTTTGCAAAATAAATTTGCTGCACAAATGAATTCAAAAGCTTTCTCACGACTTTATTCTATGGAAGCAGTTCTTTTAGAACCCAAGGAAAATTACACTTCCAAGATCAAATAGATGTTGATGTATTATAATTTTTCCCTTTTAAGAATTGTACTCAGTCTCAGCTGATTAACTAGTGCATGAGAAAAAAAGCTTCATTTTGTTTTGTCCAACCAATGAATTTTCCATTGATTAGACTATTTACTCCTTGGTGGTTGGTAAAAGTGTCATGTATGCTTTGTAGATTTGGTGGTGAAGAGTTTATTTTTAGAAGTCAATTACACAATTTGCCTTAATGTTTTCTTCACTCAAAATATTTTCAAAAAATTTTCTTAAGATAATCACGTTAAAAATGTTTAGTTGAAGTTTATCTTAATTTCTCAACAGATTTCCTTAGTGTATGTAATTATTTATTTATCTTATAAATTGGCGCTTAATGTCATGGCTCAGTTCATCCAAGTGAAACAGTGCTGTCACTTACAATGCATAAGGCTAGAATATGGCTTAGCTCACTAAATGTTTTTTTGGTTAATGAGTTCTTAGACTTCATTTTCTACAATAGGAAATTTTAGACTTTTGACATAGTTATTGAATCTTTCTTAGCAGATTGCCTTAGTGTATGTAATTATTTATTTATCTCTTAAAATGATGCCTAATGTCATGGCTCAATTTATCCAAGTGAAACAGAGTTGGCACTAACAGTGCATCAAGCTAGAGTATGGCTTTGGTCACTAAATGTTTTTTTGATTAATGAGTTCTTAGACTTTATTTTTTGGCTATGATGATAGAGTTGGGGGTGGTGAATGTCATTGCAGTTCTGGTAGCATGGTGTGAAAGAGATTTAGGGTGGTATATCATAATAGATTGTTTCATCTTCAGCATAATCACAAGGTGAACATGTGTTTACCCAAATCAATAGCTGGTGTGTTTTTGTCATTTTCAGAAGATGAAGATAGCCTTAGTGTGGTATATTTATCTTAGTTTTAAAATTGATTCTATTATCCATTATAACATTTGTATATGCCTTCTAATTTTTTATGATATAAGTTTTATGTTAAGTTGTGCGGTAGTCACTTCACAAGTGTAAGTGTTTGTGGGGCGTGGGGGATAAGGGATAGGGTTCAAGTTTCCAAGAGGGAGCTTCACACACATATGCACTTAGATTAGGCTAGAATAGAATTTCTATCTTGTATAAAAAAATAAAAAAATAAAAACATTGATCATCTATGTTGTCCAGGACAAAGTTTGCGAGGAAAAAGTTTGCAATTCCCACAGCTTTCAATTGTGATTTTTTTTTTCAAATGTATGTTATTGCTTACCTTGTTTTTATTTCCTGTTATATTGAGATAGGAGTATGGGGAGAGTGGGAAATATTGAAGAGCAGGGTGCTGTCCAAGTTCCCCTCCCGAAAAGACCAGTTGGACCATTTTTAGTTTATTAGTAAGATTCATTTTCATTTTATATCCATTTATAATATATTTCCTATTGTTATATTTAAAATAATCTGTTTTCTTAAATTTGGATTTTCAGTAAAAAGCAAATAGAATTGATGAAAGCTAAGGGCATTGTCGATAAGATAAGCATAGCTGTAAGTTGAATAATACTTATAGTTTCAGGTTATTGTTATTGTTTAGTTGACATGACATATTCATGGAGATCTTAATTGAGTATGAATGTCTATAACAAGTTAAGAAGGAGATTAGAGAAAAGTGGATGAATCTTGATGAAAATTCTAAATTAGAGTATAAGAAGGAAGCACGTGAGAATTCTGAAAAGTATGCTAATTTGTCACATAATATTCCTTGCAAATCACATAAAGTAAGTATTTACCTATGAAACTTTTAGCATTCAGGACTATGTATTAAATTTCGTAATGAAACCCTTTTTATTCATTATATAATGCAGGTTTCATTATATACTCGATGTGCCCCTAATCGTGTTCGTTTGATGGCTTTAAATTTAAATGAAAGACAAAGATTTGTTATTCAAGAAATGGGATTTGGTAGTATGTTGGATTTAAGGTCTATACAGTTGGATAGAGATTTTTGCAAATGGTTAGTTGATCATTTTGACCATAATTCTTGTGCATTGGATATTTGTGGAAGGAGGTTACCAATATCCACTGAAGATGTAGAATTTATTCTAGGAATAAAATCAAGTGGGGTAGATGTGTCTATTGTTGCAAGCACTGAAGAGATAAATCATATATGCCAACAACATGGATTAAATGTGGTAGGGGATATACCAATTAACCTCTTAGAGGGTAAGCTGAAGGAGATGAAAACATCAGGAAAAGAATTTGTTGGTTGTTTTTTGCTGTTTGTATTGGGTACTTTATTATGTCCTACTCCAAAACCTTATATCAAACGGTCCTTTATCTCAATTCTCCTTAATATTGATGAGCTCAAAAACTTGAATTGGACGAAGTTGGTGTTGGGTTTTCTTATTCGAGGTGTGTGCAAATATAAAGAAAAGAATCATGTTGGCGTTAATAGTTGCTTGCTATTTTTAATGGTAAGTTGTAGAAAATAGTTACTTTTAAGAATATGATTTTGTTTATCAAATTTCTATGACTCTTTTGACTAAATTTCTATGACCCTTTTATAAATATTGCAGTTGTTTTATTTTGAGCATGTCAACGTTGAAACGAATCTTGAACGTGTGTCCAAACGACTTCAACCACGTGTTTGTTATTGGGGGAAAAAAGAAGTTAACCAAAGGATGCTTAAATTACAGTCAATTGGAAGTTTTGACAGTCCTAAGGTAATAATTGACTTTTTTTAATGTTTGACATTTTATAAATAAGTTAAATATGTTTTATATGTGAATTATTACCCCCATGTCGTTGACATTTTTTTTTTTCTTTTTTTTAATCATAGTTGGTTGTGTTAGGTTCTAAGGTCTTAGGATTTTATGTATTTAGAACTCTAATTTGTAATGTTGGCAAACCATGATCAAAACATTGTATTTAGTCTTGTTTAGGCTTGCTCAAAGTTGGTTTATTATTGTAAAGTTGGAATCGAGTGGCTGCAGATGTATTGGAGCATTTCGGCCTGGCTCGATCGATCGAAGCTTAGGCTCGATCGATCGAATCTCAGGTCAGATGCGTTTTCTGCAGAGTTCCAGCTCAGCACAAACTCTATTTAAACGTCTTGGGATTCAAGTAAAACACTCCTATATATAAGGAAAACCCTAGAACGTTTTTGGGACTTTTGGGAGAGAGATTAGAGTGCCTCTTGTGCCTCCTTTTATTAGGGTTTTGTACCCAAACCTCTCTAGGTCTTTGTTGCTCATATTTGCTGTTTATGTGAATCTCTTGTGAGATCTTTGAGGAGTTTTCCTTCACATAAACTTAGGGTTTTCAAGTTAGAGATAGTATCAACATCTTGATGATCATTATAGTTGCAACCATTGGAACTTAAAAGAAAAGCAAGCGGGGAGCTTGTAGCTGATTGAGGAATTCAAGAAAGAAGTAGTCCGTGGATTCGGAGCCTGCGCGTGGTCGTGTCAGGAAGTTCTACTGGTGGGTAGCATTAGGAAGTCGAGCGGGGAGCTTGTAGTCCTTTTGTAAGAACTTCAATTCTTTCATAGTGAATTCTGTTATGCCTTGAGGATCGGTGGGTCAAATCCTCCCCAGGTTTTTACCGTGTGGTTTCCTGGGTGATCATATCTTGTGTTCATTTATTTTCCGCTGCATTATTATTCTTGATATGATTGTTGAATTGCTTTAACCTAGAACTGCATAATTTGACTAAGTAACAACTTGGCTAATTAATCTAGGCTACGCAATTTGGTTGTTTAAGGGGTCTAAATTTCCATCAGGTTGTAACACAAATGGATGGTGGACATGAGACAAAAAGTATTCCACTAGAGAAACAAGATATTAATGAATCTCATGCTATGCCATCTCAACATGAAGACAAGAGAAATATGGTATCTTTTTTCAACCAATAAATCTTATGAATTTGATGATAATTTGGTGCTGGACATTTGTTGATGATTGTACCTATAAATTAATCCATAGGGTTCTGATGAAGCAATTCGTAGAATTGAGCAATCAATAACAAGTCTTAGAGATGAAATGCTAGTCATGCAAAAAACCGTGACAAACATTGCAAACAATATGGACACATTTAAGAATGACATTCTTTTGGAGTTAAAGAAAACAGCAAGGGAACATAGTGGACATTCCAACGACCTCAACTTAAATGATATTGTAGATGTTAAAAAAGAAATGAAGTCTGCATCGCCATATATAATCCAGGACACAATGGATCAAGATGATACAGTATGTGCTAAAAAAGTATCTAAGATAAGAGTCTACATCTCCAGTTCAAGAAAAAATAGATCAAGATGATACAGAGCACATTAAAAAAGTATCTAAGATGGTGTCAATGGAGGAAGACTGCAATGTTCACATTGCTGGGCTAACTCAATCTAATCAAAAACCTGGTAGCAAAACACCCGTATCTCATAATGTGGTAAGTGAATTAGTATTTGTTATTTATTTATTTTAAATGTGTTTAGGATGTTTAGTAGCAACATGAGTTTGTTTTTTCTTTTTCTTTTTTATTGCACAAGATGTGGATATGCTGCAATTAACTTTCCCTCATAATGTTCAACTTAAAGCATCATGTGTTACACCTTCTAGCAAGCCTAAAGTCACCAGATCACAAAAACGTAGCCCAATTGTCACATCACAAGCTGAAGTTCCAAAAGTCAAAAAGAGGAAAGAAATCAAAGATTCATTGCAGGTAAGTTCATGAATGTGTACTTTGATATATAAGGGTGAGAATACAACATATTTTTATATGCTAATTTGATTATACTATATTCTTTTAGGAATCTAGACTGGGTGATGACGAGGATATGAATGAGTTCGAACCATTTACTGAAATGGAGAAGATCATATGTAACTACATTTTTAATAAAAGTTTTGAAATGAGGTTTGTCCTTTTTGAAGTTGGTATTAAAAATAATGAATTTATTGAATAAGCTCTAACATAAGAATTTGTCAATGAATAATGTTTAGTGAAGTTCTTGTTTCCATGAAATATGAGTATGGTGATCGTGCAGCTTTCAATACCTTGCTCCCTAACCAATGGATAAGCAGTCAGGTTAGTGTATGAAATTTAAATACAGTAATAAATATTTGTGCTGTTTATTTATACAATAATTATAACAATTATGTTGTATATTAGATTATTAATTTGTTCATTTGCAAGATGAGGATGGAAGAGAACAGATATAGAGACATGTTTTGATGTGCTCAAGAATAAAGAAGTAAAATTTCCTACTTCTTGAAAGTAAAATTTCCTGAGTAATTGAGAATAAAGAAGTATACTGTTTTGATGTGCTAAAGAATCTCCTGACTCTTTTTTCACCATCACTAACAATTTTTTTTCTTAGAAAAAAAAAGCATGAATTTCGGTTAGAATTTATCATCACATGCTGTGCATGATTGATGAGGTCCATTAAGTTCCAACTTATTACTCTCATTTTGAAATTTAATTGAATTCACATCAATCATTTTCATGAAAAATAATCTAGTGCAGGGGTGGACTTAAAATAGAATAAAACTTATGGCCAGTTACTAACATCCAAGAATGTACTACAAGGTGATACTCATAACAAGCCCATGAATAAATTAAAATTCTTTATCTTCACTCCCATCCGACCCAAAATAAATAAATAAACAATAGATCAACACTATTTTTTACAAATGAACAAACTTACTTATTTATAATTTAGGAAAAAAATTGACTACTGTCTAAATTTGCCTTACATAATGAACAGGGATCAATAAAAACATCAACCAACACTGCAACATAGATAATCAAAGAAGTTTCATGGTTTAAGTATATACAATCATCATAGTTTTCTCACTGCTAGTGACCAAAAGGAGTAATAGAAGAATTAAAACCTGCTGGGTTGTGTTCCTAGCAAACCTGCGAAACCAAAAGGGAACCAAAAATTAAAAACAATCAAGCAATAAAGGGACCAAACGGAAATTTTAAATATATGTAATAAAAAATAAAAACCAAATGGAAAAAGGAATGAAAAAAAGGGATGTACCGAAATTTAGAGGCGATAAACGGCAGATTTTGCAAACAAAGAGAGATGCAGAGAGAGATATAGGAAATTGTATCTTTTATCATCGACATCGGAGGGAAGAAGATATGCTGCTGCCGAACTGAGAAAACTACAGAACAGCCAAAACTTTAGAGCTACGTGGGCTTGTGGCCTTGTGGGATTCTTAGAGCTCCGTGGGTTTGTGGGATTCTTTGCTTACGAAAATTTTGAAATACAACCGTTTTTTTCCGTGGGAATTGCAATATAAAATTTTATTTTTCAAATGTAAAATATTTTACATGTAAAAAATTTTACTGTAAAATATTTTCAAGTGATTGGAAGGATAAATCACATGAAAAATGCAAGCCATCAAGTGTTTAGAGCTTGCTGGTGGTGCCTAGATCAATTTGATTGACTAAAAATATTTTACTTTTGACTAAATATTTTACTACAAAACAAACATTGTCAAATGTGAAAAAAAAAAAAAAAAAAAAAAAAAAAAAAAAAAAAAAAAAGTCATAGAGAGAGAGAGAGAGAGAGAGAGGGGTGAAAACTGAAAAGAGGGAAAGGAAAGAATTGTTGGTCAGAGGAGGTGAATTTACAAGAAATGAGGGAGAGAGTCATTCTTAGATTTCAGGGGCATTATAGTCATTTTCTATGTTCTAATGGTATTTTGATCATTTTGTAGGTTGTAATGGTATTTTTTTTTTTTTTTTTAAATGTTAGAGGGAATTGAAGGAGTTTTGGTCATTTTTTAGGTTTTGAAGGAATTTCGGTCCTTTCTAAGGTTTTTGGGGTCATTTTGGTCATTTTTTAGGTATTAAGAGTAGGGGTGTGTAGCGAACCCGCCAACCCACCAAAACCGACCCGACCTGACCCAACCCATCAGGTTAGGTCAATTTTTAGGAGATGGTGGGTTGGGTTGGGTCATGATTTTTTTTTTTTTTTTTTTTTAACAGTGAGTCGGGTTAGGTTTGGGTCATGAGATTTACAAACCTACCTAACCCGACTCAACCCACCTATATTTAATATATTTTTAAATTTAAAATAATATATTATATATTTTTGATATATATATATATATATATATATATATATTTTGCCCCTCTTCCTACATAAACCCTGTACATTACACCACTAAGGCATGGGAGAATGCATATTTGGTTGGATCTGGACCCTACACTTGGAATGCCTGTGAGCAAATGAAGAGGAAGCATTGGCTAAAAGATCCTATTCTTGGTCCATGCCAAAGGCGTGACTCCTTTGGGAAGAAAGTAAGATATGCACCTAATATGGGACTCAAGTACTCACAAGGAGATAGTGACTTTCTAAGGTCAGCAACTATAGGGACACCCCTTATTGGTTGAATGCATGTTGGACTACCTTAGAGACACATGTATGATTCACAGTACTCCTGATGTTCCTCTCAATGTCCAGGACTTGTTTCCCAAGCAGTGGCAAAGTCACCTACCCACAGGTCTCAGTGCCATGTTTGCACAATCTCTATCCTCTAGTCAGCTTTCCATATCACAGCTATGGAAAGGTCCAAAATAGAGAATTGATGACTTGACACCTGTCTTTGTACTTAGCCATATTCCTCAAATTATAAGAGAAACATTCAGCTATATTTTAGGGTAAGAACCTAAGTAAATATTTGAAAAAGAGAGTAGAAAGTTGATAAGATAGGAAGGTAGAAAACAAGGTCTCTTTTTAAGGAAGAACACCCTTATTGTACAAGAGTGACCTTTTTTCCCTGCATAATACAAATTTGAATAGAGCAAGAACATTCAATTCTTGCTCAAACTGTAGTTTTTCATCCCTTTTCCTAAGGTTTTCCATGTACATCTTGTGTCCTTTTTACGTTCTTCCTATCACTTTCTTCTTCTCTAACATGTGTTATGTTAAAGCTAGCATCTTTGTCACTTAGAAGCTTTTTCATGTAAATGTACTGTTAGATAACTTATTTTATTCCTATATATAAGCTCAAATCTAACTTGCACGTACAAAACCCAAACCCTAAGTTTTTCTTATATAGTTTGTGTTTGTTTGGTGTTATGATCATGATTATTTGGTTATAAATTTGCTTTTAATTGTAGTGGTGTTGTTCTAATGCTCAATTTAATAATAATGAAAAGAAAAATTGTCCAACCCATGGGTCCAACCGACCCAACCCGATCCACGTGGGTTGGGTTGGGTTGGATCATTTTTAACCACCATGGTGGGTTGGGTTGAAAAAACTTCTCAACCCGACCCATGCACACCCCTAACTAAGGGTATCTCGGTCTTTGTTAAGTTTCTAAGGGTATTTTTAGATATTCTCTATGTATAGGGACCATTATGGTCATTTTCTTTTGTAAGGGTATTATGGTCATTTTCATTTCTAAGGGTAGTTTGGTCATATTTTAGTTTCGTGGTCGTTTCAGTAATTTTTTAGATTTTATGGTAATTTCGGTCATTTTTTAAGTTTCCAGATTATTTGGTCAATTTTGTTTGTTTTAAGGGTGTTTTGGTCATTTCTTAGTTTTCGTGGTTATTTTAGTCATATTTTGGGTTTTTTTTGGTAAGTAGTTTTTATTTTATTTTATTTATTTATTTAAGTTTTAGGGTTATTTTGTCATTTTCTAGGTTCTAGGGGTATTTTGGTCATTTTTTTTTGTTTAATCGGTATTATGGTAATTGGAGAGAAAAAAAAAAGGAACTATCAAATGTGACAAAAGTACCACCGACTGTGAGAACAGTACGGTCAAATGTGATGTTGGTACTGCCTAATGTGACAATAGAACCATCATTTGCGAGAAAAGAAAAATTGAATCACCAAATGTGACAAAAGTACAATCACATGTGATTTTTAGTACTGCACAATTTGAAGATGGTACCATTAAATGTCAGAAAAAATACGAGTACAACCGAACGTGGCAAAAGTACCATTCGGTCTATTTTGGCACACTTAATAAAAATGAGAAAAGATAGGTTTGATTGAGAGTACCTATTCAAAATCATAATTTAAATTTATATAGATGACAAAAAGTAATATTATATTTTAATTGTTTAATTTAATGATTTGTGGTATCTGCCAAAGGCCTTATAAGTTGTAACTAAATTGACACTTCCTCATGCACAAAGTATTTGGAGGTCTAGGAAAAAAAGGGTGTGAGAGTTAGCAGCATATTGTAATTATCTCTAAAAATAATGATTGGTGGTATATTTTTTTATGTTCTTTTTTCCCTTCTTACCTGATATTAATATTTTAGTTTTTGAGTGAATTACACAATTTTAGTGTTTTCATATTTTGATATGTTATAATTTGAATTTGAAGACAAATTTCTAAGTCATACAGAAATTAGGAGATTACTATAACTATGATTGTTTTAAGCTTTTAAATGATTCAGTTGAGCACGTGAAAGCTTTTTTCTACTAACATATGAAGCTCATCTTGCAATATATATATGTTATTCAACATATCATAGCAGAAATTCCTTCAGAAGTATATTATTGATCCTCTGAAAGGATTTATAGCACACAACAGTTACAAAATAACATATAACACCAGAGGGTTCCACAAAATTACCCAAATCAGTACCATCTCATCCTATAAAAGAATATTGCCAATACTATGGCTTCAACACCATGTATACACGCCGCACCACTTAGTTGCAACTTGCAAGACAATCCCTACCTCCTATCTTCACTCAAGTAAAAAATTTTGAAAGTATAAAAGAAGAATAAAAGACACAACTCTTAGATTCTAGAACCAATCATTTCATACACCGTTAGAGAAGCCACTCGTGCAACATATATGTTGGGACAAAGTCACTAATTCTGGGTGGTATTTGCTTGAAGGAGGCCATCTCAGATCTGTGAAGCAATGTCGTTCACAGCACCTGGTCAGTGTGTGATGACAATGCGCCAATTTCTTTCATTGTGTCTAAATATTGAGTCACGAGAACCATGTCCAGGACATCCTTTGCCACAGTCCCAGGTACATTCACAGAGAAAGCAAGCACACTGTCCCTCAGCCCAACTTCAATGGTCTGATGCTGGCATGCTTACGGTGCTCAATCTCCCTTGACATGTTTTATTTGCAGTATTTTTTCTGCTTCAGCCTTCTCGTTAACCACCACCTTCATTCTTGCAACTGTTCATCACACATAAAAGGTCAATGACAGGTTAATTCGTATTCAAGGAAAAAGAAGTCAAACTTACTCACACAGAGAGAGAGAGAGAGAGAGAGAGAGGAAACAATGTTCAATTCAAATTGAGCACTAACCAGCATTTATCTCACTCATAGTCCTCTTCACACATTCATCAGGTTCAGTGTCCACAATAACCATTTGAACAATCTCAAATCCATAAGCTAACTTGGCCTATGCATATAAAATTCAAAGATATTAAAAACAAACAGATTTAGCTTGTAACTTGATTAATACTAAACCAGAGTAGAAGACAGAGAAATTCCTTTTCGAGTTCCTCTTCCACAGCTTTCGCAATCTAATTCTTTTATTCAAAAACAGAATCCAGCACCAACTTAGGACACTTGCTCTAATAACTAGAAGAATAGGGATATAAGCCTGTTAGTCTCTCCAAACGATAAACAAATAGGTAAAATTGTCTCCAATGGAAACTATGACATAACAAGTATATGCATTGACAGTGACTAAAAAATTTCTCCAACCTCAAAGATATTATTCTACATAACAAATTTCATAACTACTATAAGAAATTTTTTTCCCCTCTTTTTCCGTCACTATCCACCACTTGTCCTCTAGATATTCACATCAGATACATTACCTCCATGGTCCTCTCCACATGAACATTATTGTTAATATAATCACCTTTCCAAGTCCAAGAAAGCATAACATATACATAGTTAATCACAATGCTTTAAGCAAATCATAAACAACATTAAAACATTAAACGATTATCCTATATAGTTGTTTCACTAAGAATAGAAATTTCAATTGTTTTGGCATAAACTTCACAAAATCAACGTCAAGTTAGAAAAGAAGTCCATACTTCTCAGCATAAACTTCAAAAGTCAAAATCAAGTTATAAAAGTCAAATCAAGTTCCTGAAACAACTAGTAAAGTTTTATGTAACAATTTGTGGAAACAAAAACAGCAAAAATCACTAGGAACATATTTTCAATTCATTAAGTTTCTAAGTTTTCCCCACAATCAATATATACTTTAGAAACTTATTGATAGAGTCCTCAACATATAAAAATGTAATGAAAATGCCAGCTCTTTTAAAATCTATTTCTTACATTTTCCCCAAGTTTCATTTAAGCATATCATTATCCACAATCAATCATCAAATCCTAAACCTTAAGCTGTTGCTAAAACCGTTAGCTGAAAGAACCCTTAGTATTAACAAAAAAATATCTTAAAGAGAGAGAGAACATATGAAAATTCAGGATAGAGAATAGACCAGCATAATCCCATCTCTGGTGGCAATAGAAACAATATCAACACATGAAAGTACCACCCGGCCAATCCTTTTCAAGCTCCTCCTAGATGAAATCAACATTATCAACACCTCTCAAGGTATGATTGGGTATGGAATAATTTTTATAACCTTTGTTGTCGTCCAAAGGGACCAAAGCATCACAGCCCTGATCAAGAAAATTTCACAGAACATTAATGCCAACTAATTAATTCCAGCAAATAAATGGCAAGAAATCACAACACCAAGATTAAATCAGAATAATGAATTGATACTCCCAAAAATTAGAATATACAATTTTCTATCTTGTTTAATATTTTAATAAAAAAACTTCGTACGCATACTAAGAATCACACTACACACAAGAATAGCAATACAAAAATTCACAAAGCCAACATAATTCAATATCAAAAGTCACTTCCTGGGCCATATATTAGGCAATGTAAAACAAATAAAACACCCACATCAGAAAACAGAAAGCAGCAAATGTACATAAATCCACCCTAATAATGGAACTCGGCTTACTAATGAAACTCTACAAGAAACATGATTGAAACAAAAGGTATCTATTTCAAAATATAGAGGAAATAAAAGGAAGCACTAGAGTAATTAACACCACCATAAAAAAAAAAAATATATATATATATATATATATATAAAACCCCTCTTCATGCAATCCAACCAACAAGATCTTTAATCAGTAAAACAAAGGTAATATTACAAGGATGTACTGTTACAGACAGAACCTGAATTCTCACAATCACAAACACATATGTCAAAAAAAGAAAAGGCATCTTTCATTAGATATTCTACATTTCAAAATAATGCATACGAATGCCTCAATCAACCAAACAGAGGATACCAAAATTATGAAACGCATGCAAGATTAAATAACCATAAACAAAACGACCAATCACCAAAACGATAAATACCCATCACAACCAAACCCCAAACAAACACATCCTCACAAAAAATCAATAAAAATGCGAACTTTATCAAATTCTTCTAACAGAACAGAAGAGGGGGGGGGGGGGGGGGGAGGAGTCAACTTGGAATGAACAAACCTCACAATTGCCATCATCAAGCAATTTTGGTGAAAAAATGAAGCACAAATCAAAAAAATTTGGGGAAATTTCAAACCAACTCTACAATACCTGGAATGGGTTTCGATCGTCGCCGTGTAAAACCCCTTTCCCCGCACCGGCGAGGTCAATTAATGGTGAGGTCCTTTCTGAAAATGGAGCGAAGTCGAAGAGAGAGAGGAAAGAGAGCACGGTCGAGAGAGAGAGGGAACGCAGGACAGCAAATAAACAATGGATTTCTTTTGTTTGGCGAGAACAATTCCCTCGCTAGAGCTGGCGAGGAACCGTTCACGGCTTAGGGATATATTTCTTCTTTTGTGGTCTTGCTTAGGGTTTTGTTTAGTAATCATCGCTCTAGATAGGTTTTTGTGGATGGTTTGGACGAGAAGAATTTGAGAGATGAAACTGGAGAGAAGCGTAGACTATAGAAAAACCGAGAGAGAGGAGAAGAAAGTCAGAGACTCAGAAACTGATAGCAGAGACTGAAAACTTTTTATTATACGAAACTGCAGCACGGTGGCACTAGTACTACTCAATGTAAAGATAGTTGAGTAAAGATAGTACCATTAAATCTGAGAGAAAATAAGACTATGGGAACGTGATAGAGGTGCAGTGACATGTGACGTAGGTGCTACATAATGTGAAGGTAGTATCATTAAATGTGAGAAAAAATAAGAGAATTGTTGAATGTGACAAAAGTTCAGTTATATGTGATGTTGGTACTACTTAATGTGAGGATGATACCATAAAATGTGAAAAAAAAATAAGGGAACCATCGAATGTGACAAAAGTACAGTCACATGTGATGTTGGTATTGCACAATGTGAGGCTGGTACCATAAAATGTGAGAAAAAAAATAAGGGAACCACCAAATGTGACAAAGGTATAGTCACATATGATGTTGGTACTGCGCAATGTGAGGATAGTATCATAAAATGTGAGAAAAAAAATAAGGGAACCATTGAATGTGACAAAAGTACAGTTGTATGTGATATTGGTACTGCGTAATGTAAGGATGGTACCATAAAATGTAAAAAAAATAAGGGAATCATTGAATGTGACAAAAGTACAGTCACATGCGATGTTAGTATTGCGCAATGTGAGGATAGTACTATCAAATGTGAAAATAAAAAATAAAGAAATCACCAAATATGACAAAAATATAGTCACATGTGATCTTGGTACTGCGTAATGTGAGGATAGTACCATAAAATGTGAGAAAAAAATAAGGGAACCATCAAATGTGACAAAAGTACAGTCACATGTGATGTTGGTACTGCGCAATATGAGGATAGTACCATCAAATATAAGAAAAAAATAAAGGAATCACCGAATGTGATAAAAATACAATCACATATTATGTTGGTACTGCACAATGTGAGGATGGTACCATCAAATGTGAAGAAAAAAAATAAGGGAACCACCGAATGTGACAAAAATATAGTCACATGTGATATTGGTACTGCACAATGTGAGGATGATACCATCAAATGTGATCAAAAATAAAGGAACCATCGAATGTGATAAAAGTACAGTCACATGTGATGTTGGTACTGTGCAATGTGAGGATGATACCATCAAATGTGAAGAAAAAAATAAGAGAACCACCGAATGTGACAAAAATACAGTCACATGTGATGTTGGTACTGCACAATGTGAGGATGATACCATCAAATGTGAGAAAAAATAAAGGAACCACCAAATGTGATAAAAGTACAGTCACATGTGATGTTGGTACTGCACAATGTGAGGATGATACCATCAAATGTGATAAAATAAAATATGGGAACCACCGAGTGTGATAAAAGTACAGTCACATGTGATGTTGGTACTACACAATGTGAGGATGGTACCATCAAATGTGAGAAAAAATAAGGAAACTACCGAATGTGACAAAAGTACAGTTACATGTGATGTTAATACTATACAATGTGAGGATAGTACCATCAAATGTAATATTTTGGTAACCTGATATAGCAGGTTGCTTACTAGTGGGTACCGTACCTCCAAAAAAATGGCGGGTAATGCTAGAATTATCCTATATAGATGATGATAATAATAATAATAATAATAAGCTATATAATTATTATTATTTATTATTATTATTATTATTATAGTCCAAGCCCATTCCAAGACCGGGCCCAAATTGGGACAGATTGGGTCCACGCTTTCAAGTCGTACAGGGACATCAGATGGAATGAAAAGAAATAAACAAGTCCGCCCAATTTGTGCTCCAAGACGTGGCTACAAGGAGAGTAATCTTGGGACTCCAGTAAGTCAACAAATCATGTGGGAGTTCAAAGCGAGAGAAGAACAAATGAAATCAAAGCCAAGTTTAGAAAGAATCCTGGAACGAAGATTTGAGGCAGTCTTGGTATTTTTAACATTAATTTTTGCACAGATGTCCGATTGAGCTGATTATTGTGGGGTTGTAAAGAATACTCAAAGACCTACAACTTTATATTACACCACAAATTCAGAATAAAACATTTTGGAGGTTAAAAGTGATATGGAGGTTAACAGTGAAAAAATAAATAAAAATAAAAAAACTCCGAAAAATAAGGGATTGACAATCCAAATTTGAGGGATTTTCCCTTTTTCTTTGGAGAAGATTGAGGTTATAGAGCAAAAAAACCGTAGAATTTTTTTCATCTTTATTTTTTTTAGTTCTTTTAGTTGTTTAGCAATTTCTTTTATGGATTTGTTTTGCATAACTATGAGTGATTTAATCTCTAGTTAGGATTAGAGGGGAATCTTAATATTTTTTATTTTTTTTAATCATGTGTACTTGAAATTATCTGTGTTTCTATGGATTGATGATTGAATTTTTTATATTGATTTTAATATTTGAAAACATTGCATGTTGACAAGTTCTTAAGATTTAATATGGTTTTTAGATATATCGAATGCTTGAACTCCATGATTTGTTATTAGTTTAGAATATATTGAATGTTTGGTTTCTTTTGTAGCATGCTAATGGGATTTCTAATTAAAAAAATAACAATAGAATGAGATCCATTATGAAGATAATAAAAAAGTCTATAGTTGTGTAGATATCTCTGAGGCCTAGCCTAGTAAATGAGATTTATTACGAAGATAATTGTAGTACATAATTACATATGAAATCTCTAGTTATGCAATATTCTTATATCTAAGCCTCCTGCTTCTGCTAACACAACATACTATACCAGTTGCTTCTCATAACAATCTCTAAAGCATAATTTGAGATGGCGATCACTAGTCCTATTTATCAAACTCTTCAAGGCTCCTTGAAGATTTGTTTCAATGGTCTGAGGTTTCCAAAAACTGACAAATACTCAAGTTGCATTCGATGTTTGTATCGTGTTCTCCTCTCAAGATTTCTATTCAATGTCAAGCGAACTTCTTTGTGTAACTTAAAAACAATTCCTGATGAACTTGCTTGATATCTCGCTTGATATGGCAATCTCACTCAACTAAGCTTCTTAGTGTAGCACTTTGGATTTTTTTTTTTTTTTTTTATTTAGCTTTTTAACCTCAATTACTTGAAACAATTACAATTCAGATAAAATGAATACACGAGAGTATTGTGATTACAACCGAAACTTTGACAGGAAATTTGCCAATACTAAAAAAACCCTAACAAATAACACCATGGATTAACAACAAAGAGAAGGTTATTGCTAATATTAACGAAATTTTTTTATTGAATTGGATAGGACAAAGATACAAAAAACACATCAAAAGGATGACCATGGATTCCCACTTAAGAAGAATGTACTACAAGTACAAGAGATTGGCTAACACATATTCAATCTCTGTCTTCATCACCTGCACCCCTTAGGGACTGGGCATTGGATAGGAATCCAAAGATGTGTGTTAAACACCATCTTTTTCCCTCTCTGGCAGAGTTGACACAGTTTTTTTATTTTTATTTTTTTATTAAACGTTAGTTTACTTAACCATAGTTAATTGAAGTTGTTAGAGTTAAATTATTGACTTTAAATGAGGTGACATATTCTATACCTTAGATTTATTTAAGATAAATCCCAACCTCCAAATGGACGAAAACTATTCTAATCTAAAACGGTTTCTTCACAATCATTTTATTTTATTTATTTATGTATGTTTGGTGAAGCTTATTTTTAGAGACTTGAACCTCAACCTTTTGTCATCCCTCTCTCCCTCTCTACTAGAACTTGTATTTGTAGAGTAATTATTTCGTCAAAATTGTGCAGTAACTTTGCCTATCATTTTAAATGAAATAAAAGCGTGCCTATGAATACGTGCGGTCGGAACTTATGGCACCATGTGGTGTGTTCTTTGAAAAAGTAATATAGAATAATATATATGTTTTTAGATTTCAATGATTCAATTCCAAAAATGTAAGGAAAGTAACAATTAACCAACTAATTTGGCTTTTATCAAAAACTTATAGTATTAAATTAAGGGAAATTCTTGGTGCACATCTGAAAATATTTTATAATCTTGAAAAGTTAAAGTGGCCGGTGGCCCTACTATTTCTAAAAGCATATAATTTTATTATGTGTAACGAAATTGACGGTCAAATTACCAAGAATATATTGGTGAGAGACGCAATAGGAAATGAGGAAACTATCCATAAGAATCCAATAAAAGTCAAATTAATAACTTACGTAACGTTTTTTATTATATATATATATATATATATATATATATATATATATACTCAATCAAGAACCCAAATTGGTTCTTAAAAAAAACAAAAATCAAGAACCATAATTAAATTCTAATTAAAATTTAATTTTGTATCAACTGTTGTTCTAATTGCACTGTAATTTGATATCAAGTGTCTTTATATTTTAAATGTACTTCGATTTTGTGTTAAGTGTCCTACTTAGTGCACTCTAATTTTTTTTTTTCATATTTTTTGTGTCAAATTAATGAGGGATGAGAGATTTGAATCCTCGATATCTATGTTAAATACATCGGGAGTTCATAAATTTAAAATTTAAAAAAAAAATTAATAGAAAAAGGTGAACCATAAAAAGACTTAGTGTGCTATACTTCTGTGATACTTTTGATTGTATACAACCTATTACTTAAAAATTTATAACGAAAACGTAATTTGTACAACATTAATAATTTTCCTCTTTACATTGCTAATTTATTTAGTGAACGCATACAAAATGAGTACTTCGGAGAGTTTTTCATGTGATATTCATAGAGATAGTCAAATAGATTTACCATCACACAATTTGTTTCAAAATTTTGATGCAACGACTAAACAAGTAATACTTATTAAGAGGAAAGATTCGTGTGTTTTGAAAATGATACAAATAATCCAATGTTGATACAATAATAAATACCACTAATTGAATGGTTAAATTAGTACAAGGAAAAATTTTAATTACAAAATTAGTTGTAGTTTTAGGCTATAACCTTACTTAATATCTTTTTATTAGAGATGAATTTTGATAAATTCACCATTGGATTACATTTTCTTCTTATATACTCCATGCTTGCTAAATTTCTAGAAAATTGAAGATCAATAACTATGTCATCAATAAATTGTTTAGTTTGCAAGTTTTTGTAATTTAAAATTATGTATAAAATATAAGCTTATAAATCATATAGTAAATAATATCCGATTGACACAAAATTTAATATGTATTTTAAGAGCATAAAGAATCCGATTGACACAAACTTTTTCCTTATTACAATTATCCTCAAAAAGTTTGAATGCTAGACTACTTTCTATACACAATGGTTGTATCACATGTCAAATGTGATATATATCTAATGTAACAAATATATGTAATACTTCTTTCACATATAGGTGATTGATATATGCAAACATAATATACGGTCCGACAGAAACATAAGACGTGCATAGCATAATTTGGTAATGGTTGGATTTAGAGGTTATATGTAATTTCTATAATTATATATCATATATATTATATTAAACTCAAAGTACATAATCATAATCCAAATTACTTTCGGATTGTTATCTAATTTTGTGCTACATGTCCAATTAAAATTTTTTTTGTTAAGTGATTCATTCATAATACTTGCAAGAAAACCAAGATGATTACCTCAATCACTTAAGTAAGACCCCCTTGTTATTACTACTATTGAATATTTTCATGTGTACGCACGGGCTATAGCTTAGTATAATTAGTATGGAAGCTCAACAAATTATTAAACTTATTTATTCTGATTTTATGTCAAGTTTACCAAGTTAGATTTGAAATTTACTCTAATTTCATGCCAAGTTTCCCTTTAATTTAAACTATTTCAAATCCATTTAAAAGTACTTCAAGCCTATTTGGAACTACTTTCAAATCATTTAAACTAATTTAAATTCTTTTATCAAAATCTATCAATAACTCATATATAAATTTCAATGAAAATTTTACTATGCTTAAGAAAACTGGTCATACTTTTAAAATAGATTTTTACAAGGAATGATTTTTTATAAACATTTTTAAAAAAATATAATAAATATTGAAAAAATTTATTGTATTACAATAAAATAAAAATTACATTAAAAACTAAGCATACAAATAGTTCAACAAACTATATTTTTTATTTATTTATTAAATATAGTAGGCAAGAATAAGAAATATGAATAAATGATATCCTTATCAGGTTTGTCCTTTTAAAAGTTGACAAAAATTAAGAAAAGAACGTAATAATATTAAGAACAAAGTTTAGTTACAAAATTAGTAATAGTCTAAAACTACAACTTTATTCAATGTCTTTTTATTGAAAGTGAATTATGACAAATTCACCATTGGATCATATCTTCTTTTTATATTCTTCATACTTGCAAAATTTCTAGAAAATTAAATATCAATAGCTATATCATCAATAAATTGTTTAAATTGCAAGTTTTTGTAGTTTAAAATTATTCATAAAATATAAGTTGACACAAAATTTGACAATTGTATTGATATCATAAAGAACAAGTAATTAACAGTTAGATTTCCAAAATATGTAGTAATGTTTATTTTATCAAATAAGGTTGTAGCCTTAGGCTACAACTAATAATGTAACTAAATTTTGTCCTAATATTAAACTTAGGTTGAAGGTTTCATATACGTATCATTGTGATTATTCTGAAGTGCACCCATGTATATATGGGATTATAAACTATTTCTTAATATTTACGTTTCCTTTTCTTTTTTTTTTCTTTTTTTTTTTTTCTGTCTTCTTCTTCTTAATGACACGTAATATAAAAGAACTAATTCCCCAAATTTTTATTAAAATCATATGTCACACAAGCCTAGCCACTTGTTTTACGCCTTGCAAATCTACTTACCATATATATAAGCTACAATCATCATTTAAAAATATATAACACACTTTTTTATGGATCCATCATCTATTTTGCATTTCGGTCAATTTTAAAGGACCTGATGAGAATGATGATATATTATGGCACTAGGTGCAAATTCATTTTTATTAAAACATAATGCCACAACTATAATTATTACTACTGCCACAACTATAGTCCCTTTACATTTATTGCGATAAAGTAAGAGACAACAACAGATTCTAAAACAAAACAAGATAATGAGGAAAGATTAGATGGAGAATATGCATAAGCACGAAATATTAATGGATCGATCAAGAAGAGTGCAATGTTGGTACAAGATGGAGAGGATTTTGTTGGGGAAAAATCCTAGCCCCCTCTATGTCTATGTGCGAATTAAAATTAATGACTACCAAGCAATAGCAATATTAATTAAACAAAAAAAATTCCAGCAAGCACCACATAAACACAACCACACAAGAACACCAAATCTTACGTGGAAAACCCTCTAGTGTAAAGGGAAAAACCACGGGGCAGCTCCGAAAAATATCCACTATGAAATAAAGATTACAACTATCAAGTTTATGCTAAACTTGAGTCCACAATAAATTGGATATACAACAAATAAATCTCAAGGAGTAAATATAATCTCACCACAAAGTCAGTAGCAAAATCTTCCTCTGAATACTCCAACTCTCCATGGTTGTAACATTTAAAAACTCCAAGAGAACTCCACCAATTTATCTTCCTTGTGTGTAACTTGAGCAAAGAAAAAAATGTCTCCTTTTTTCTTTTTCACTCTCTCACTGTGTTTCTCTCTATTTTCGGACTGCACCTCTCACTTGTGTTTTTCTCACAATGGCCGAATGCCTTCTCTTGCTTCAGCTCTCTCTGCTTCAGCTCTACACTCAAGGCCGAATGACCTCAGTTTTCTTTCTTTTCATCTTTTCTTTTCCTTCAGCGTGTCCGACACGCTTAAGATCACTTCTCATTAAATGAAAAACTTGCTTTGAAGACTTTTGGTGGCAAGCTCTTAATGAGCTTTGACAGGGTATGTGGGCTGGACCCACACGGTGCTCTGCACCCAACAATCTCCCCCTCCAGCCCACTACGGAGGAGATCTTCAACCCAAGTCTTCAGTTAGAATTCATGCCGGCCAACCCGACACAAAGCTTTAGCTTCTCTCTAGACACAACCTTGGTCAACATGTCAGCTGGATTTTCATCTGTGTGAATCTTCTCTAATTCAAATAACTGTTGTTCAACAACTAGTCTCAACCAATTGTATCTCACCTCAATGTGCTTCGAACGTGAATGGTACATAGAGTTCTTGCTCAAGTCTATAGCACTCTGACTATCACAATTAACTACATACCCATCTTGCTTCAAACCCAATTCTTGGAGAAACCGTTTCAACCAAAGCATCTCTTTACCTGCTTCATTAGCTGCAATGTACTCAGCTTCAGTTGTAGATAAGGCAACACACTTCTGCAATCTTGATTGCCATGATACAGCTCCCCCTGCAAAAGTAAATAAATACCCCGATGTAGATTTCCTACCATCAAGGTCACCTGCCCAATCTGCATCTACATAACCCTCCAAGATTGGTTTAGAATCACCAAAAGTCAAGCACAATTTAGAGCTACCTCTCAAATACTTGAAAATCCACTTCACTGCTTCCCAATGATCTTTACCGGGATTAACCATGAACCTACTGACAACACCAACTGCATGAGCAATATCTGGTCGTGTACAAACCATAGCATACATCAAACTCCCAACTGCTGAGGAATAAATAGTTGATGCTATGTCTCCCTTCTCTTTCTTGGATGAAGAACAAGATTTCTTTCTTAGCTTGAAATGAGCACCAAGAGGTGTGCTGACTGGCTTGGCATGCTTCATATTGAACCTGTCAAGAACCCGCTCAATATACTTCTCTTGTGATAACCATAGCTTCTTAGCTTTCCTATCACGTAGAATCTGCATACCCAAAATTTGTCTTGCTGGACCCAAGTCTTTCATATCAAATGACTTGAACAAGTCCTTCTTCAAATTTTCAATCACACATGCATCTTGTCCTACTATCAACATATCATCTACATATAGCAGAAGAATAACAAATTTACCATTGGGAAATTTTCTGACATACACACAATGATCTGCATTTGTCCTCGTGTACCCGTGACCCACCATGAATGAGTCAAACTTCTTGTACCACTGTCTTGGAGCTTGCTTCAAGCCATACAAACTCTTCTTTAACTTGCAAACCATGTGTTCTTTCCCTTTCACTTTGAATCCCTCTGGCTGATCCATGTAGATTTCTTCTTTCAAATCACCATGAAAAAAAGCAGTCTTCACATCAAGTTGCTCAAGCTCAAGATCCAAACTAGCTACTAATCCCAAAACTACCCGAATGGAACTCATCTTGACTACTGGAGAGAATATCTCATCAAAGTAAATCCCTTGTTTCTGACTGAAACCCTTAACCACCAATCGAGCTTTGTACTTCACTAACTTGTCACCATCTTTCTTCAGCTTGAACACCCATTTGTTTCTCAATACCCTTTTGCCTTTAGGAAGTTCCACCAAGTCATAAGTCTTATTCTTGTTCAAAGAATTCATCTCTTCATGCATAGCCTTCAACCAGCTTTGCTTATCCTTATGAGACTGTACTTCCTGAAAACTTTCTGGCTCCCCCTCTTCAGTAATCATAGTATACTCAGAAGTGGGGTATCTAGTCGATGGACGATGCTCTCTAGTAGACCTTCTCACCTGAGGTTCTACCATCTCTAATGGAGGAGGTTGCTCCCCCTGCTCAACATCATCTGTATCTATCACATCATCACCATAAACACTTGCTGGCTCATTAGCATCAAATTCAGTTGGTTCATCACCATAATTCTCATCTTGTACCTCTTCCTTATTTGTGGCATTATCTGAGGAAGAAGAGGTAGGTGTAAGATCAGGAACACCTCCAACTGTAGCTTTAGGCTTCTCAGTTTTTTCAAAGTCTGCCAAGTTTTCATTCTCATGAAAAACTACATCTCGACTTCTGATCATCTTCTTTTCTTTTGGATCCCATAGCTTGTAGCCAAATTCTGCATCTCCATATCCAACAAATATACAAGGAGTGGATTTACTATCAAGCTTCGATCTTTGTTCCTTAGGCACATGTATAAATGCCTTGCACCCAAATACCTTCAAGTGAGAGTAAGAAACATCTTTTCTTGTCCATACTCTTTCTGGAATATCAAAACCCAAAGGAACTGATGGAGATCTATTAATTAGGTAGCATGCAGTCACAACAGCTTCACCCCAGAATGACTTAGGCAGATTAGCCATTCTCAACATACATCTGATCTTCTCAACAATAGTGCGGTTCATCCTTTCTGCCACACCATTTTGCTGTGGGGTACCAGGAACTGTCTTCTCATGTCTAATGCCTTTCTCAGAGCAGTAACTCTTGAATTCATTAGATGTGTATTCACCTCCGTTATCACTACGGAGACACTTCAAAGGCTTCCCTTTCTCTCTTTCCACCATGGCATGAAATTTCTTGAAGTGCTCAAATACCTGGTCTTTTGTTTTCAAAACATAAACCCACACCTTTCGTGAAGCATCATCAATAAATGTAACAAAATATTTATTACCACCTAAAGTCTCAACATCAATGGGACCACATACATCAGAATAAACAAGATCTAATATATTGGGTTTTCTAGTAGAGGGTATATTAAATGAAACTCTATGTTGTTTACCAAATAAACAAAAGTCACAAGGATTTAGTGACGTACCTTTGGCAAAGGGAATGAGAGACTTCTTTGCCAAAATCTGCAACCCTTTTTCACTCATGTGAGCCAGCCGCCTATGCCACAAGTTAGGCGAAGAATCCTCCTGAGCTGCACTAACAACATCCTTACACAACTTTACTTGTGTCTCGTAAAGTGTACAACAAATCTTCCCTCTAGCAAACACCAATGATCCTTTGCTAAGCCTCCATTTTCCATCATGGAAATAATTGCCATAACCTTCTTTATCAAGAACATGAGTGGAAATCAAATTTAGGCGAATATCCGGAACATGTCTCACATCCTTCAAAACCAGGGTGTATCCAGTGTTAGCCCTAACACATATATCACCAATTCCCACAATGTCGGCATAACTATCATTGCCCATCTTCACTCGCCCAAAGTTTCCCGCTTTGTATAAAGTGAATAACTCCTTTCTTGGAGTGACATGGCAGGAAGCAGCTGAATCAATCACCCATTCAACATAAGGATCTGAAACTGTACAACAATCATCTTGTCCTATGGCTAGGACCTCATCTTCCAACACTATAACAGCAGCAGTGTTCTCATCATCCGCCTTTTTATGATTTTTATCCTCTTTCTGTTTGTTCTTCCAAGCCTTGCAATTCCTTTTAATGTGACCTTCTTTATCACAATAAAAGCACTTGAATTTTCCTTTTGATTCTGACCGACTTCTGGATTTACCTCGCCCTTTAGAATTTCTACTCTTACTTCTCCCCCTGTTCTCTGTGACAAAAGCATGTGCAATATCCTTGCCCATATCCTTTCTTCTAGTTTCTTCATTAAGCAAACTATCTTTAACCATGGCAAGTTGTAACACACCATTCGGAGCAGAATTACTAAGCGACACTACCAAAGTCTCCCAACTGTCAGGTAAGGAACTTAGAAGCAACAAATCTTGCAACTCATCATCTATTACTAGCTTCATTGTAACCATCTGATTAACCAAGTCTTGGAACTCACTAAGGTGCTCGGCAATGGACTTACCCTCCTTAAGCTTCAAATTTACAAGCTTTCTAGCAATAAAAGCTTTATTTTGAGCTGTCTTTCTTTCATAAAGACTCCTTAATTTTTCCCAAAGAGCCTCCGCATTTGCTTCCTGAGACACATGGTGAAAAACACTAACATCAATGCATTGTCTAATATACCCAATAATTTTTCTATTTAATTTCTCCCAGTCTCTATCAGACATATCACTAGGCTTGGCACTATCACCCTCAATAGGGTCATGCAAATCCTTGCAATAAAGGACATCCTCCATCATCGGCTTCCATATCGAATAATTCGATGCCGAGAGTTTAATCATAGTATTCATAGCCATATTTTCCATTTAATCCAACACAATACAGTCAAACCCAAGCAACCAAAAGCTCTAATACCACTTGTTGGGGAAAAACCCTAGCCCCCTCTATGTCTATGTGCGAATTAAAATTAATGACTACCAAGCAATAGCAATATTAAGGAAACAAAAAAAATTCCAGCAAGCACCACATAAACACAACCACACAAGAACATCAAATTTTACGTGGAAAACCCTCTAGTGTAGAGGGAAAAACCACGGGGCAGCTCCGAAAAATATCCATTATGAAATAGAGATTACAACTATCAAGTTTATACTAAACTTGAGTCCACAATAAATTGGATATACAACAAATAAATCTCAAGGAGTAAATATAATCTCACCACAAAGTCAGTAGCAAAATCTTCATCTGAATACTCCAACTCTCCATGATTGTAACATTTAAAAACTCCAAGAGAACTCCACCAATTTATCTTCCTTGTGTATAACTTGAGCAAAGAAAAAAATGTCTCATTTTTTCTTTTTCACTCTCTCACTGTGTTTCTCTCTATTTTCGGACTGGACATCTCACTTGTGTTTTTCTCACAATAGCCGAATGCCTTCTCTTGCTTCATCTCTCTCTCTGCTTCAGCTCTACACTCAAGGCCGAATGACCTCAGTTTTCTTTCTTTTCATCTTTTCTTTTCCTTCAGCGTGTCCGACACGCTTAAGATCACTTCTCATTAAATGAAAAACTTGCTTTGAAGACTTTTGGTGGCAAGCTCTTAATGAGCTTTGACAGGGTATGTGGGCTGGACCCACACGGTGCTCTGCACCCAACAGATTTTTCTTAAATGCTATGATAGCATTAACTTCAGTCATGTCCAAAGCTTCTCCTTGTGCATTAATGGTAGGCAACCTCCAATCAAACCAACATAAAAGGTTGGCAAGCACATATTCCAAAGAAGCAACAGCAAATAACAATCCTGGGCACCCCCTTCTCCCACCTCCAAATGGGAGAAATTGAAAATTTTGACCTACCTCCAAATTGTAAACTTGCTGATGTTTCTCGAGGTACCGAAAGAGGTACTGGCGGATGTAGTCTTAGACCTTCTTTGAGGATACATTTCAAGTAATCCATTTGATTGATATCATTTAAATCTATCTTTGACTTATTGCCCACCACTCTTCTTACCTCTTCTTGTGCTCTTTTCATAATACTTGGATTTTTCATGAGCTCAGCCATTACCCATTCCAAAGTTGTCGAAGTTGTTTCGCTTCCTCCTGCAAACATGTCCTGAAATTATGAAAAAAATAAGACTTTAGGTATGTTTTCAATGGTCTTAGATTATTTCATCTAAAGTGAAACTATTTTATGGTTTAGATTAAATTCTACAAATTTAAATATGTATAATATTGTCAATTTTATAAAATAAACTTTTAAGATACTAGAAGTGTGTTTGAGTGAGAGAGTGGGAGAGTGAGTGAAAGATACTAGTAGGATTGCTTTTGAGGTTGTCATGAGTAAGCTCAAAGTCAAGCATGCCATTCTTTTGCAGATGGAGGAGAATATCCACAAAATCTTTGTTTTTCGGATGTTCATCATCACTTTTCATTGTCTTGTGTTCTTCAACCACTTCATTTAGAAAAGCATCTAGTTCTCCAAAAGTGGATTTTAGACTAGCTATTTTTCCTGTAAGAATATCAATCCAACCCAGAGAAGGGAAAAAATCCCTCCAAAAAAAGGTCGTGAGTAGCACCGCTAACTTTCTTGGTAGTTCTGAAAACCTACCCTTACCATCCTCTTCTTCAAACTTTTTTCCAAATGCACATCTAGTAACGATGTTCTTTGAGGTTTCAATCAAGAACTCACTTAGATTAATAGAAACACCTTTCAGGCATGAGTCACGTACTTTATTGATCAATATAGAAACTTCTTCTTCCCTTGTATTCCGGAACAATTGCACTCTTTTGAGGGTCAAAAGTTCAAGGACACAAATTTTCCTTACTTGCCTCCAATACTAACCATAGGGTGCGAACACTAGGTCTGTGCATCCATAAAGTAAGAAATTGGTAGCTGTGGTTTTTGACCGGTTTGAGAAAACTATGTCATGTGTTGTCATAATTTCTCTTGCCATATCTGCGGATGATAGCACAAGGGTTGGTGCATGGCCGAAGTAGAAGAACATTACAGGGCCATACTTCTTAGAGAGGGCTTGAAGAGAACGGTGTGGAAGTGAGCCAAGCTTGTGAAGGTTGCCAATGATTGGTAGCTTTGGTGGGGATGGAGGTAAATTGGGTTTTCCACTTCTTCTAATGCGTTTGAAAACATATAAAAATGAGAAAAGGAAAAGAAGAGGGAGGAGGGGAATGAAGGTTATTTTGTGTAGCTCTTGCCATGATTGTTGTAATAACGTTAGAATAGGCATTTTCTCTTTTTATGTTTTTACTACAATGCAAACTAGCAACCCAATCACAAGATATATATGGAAATCTTGGGAGAGGTTAATTGTGGAGTTAATACAATATATAAGGATACTTTTAAGTATAATTCAATGATTGTAGGTCAAATTATATTATATCATTCACTCAATTTTATCATGTTTATCTAGTGGGAGACTACACTCAATCTTATATACAAAAATCTTGCTAGACTTTCATTAATTTCTTGCAAGATTAGAAGTAGTGGGATAGGCTTTTTCATATTTTTAAGTGATTAAACTACTTGATAATTCAACTGAGAGGACACCATTATGATTTGGGAAGGTGGGGAGGTTTTTTTAAGTAAAAAGGTTCCCTCATGGGAGCCATTTAATTAGATGTTGAGTACAAAACTTGACTTGCAGAACTTTTTGTCATGTCGGTGTTTCTTCCTCAAAGTTTATGCTGAATTTTATGGCATTTAATTATCGTATTAGACCTGCTCCCTAAGTTTGCATAGTGAATAAATGTATTCCATTATCTTCCATTAATTATTAGCACCTGCCCAATTATTGAAAGAGTTGATACACCATGAAACATGTTGTACAGGGAACGATTAACCATAGATTCGCAAGTCAGTGGGGACACCAGCAGATTATTGGCTGTTGGGTCGAGGGAGGCCATTGAGACTGAGTCAGAGATGAACCCACATCAAGGCTAAGGGAACTGCTTGGGGCCTCCAAATAAGTCTAAAGTCACACCAAATTTTACAGCATGAGGTGGAAAGTTGTTAATACTGGATAATAAAATAGTATTAGTGTTGAACTCATATGAAAATCAATAACTACCTACCAACTAAACAATTATGTAATTTCTTGTGTAAATTACTTAGTAAAACTACTGTGCATGTAGTATTATTCTTAGGCCCCTTCCTTTTGTTTTCTTCCCAAATTTATTTTTATAATAAATATTTCAATTGTCTTTCTAAGAATTCAGTTGTCTAGAATAGAGTTCAAATCTTCTATCTCACTCTTCCTGCTCCACTATATACTCCACAAATAAAAACATGTCACATGTCCATCTAATTTATTAAATGCTAAATTTATGCCTTCTATTATTTCAATTTCCTAAAATAAATAAATAAATAAATAACCCATCATATTTAGGTATTTAGGTAATTGAAATAACAAAAGACATAAATTTAGCATTTAATAAATTAGATAGACATGTGGCATATTTTTATTTGTGGAGTATATAGTGGAGCAGGAAGAGTTGGACAGAAGATTTGGACTCGTCTAGAATATGTTTGGTTAGGCAATTTGGGAACCTAAAAGTGCATTTTTACGCCCAAAACGCCGTTTTACAACAACAATTCTTTATAGTGTTTTTTTTTTATTTTTTTATTTTACAAATGCTCATTTCGAAAACATCATTTCGTAATAGTTTATACAAACACACCCTAAATATGTTTTTAAAAACAGATATGGTAGACTAGCCCATAGCTTGTAGGGGCTCCTCTAAATATTTGTGTTAACATAAAAGTTTTTTTTTTTTTTTAAAGAAAATTTATTTCTATTTTTTTGGTATTTTATGTATCTAAATCCATTAGGGAAAAAAATTCCTAATCAACTACAAATTATGGGCAAACTGAGAAATAAGATGCTAAAAGATTTCAAGCAAGATTAATCTTTTATTTCTATTCTAAGGCAATTTCTTGCATGTGTGTGTGTCGCTTTCTATTTCTTTCACTATATATATATATATATATATATATTTTTTTTTTTTTTTTCTTCTTCAAAATTTGATAGAAATAGTAGTAGATCCAAAGCACAAATATATATATATATATATATATATATATATATATATATATATATATATATATATATATTTTAAAATTTAATTCCTCATAATTTCTTTCTCAATTGTGACAAGTGATTCATAAGGATTAATAGAAGATCAACAAAATACGAACTTGTTTATAGAATTGTTACACTTGTAAGCTAAGGCCTTCAAGCAAGATTAATCTTTGATTACAATTCTAAGGTAGTTTCTTGCTTTTATGTGTGTTTGTGTGTCGCTTTCTACCATTTTTTCACTATATTTTATGTTAGTTTTATTTGCTTTTCATTATTTTGATGAGGATCGTAGCACACATGTACATATGTTTTTTATTCATCTTATTGAATTGTGCTAAGTACTAGTTTATAAGGATTAAAAGATTAACAAACTATGAAAATGTTTTAGAGTAGTTACAAGTGTAGTTATTCTTATTGTTTCTACTTCAACTATAATACCAGATTATTTAGTTATTAATATTGTTAAAACTGGGCTTTGCAACCAAAATGAAGGTTATTTTGTAAATGAATATACAATGATTTTCAGTTAGTATGAAATTCACCATAGATTATTTTTGGGATATAAAAGAATTCCAAATTCTATTTTGATTAATGATTGCTTTAAAATGTATTAAAAAAAAGTTATATTATGCTTTATCTATTCTATATTATCTATTAGGATTCTCTCTTTGATCTGGTTTTCTAAAGGTCAAAAATACCTCATCCAATAATCTATGACTTCTCCGACAAATGTTTTAGAAATAGGGTCAATAATGTTACAAGATTCTCCATAAAATTTATTGGACTTTTATGTGGTTCAAAAATATCATCATCAATAAACAGTAAGTTCTTTTAGAAGTAGGGTAAAAAACATCAAGTATCAAATTTCAAAAAACAAGTTTCTAGCTCCACTCCTCCAAAATACGTGAACAAACTCAGCCATTCTCCTATCAGTACCGAATTTCTTCACCTCACGTCTCTCACTTTTCTCACTCCACACACCAAATTCACATTCACCCAAATTGCAAAACCAACCAGCCAGAACCATTTTGTGACAAATCCTGTACAATCAGTATTGACCTAGAAAATTTAAATTTAGGTAGCATTCTCTTTTGAAATACTGTACTGAAAAATAATAATAATAATAATTTTGGTAGTAATTTCTTTGAAATTGACAGAGTGTTCATCTCATCCACTGATTTTTTTTTTTTTTTGGAAAATTACACAGAAGTCATGGGATTTTTTGCTAGAGACATTTTGTGACAAAGCTGCACAATCAACACTGCTGAACATGAAGCCATGAAGGTATGCAACAATAAACTTTAAATTTTGGTAGCATTATCCTTTCTGTTTTCTTCTTCTTCTTCTTCATTTTTTTTTTTTTTTTTTTGTTTCTCTTTTTATTATTTCCCTTTTTCTTTTGTGATTTAGGTTTTACTGTGAGAACGGCTCCAATTTTTTTTTTCTTTTTTCTTTATCATCATTGATAGAATGAAAGCAAAAAGAGAAGAAGGATATAAACCAAAAGAATAAAAAATAAAAATATAAAGTTTATTAAAAGAGTCATTTTTATTAAAAAAGAGTGACGTTTATTAAAATTAAAAAAAAAAAAAAAAACTGTAGTGTGCGTATTTTTTTATTAAAAAAGAAGAGTCACGTTTAAAAAAAACTAAAATATAAGCTGTGGGTACCTAGGCATGCTCGGAACATCCTAGGCATGCATGCAACCACCTAGGCCGTCCTCAAACGGTTTTTGCAACGTCCTAGGCATGCATGACAACGTCCTAGGCATGCTTGGAAACGTTCTCGGACGGTGTCCTAAGAGTCCCACATCGAAGGAAAACCCCCCCACTTGCTGCCTTATAAGCTTTGAAGCGAAGAAAATAGTGTACCATTAGTTTATAGTTATTCGAATAACTAAACTAATGGTATACTACTTCCTTCGCTTCAAAGCTTATAAGGCAGCAAGTGAGGGAGTTTTCCTTCGATGTTGGACTCTTAGGACACCGTCCGAGGACGTTTCCAAGCATGCCTAGGACGTTGCCATGCATGCCTAGGACGTTGCAAAAACCGTCCGAGAACGGCCTAAGTGGTTGCATGCATGCCTAGAACGTTCCGAGCATGCCTAGGTACCCACATAAGCATTTATTATTTCTTTAAGAACAAATAAACGAACAAACTAATCTAATTTAAAGAGCAAAGCCGAATATATAGAAGAGTCACGTTTAAAAAAGAACTGTAGTGTGCGTAATTTTAAAATAAAAAAATAAGAAGAGATGTTTTTTTTTTTTTTTTTTTTTAACTAAAATATAAGCATTTTTTTTAGGATAGTTCCAAAAGTTGTAAACTAACAGTTTTTAGCGATTATTTGTATTTAAAAAAAAAAAAAAAAACGATCTCATTTAAGAACAAAGCTGAATACAGAAGAGTCATTTTTATAAAAAAGAATTGTAGTGTTCGTAATTAAAAAAGAAAAAAGAAAAGAAGAGACACATTTAAAAATAATGTATAAGCATTTATTTCTTTTTAAAAAAGCGAGAGAAATAAAGATCAATGAAGATGATTTGAACTTGAAGCGTGAGGGGCGTGAGTTTTTTGTTTTTAAATAAGCGGAGTCACATTTATGAACTCTTCCAAAAAAAAAAAAAAAAAAGTTAACAGCCCAGAAAGAAAAAAGAATTAATAAAACATACACATTGAGTAATAATATTTATGCCATTTTATTATAAAATAATAAAATATGCATACCTGTTCAATATGTTGGCATTTGGTGGCAGACATGAATTGTGCTGTGACATTTGATTGTGACTATTATAAGAACTACTTTTCATTAAATTACCCGTAATTTTTTCTTTTCTTTTCTTTCTTTACGAGTTTGAATTATTCACAATTTTGTTGAATTGCATTAAGGCCAACGTGGATCAGCCAATTTGGATGAGTTCGGTGAGAGAACCGTTTGACTTTGAGGACAATTAGCCTCCACACGTGTGTTGCGTTAGAGGCTCTTCCATTTTTTTTTTTTCCCTGAAGTACAAAATTTTCCATTATTCATAATTAGAGATTTTGTACTTTGTAAAAAAAAAAAAAAAAAAAAAAAATGTAAGAGCCTCTAAGCACGTTCAACACGCATGTGTAAAGGCGTGTGTGTATATATATATTAGTATGTTTTTCATTTTTGAATTATAATTTTCATAGTACATAATTTCTAGAATATTTTTCATTTGAATTATATTTTTCATTCTTTAGCCCTTCTAAGCTAAAATTTTTCTTCTGTCTTTAGATGAGTTTATTTGTTTATTTTTAATTTGTTTATAGAGTTTTATGGTCTCAGTTAAGGGAAGATTTGAAAGGTAGAGTCGGATTTTAATTTTTATGGCTTTTCAGGTCAAGAAGAAGGGCAATCTTATCATTTGCGTGGGATTTTAGGGCCTTTTTGTTATAATCTCAAGAAAATAGTGTGTAATATGGGAAGCATGCCCTCAACTAAAAGGCAGTTTATTCGCAAAAAACAAAGAAGAAAAAAATCCACTTAAGAAAGAAAAGACAAATCTCATGTTTTAGGGTTTGTTGTTATTTTTGTTTTAATTTTGAATGATTATCATTCTATTAATACCTAATGAAGGTTTTTGTTATTTACTCAAAACTTTTCTAGTTTCATTTATTTATGAGTGTTAAATGTGAAGGGTTTGGCTTACTTCCAGTACTTTTTTAACTGAAGGTTTTCTTCTGTTTTAAATACACAATAACAGGACAAAATTGGGAAATACCCCATTTGGGTAAAAATAGCAGCATAATGCCCTTTTCTCCAAACTATATAGGGAAATGCCCCTCTTTTGTAACTCGATTTTCTCAAAATCGAGTTATAAAAAAAAAAAAATTCTGGAGCCCTATAGCGGCGTTTTTAAGGACCTATAGTGACATTTTCAGGATCTATAGTGACGTTTTGTAACTCGATTTCCATAAAATCGAGTTATAGGCAATTTTTTTAATTTTTTTTACCTATAACTCGATTTCTTATAAATCGAGTTAAAAAACGCCACTATAGGTCCTAAAAACGTCACTATAGACTCCTAAAAAACGCCGCTATAGGGACTAACTCGATTTTGAAAAAATCGAGTTACAAAAGAGGGGCATTTCCCTATATAGTTTGGAGAAAAGGGCATTATGCTGCTATTTTTACCCAAACGGGGCATTTCCCAATTTTGTCCCACAATAACAAGTAGTAGTTTTAATCTCTACATATTATTTAGTTAGTGGATAATGTAATAGTTTTTCATTCAAACAAAAAGATATTCTAGTTAAAAAAATACTAAAAGTAAGCCAAACTCATATGTGAATGATAATATAAAAGAACAAATTCACCAAATCCTAATGATATCATATATCACAAAATGAAGTATTAAGAATTGGTCATATAGAGAACTTTCAAGAAATTATGTTAGAATTGTTATAAGACTTTATATCTCAAATAATGTTGTAAAATAATTATTAATTTCTTGTTGAATAGTTACAATTAGGTGTGGGTGACAAGGATCATTATAAACTATGTTGCTCTCTTAAGAAGATTTGCACACATATAAAATTATCAGTGTAGAGAAATTACTGGCACATTGTTCTCTAGGATATAACAAGCCTAGTCACTTGTTATACATCTTACAACTGATGAGAAATTAAGTGAGAATTAAGAATGCTGAGATGAGAGTAAGAAAGAGTCTAAAATGATGATAGAAAAGAGAAAAATGAAGGAAGTGAGAGAGCAACGAATGATATATGTTACGATTGTGATGAAATTGCACAAACTAGTAATGTAGAAGCTTCATAAAATTTAATGCCTCTTAAGTCTTATCCCTTCAAACAAGAAGTTACACACACACATATAAGTAGATGGATGTAAGAAAGGAGATGGCTACGGAATGAAGATTAGGAAACACCTTACTACTGATTGTTGGGAGGAGTTTGTATGGGTGCGCTATTTATAAGCCTAAAACTGAAGCTTAAATCCACACATCGAATGAAACGCGGCCAGAAAAAACGTAGCTATAGGCCAAATTGGCCTATGGCCACGTTTTTTGGACCTAAGGCCGCGTTTTACAAACGTGGCCACAGAACCATTTTTTTGTAGTGACTTGTAACAATTTACTAACTCTTTCCATAATAAATCAACAAGTGCTTAGTTAAAGTTAAAACATCAGGACTAGTTATATAATATTTTGAGAGTACCGTAAACGTGTATTTCTCTCTTCTCACATAGTAGTGGGTTTCATAATACATATGAAAGAGGTAAGTATGCATTTATGTTATTTCCGAAATATTTCATAATTTTTCAGTAAGGAATTTCTTTCTTCTAGATCTTCTATGGCACTCAGTACAAACTTATTTATTTTTAATTAAAATATACTGCCACAACTATAATTATTATACTTTTATAGCCCCTTTAAATTTTTTTCGATAAGAAAGTAAGACAAGACAACAAACTCTAAAACAAAACAAGATAATGAGGAAAGATTACATAGAGCATAATCATGAACCTAATAATGGATATATCAAGAAGAGTGCAATATTGGTACAAGATGGAGAGGATTTTTTCTAAACACTGCGAGTGCGTTAGATTCAGTCATGTCCAAGTCTTCTCCCTGTGCATTAGTGGTAGGCAACCTCCAATTAAACTAACATAAAAGGTTAGCAAGTACATATTCTAGTGAAGCAACACCAAATGTCAATCCTGGGCATCCCTTTCTGCCACCTCTAAATGGAATTAATTCGAAATTTTGACCCTTGAAATCAACAGGGTTGTCTTTGAATCTCTCTGGGATGAATTCTTCTGGCCTATCCCCCAGTTTAGGGTCCCTTTGGATTGCCCATATATTGACAAATACTCTTGTTTTTGGCGGAATATCATAACCTCCAAATTTTAAACTTTCGGATGTTTCTCGAGGTAGAGAAAGAGGAATTGGTGGGTGTAGTCTTAGACTTTCTTTGAGGATACATTTCAAGTAATTCATTTGATTAATATCATTGACATCTACCTTCGACTTATTACCCACCACTCTTCTTACCTCTTCTTGTGCTATTTTCATAAAACTTGGATTTTTTATGAGCTCGGCCATTACCCATTCCAAAGTTGTTGAAGTTGTATCACTTCCTCCCCCTAACATGTCCTGAAATTATGAGGAAAAAAAATAGACCTTTAGGTATGTTTCCAATGGTAGTAGATTATCTGCATTTAAAATGAATTTATCTTATGGTTTAAAATAAATATTACAAACATCAAGATATATCTAGTGCTAAATCATTTAAAATTTTAAAATTCAAGAGGTGTGTCTGAGGGAAAGAGAGATACTAGTAGGATTGATTTGAGGTTGTCATGGCTAAGCTCAAAGTCTAGCGTGCCATTCTTTTGAAGTTGGAGGAGAATATCCACAAAATCTTTCTTATGGGGATGTCCATCATCATCCCGTTTCACTGTCTTGTGTTCTTCAACCACCTGATCAAGAAAAGCATCTATTTCTCCACAAGTGGATTTTAGACTTGGTATAAATCCCATAAGAATATCAATCCAACCCAAATAAGGGAAAAAAATCCCTCCAAAAAAATGCCGCAAGTAGCACCATTACCTTTCTTGGTAGTTTTGAAGACCTGCCCTTACCATCCCCTTCTTCAAACTTTTTCCAAACACACATCTAGTAACGATGCTGTTTGTGTTTTCAATCAATAACTCACTTAGATTAATAGTAACCCCTTTAGGGCACAAGTCACGTACTTTATTGATCAATATAGCAACTTCTTCTTCCCTTGTATTCTGGAAGGATTGCACACTTTTGAGGCTCAAAAGTTCAAGGACACTAATTTTCTTTACTTGCTTCCAATACTCACCATAGGGTGAGAATGCAAGGTTTGTGCATCCATAGAATAAGGAATTGTTAGCTGTAGTTTGGTCGGTTTGAGAAAACGATGTCATGTGTTTTCATCATTTCTCTTCCCATATCTGCAAATGACACCACAAGGGTTGGTGCGTGGCCGAAGTAGAAGAACATTACGGGGCCATACTTCTTAGAGAGGGCTTAAAGAGAACGGTGCGGGAGTGTGCCAAGCTGGTGAAGGTTGCCAATGATGGGTAGCTTTGGGGGGGATGGAGGTAAATTTAAATTGGCTTTTCCACTCCTTCTAATGCATTTGAAACCATAAAGTAAAAAGAAAAGGAAAAGAAGACGGAGGGGAGTGAAGATTATTTTGTGTAGCTCTTGCCATGATAGTTGCAACAATAGTATAAGAACAGCCATTTCTTCTTGTAAGTGTATAGCACAATGCAACCAACAACCCCAATCATAAGATATATATGAGTTTTTTGAGTATACTAAAGAAAAATATAGTAAGGTTTTTGTTGGAGAGATAACAACTTAGGGAGAAGTCAATTGAGTAAATATACTTAGAGACGTCGCCTAAAAATGTAAGCTAGTGAATTTTGGTCTAATTATATTATATATACCACTAACTCATATTATTATTATATAATGTCGGGCTTCATTTCATAACTAACCATACCACTCACACGTAAATGTTACTAACATTTTTATAGAAAATGACAGCCTCCAAAATTTTGCAAACTAACATTAATTAACCATAGTGAGCTCTCCCTTTGGTAAAATTTAAGAGTTCAGTCTTTAATTAGCCCTACATTTCCAGTAAACCTCTTTCATTTCTAGGGTATACTACTTTTTATATTATTGATTAGAAAGTGAGTTTCAGTTGGCTCAATTAGTAAAATTTCTTATATTGTTATTATCAAGAAAAAGAAAATCCAACTTAGGTACACCATTAAGATTTGGAGTAGTGGGGAGATTTTTCTGTAAAAAAAATGTTTCCATTTTTTTGGGGCCATTTAATTAGATGTAGACTAAATAAATTGACAATGACACTAATGAGTGGTGATCTTATCTTTTCAATGCTTTAGTCGTGTGGGTGAGTAAGTTCTGGGTGTTAATTACTTAATTCTCCAGCATTTATGCCAGTAATCCTTTAAAACTTAATTTGTAGAAGTTTATTTATTTATTTATTTTCTTGGGTGTTTATTTGCATAGTGGTGGACTATTACATTACGATCCATTAATTATTAGCAAATCCATCTCTTGAAAGACATTGATACGCCATGAAACATGTTGTACAGACTACAGGGAAATACTAACTAATGATTCACGAGTCACAAGGGACTGGGTACACAAGGAGAAGGTGGAAAAGGGCTTTTATTCTCTCATTCGATAGTGAATTTCATTAGTACAAATTACTCATTTTACGTTTTAAATGTGAACATCAAAAAATTGTATACATTAGGCATGAAATTATCAATATCAGATCGAGGGAGGCCACGGAGATTGAACCAGATATGGATCCATGCCTCAATATCAGATTGAGGGAGGCCACGGAGATTGAATCAGATTGAATTGCCACATACTCTAAATAATTATTATTTCTTAACACAAAACGTTTTTTGCTAGAAAAATTGTTTTCAATGTTTTTGGTGTCTTATGTATCTAAAATCCTTTAGCAAAAAAAACAAAAAAAAACAAAAAACAAAAAACAAAATGCTTTGCGAATCAACTAAAAATTATGGGCAAACCGACAAATAAGAGGCTATAGGCTTTCAAGCAAGATTAATTTTATTTTTATTCTAAGGTATGTAGTTTCTTGCTTTTTTTTGTGTGTATGTGTGTTTGACAAAATGCTTTGCGAATCAACTAAAAATTATGGGCAAACCGACAAATAAGAGGCTATAGGCTTTCAAGCAAGATTAATCTTTTATTTTTATTCTAAGGTATGTAGCTTCTTGCCTTTTTTTGTGTGTATGTGTGTTTGTGTGTCTGTGTCATTTTTTATCACTATATTTCAGTTTAATTAATTTTTTCATTCAAAATTTTGACGGAGAATGTAATAGATCCGTAGCACACATATGTTTTTTTTTATTTTTTTTAATAAATTTATCATCATTTCTTTTTGAATTGTGCCAAGTAGTTCATAAGGATTAAAAGATCAACAAACTATGAGCTTGTTTATAGAATGGTTTTACTTGTAGGTTAAAGGTTTTCAAGCAACATTATCTTTTATTTCTATTCTAAGGTTGTTTCTTGCCTCTTAGTGTGTGTCTCTTTTTTTTTTTTTTTTTTTTTATCACTATATTTCATTTTAGGTTTTTTTCCCTTCAAAATTTTGATGTGAATCTTAGTAGATCTGAAGCATAAATATGTTTTCTTTATTCATCATCATTTCTTTTTCAATTGTGCCAAGTGGGTTAGTAAGGATTAAGAAATCAACAACTACAAACTTGTTTATAGAGTGGTTACACTTGTACTTTATCTTCTTGTTTCTACTTCAACTACAATACAAAATTTTCTAGCTATTAATATTGTCAAAACTAGGATTCTCGACAAAAATGAAGATTATTTTGTAAAGGAAAAAAATCAATTATAAATTATTTTTGGGATATAAAAAAATAGTAATCGATTTAAAATGTATTGAGAAACAATTATTTTATTTTATTTTTTAAATATTTGTTTAACACACAATGGATACTAATTTAATTTTTCACTGTACATTTAGTCTTATATCTCTGGGTGTTTGTGTATATATATATATATATGAAGGGTAATTGGGGATTTTAGTTTTTCATTAAAGGGTAATTTTATAACTTTTCAGATTGAATATAAGGGTAATCTTGTCATTTGCGTGGGTTGTTAGGGTCTTTTTGTGATTCTGCCAAGAAAAGGGAGGCTAATGTGTGAAACATGCCCTCATCTAGTGGGAAATTTATTTCAAAAAATAAATAATAATAATAATAATAAATTTCCCTTAAGAAAGTTAGGTCAAATCTATTATTTTTACACACATATATCTACCTCAATACTTTATCTACATTGAAATATAATGTAGTGAGGATAGAGACTCACTACATGTAAAGATGAGACTATCCTCTTTAAAAATTTTAGTTAATTTAGTGAGGCTGTTGCACGCTTATTTTGATTGAGTTTAGATAAATTTTTGTTGAAATATTAAATTGATGAGACTAATATGAATGCTCTTATGAATGGAACTTTAAAACATCAACTCTCTGAACGTGGAACTTCAATTATTTTTTTTAATCAATTTGATAGAATTTGGACCATTAGGGTTATTTAAAATTTTGAGCAACATCACGGGTTTAATTGCTCACTTTTAAACTCAAGCGGATCTCAATTCTCAACATTTAGTTGATAGCTTATTTAAAGGTGGATAATTACAATTATTTTGAATTATTGGTAAGAAGATCGAAAAAAAAAGACTTTCTTGTTTTATATGGCTAATTGATTGACGGCATCTTTCCATATTTTAACATATTTTGCATAATTGACAACCACCTTGGCCATATATATGTTGATATAAAGTTGAAATCGAGATTCACATGGCTCCGTTAAAGTCTATCTAAATTGCAATCATGCTCGTAATGAAATTTCTTCATCTCATATATATATATATATATAGGGTAATTCTACAGTACCCCCTCTTTTTTTTGGGGGGTACGGTACCCATTAGTAGGCAACCTACTATATCAGGTTACCAAAACATCACATTGGATGGTACCATTCTCACATTGTATAGTACTAATATCACATGTGATTGTACTTTTGTCACATTTAGTGGTTCTTTTATTTTTTATTACATTTGATGGTATCATCCTCACATTGTGCAGTACCAACATCACATGTGACTGTACTTTTGTCACATTCGGTAGTTCCTTTATTTTTTTCTCACATTTGATGGTACCATCCTCACATTGTGTAGTACTAACATCACATGTGATTGTACTTTTGTCACATTTGATGGTTCCCTTATTTTTCTCACATTTGATGGTACCATTCTTACATTGTGTAGTACTAACATCACATGTGACTGTACTTTTGTCACATTCGGTGGTTTCTTTATTTTTTTTCTCACATTTGATAGAACCATCCTCACATTGTGTAGTACTAATATCACATGTGATTGTATTTTTGTCACATTTGGCGGTTCCCTTAATTTTTTTCTCACATTTGATGGTATTATTTTCACATTGCGTAGTACCAACATCACATGTGACTGTACTTTTGTCACATTCGGTGGTTTCTTTATTTTTTTTCTCACATTTGATGGTACCATCCTCACATTGTGCAGTACCAACATCACATGTGACTGTATTTTGCCACATTTGGTGGTTCCTTTATTTTTTTTTCTCACGTTTGATAGTACCATCCTCATATTGCGCAGTACCAACATCACATGTAACTGTACTTTTGTCATATTCGGTGGTTCCCTTTTTTTTTCCTCACATTTTATGGTACCAGTCTCACAAAGCGCAGTACTAACATCACATATGACTGTATTTTTGTCACATTCAATGGTTTCCTTTTTTTTTTTTCTTCACATTTTATGGTACTCACATTACGCAGTACCAACATCACTTGTGACTGTACTTTTGTCACATTCGGTGGTTCCTTTATTTTTTTCTCACATTTGATGGTTCCATTATCACATTAAGCAGTACCAACATTACATATGATAGTATTTTTGTCACAAATGACCGAAATGACTAGAAACCTTAAAAATGACTGAAATACCCTCGAAACTTATAAAATGGCTCAAATACCCCCGAAACCCTCTAAAATTACCGGAATACTCTTAAAACCTAAAAGATGATCAAAATACCCTTAGAACCTAAAAAATGACCAAATGACCCTAAAACCAAAAAAAATAATCGAAGTACCTCTTGAAACCTAAAAATGAATGAAATACCCTTAAAATCTAAAAAAATGATTATAATGCTATGAAAACCTATAAAATGACCAAAATACCAATAGAACATAAAAATGACAAAAAAAAAAAAAAAAACCGTTAGAATCTAAAAAATGACCATAATAACCTTGAAACCTAAAAAATTACTGAAAACCCCGCAAAACCTAAATAATGACCAAATTACCTTTAGAACCTAAAAAATGATCGAAGTATTTGAAATTCATTTGGATGGCAACATTTGGATTTGGATTATTTTGAACCAAGGATTTAAAATGCCCTAATTTGAAATCTATTAATTTTAAAATTCCTTGTTTGGGTCTTCTTATATAACGAAGGATTTGAAATTCCATTGTTTGGATACCTAAATTTAAATTTGAATTTAAGATCATAAAATATTTTTTCCAATTATTATTTTTCTTAAACCTTCTACATTTTAATTTTAGTAACATTTTTAATAGATACATGAGGTAATGAAAAAGCCATTGATAACCTAATTGACAAGATAATGAGTAAAAATCTGTCATCATAGCCAACTAATAATTTGCTATTAGTAAATAATTTGCTATTAGTAAGAACTTGGACTTGCAAAATATGAATTTATCATATTAGTAAAAATAATTTTTATTGTTCCATTATAATCATTATCAATGGAGAGGACAATCATAATCAATCTAGATATTATGGACAATCATGCACATTCATGCAAAAGATTATCTTACAAAAGAAGTCATTTTTTTCTAGGTACAAGACTACACAACATTGTGAAGCCATGAATGCCTTCTTGACTAGATTTTTGGATAGACAAACTAGGCTTTATGAGTTGTTCCAACAAGTTAATAGAGCACTTACATGTATTTAACACAATGAGGTGGGGGTAGATTTTACTTTTAAATATATTAAATCTATTATGATTACTAGGTTAGTTAAAATCGAGAAGTATACCACTAATATATATTCCATATGTATATGCCACAATTTGTTTCCTAAGAAATTGCTTTTCCATAAATTCACATTTTAAATAACAAAATTCACTAATTTTGTTTCTATGTGCCATAGATGGTCCAAAGAAATCAGACCACCTACTTGCACTTGGATCTAAATATGGTAATTTTCATCTCATAATATTTATAACTTGAATTGATATATAACTCACTTTCATGAACTACTAGCCGGTCTCTTGTTGCAAAGTATCTAAAAGAAGCAGACAAACTACAAAGAAATCCATCTAAAAAGGAAAAAAATTCATTTAAAAAGAAATCCACTACAATGTATCTTGTTCACATCTATATTTGAATACCATCATGGCAACAATTGAAAAAGAGACAATCATAAGCATATGCATTTCTGGATCATTCATTCTTAAGTTCTCAACAGAGCAACTTCTAGCTTATAGGAATTTCTTATTATCCCTTCTGCAACTCCACCGGCAACAGAAATATCTGCATTTACATGATATAACTATTAGAGCTTGAAAAAAAACGAGATATTCATAAGAGCAAATCTCTTTGCATAGAGCCTTAGATATTTATTTATATAACTATTATTATTCAAGAACTTTGGCTCATCTAGTTCAACCTGACAATATCAGCAAATTCAAAATCATATATAATAAGTTTATTAAATAAATAAATAAAATCTAGTAAACAACAACATGCTAAAAAAAGGATATAATCATTGAGAGGTTTCTTATTATCTGAAAGTTAAGTAATAATGTAAATGATTGTGGGGGCATATCAATGTTTCGGCTCTATTTTAGAGCTTGGTCTTGTTACATGGACTTCAATTGTATGTGTATATGCATTCCAGATGTTATCTTTTTACATGGATGTCATTCTGATTATCAACTATAATTAGATAATTGATAATTTTTCAGTAACAAGGATAAAACAGCTTTGGGTTTAGGTTGGATGCTTATATACCAAAAAAAGCATTGAATGCAAGAGAGAGCTAGAATGATAAATGCTTACATGACAGATTTTCATGAGGTTGACTCCTACTTATGATGAGCTAGAATTAAGCAATAACATCAATGAATGGTCCGACAAAAATCAGATTTAAGAACCTGTAACTGTTAAAAAAAAAATGGCACATGCACAAATCCTAACAGAATAGCTTAATTGGAGAGCAAAACACTTCAAAAACTTAAAACTTATGCTCTGCATTAAGTTCTAAAATAACAAACTTTTCTACCTACAATATAATCTTTTATATAATATTGACATCACACAGTACAACATACATATGCAAATTGGCAGAGCTGTAACACAACATACCTTATAACTTAAATTGTACTGGATAGAAATTACAACAAAGCACTTCAAAATGAATGCTTTGATAATTTTTCTTATCATCTGCTTGTTTGGCTTTTGGATCTGTATTATGATTATGAAATTCACTTTTCTAGTTTTCATAAGGATGACTATTTGAAAGCTCACATAGAGTTCTTGCAGACTCAAGTTATAGCGGGTGTTATTCCTCAATTTGCATTCCATGGGAACAAACTTAACTAATTTCCTCTAATTTGACCATATATATATACACATAGAACTACGGCAAGCATGTAGAAATCACAAGAAATTATAAATTATAACATTGAGAGGAAATAAATAAAAAATACGAATAAAGTAAACTAATAATGCAAACCTAAAAGAAAATACAATTGGTTGGATCTGTTGCTCATACAAAAGCTTGATGATTGTTTTGGCATGGAAAATTGTTTTTGGACCTATAATTAGGCCAGGTGCTAATGAATAACTAGCATTAGTAAGTTAGTACTTTCTCGAGAACTTTGTAAACATTATGTCAAAAGAGAAACAAAGCAAGTGACTTTAGGATATAATTTAAAATAACCATAATGGGACTAAATCCTTTCTACCATACTTCCATTTGTGGATTGAGGAAGGGTGCTTGCCAATGGTAATATAGCGGATGCTGATATGACAAGGAATGAACCAAATTTGATGGCTAGGAACTTGAACTCTGAACATTAAAGTAAAAAAAAAAATTAATGTAGCCACTACATGAACAACTAACTACATAGGAAAGAGGAAAGGTATTTAGGGATGGCTAAAGCAAAACCTAGTTGCTAGGAACAGTATTTGGGGTAGACAACTGGTTACTTCCACCTTTTTCTTTTTTTTTTTGAACTTTTCTCATGACAACTCTTGATCTGATGTTTACCACTAGGAGCATGATCCTTTTTCTTAAGCCCATTTAAATTAGGTTGTTCAAATTATCTCCAATAATTAATTCATTATTGCCATCTTTATCTTGAAGTACATTTGCATCTTCAATATCCTTTGCATTGAATAAAGGAATGAAGGGTTCTTAGCTTGTTGCTTCTGAAAATAAATCAGCAAGCCTCCAGCATTTCCCTCTATCATAGCATTTCTCCTCCTTGAACACAAATAGTTGTTATAATCTAATAAAAGATAACCCAAATTTTCTCGACCCTCTACTTGACTACTCATAAAGTTTCTGTTGAATCCCATACTTATAGGCCATATCCACTTCAATGGCTTGGCTAGCAGTTACTTTTCTTTGTGAGGGCAAATGTGAGCGTGTTCATGAGGTACAAGATCATGATTATGCTCCTTTTTAAAAGCCCACAAAGGTAGAACTGTTGGGTGACTTTGCTTAAAAACCAATACTTAAGTTTGACTCTCCTGGACTTCCAAAGTATTTGATTTGCGAGCTATTACATTTGTGTGTGCAGGGATAAATGTACAAACTATAAAGGTGGGCATCTTTCAAATTTGCTTAAGAGCAAGTTGAACTGTATGCTTAATTTGTAATTGTGCTAAAACATAGTTGTCACATTGTCATAGAAAGAAGCATTTAATTTTTTGATAGGTAGAAAGAAGAACTTGATTTATATTTTAGATTTGCTTATCCCTCATATTAGAAGCTCTTAATCTATTGAATAGAGCCCCAAGTTATTCTAAAGACTCATCATTGTATGTAATTTATAACTTGAAGATTTAATATTATATAGATTATAGTACAAGATGTTGAAACCACATATATGAGAGGAAAACAAAAGATAGGACGGATAGACAAGATAACTAGCAATGGTAAAACATACCTTCAGGACGAATTTCTCACCAAGCGTGCCTTAAAAAATCAAATCAAATCCAAAATTAGAAACTTGAAACTATAATGCTTTAAGTTGATGATACTTACATATTTCGCACCGAAATATGAAACCAGTACAAGAGGAATAAGACTAATTTGTCAAAACAGTCGCCTTTCAAGTCTCTCTCCTTGAGACATGGTTTCTGGGAACAAAATTTTCAGCAAGCTCGATTAAGGAATAGGTAGTGAGGGCATACGAGGAAATTGATAGGCGAAATACCCAAACCAAATTAACCCAAAAATTAAAAATAAACGCACAAATCTTACACAAAACCTAGAATATGAAATACTGAATCAAATCTAACCAAAAGTAAAACCCAAATCAAATAAAAAGAAACAAAGTTTCTCAATTGCCCATAAAAATTCTTACCGATAGCAATGGCGGAAGGTTTGCAGTGGTGGCTGCTGTGTAGTAGTGATAGGCTGATAGCTATGGCACATCGCCTCTCAAGGTTCTCGTTCAGTAGAGATTGAAACCTCTTCGGTTGTTTTTTTTGTTTTTTGTTTTTATACGCTAACCAGATTAGCCGGTAATTGGTATCCATACTAAAATTAATTAACGACCAGGATTAAAGGGAAGTAATATGAAAGGTTAAGATTAGAGTGGGTACCGTACCCCCCAAAAAAAAGAGGGGTACAGTAGAATGACCCATATATATATATATATATATATATATATATATATATATGAGTTTGATTTACTTCTAATACTTTTTTAACTGAAATCTCTTTTTTGGTTTTAATAAGAAACTGTTATGTCGTCCACTAACTAAATAAAATGTTGAGGTTAAAACTCACTACCATTGTCATTGTATATTTAAAACAAAAGGATATGTCGCGTTAAAAAAGTATTAAAGATAAGCCAAACTATATATGTTGTAAAAGCCAATGCTCAAATACTAAAATTGATTGTGAAAATTATTGTACACTTGAAAAATATATCCAAAATAAGAGTAACCCAGAAAATCAACCCAAAATAAAAATAGACAAAAAAAAAAAAAAAAAAAAACAACAACAACAACAACAACAACCAAGAATTTATGTGGTTCGCTAAATTTGGTGTAGAGGTGCTTCTACAAAACCCAAATCTCAAATACACCAAATAGCTCACTTTGATAATTACAAAGATTAGAGCTAGACTTTACCTAAAACAAAGAAGCTTTCTCTACCCTACGTAGCACCCTAAAAGAGATTTATTGTTGGGAAATTTTCTCATGAACAATGAAATGAGCAAGAAAATGAATAAAGAACAAGGCATAGAGGAACGAACGGTTGCTGCCCTTAGACAATATTTGCCCTATTCACAACTTACTAAGATTTTATTGCAAACTTGTCTCTAAGATACAACTAAGTCAAGAATTCTATAATTATCAATCTTGGAGATTTTTATTTTTTATTTTATTTTTTTTATTTTGAAAAAGTGGTGAAAAGCTCACTCTTAAAATAAATATGAATTACTATTTATAGACAATAAAGTGTGGCCCTTTAATAGGCAATTTAAAGAGACATCTTGGTTGGTTTTAAACACTAAAACATGTTCACAAAACTTTACTTGCCATTTGAAATACTTCAAACCATTGTTATTGATTCCGTTCCGTTCCGGCCGGAACGGCCGGAATTTTTCGTACCGGTATGCAAACCGGTACCGGAATACCCCACGTTCCACCTCGGGTCAAATTCCGGGCCGTTCCGGGCCATTCCGGTCATTCCGGTCAATTCCTGCCAATTCCGGCCGAGATGCAAATTCCGGCCGGTACCGGATTTGGCCTATTATTATAAAAAAAAAGAAAAAAAAGAAAAAAAAGAAAAAAAAAAGAAAAAAGAAAAAAAAGAGTAAAGGTCCAATGGGTGATGGTAGTTCTTGGGAGTTCTTTTGATGATGAATTTGATCATTCTCTCATGGATGATGATGAGAAGGAGGAGTAAATCTTGTATTTTTTGATATTTAGTTATTGTCTTGTAAATTTTCTTATTGTGTGATGTTAAATTGATGTTATATTGATGTTTAAGACTTAAGAGTTAAGACTAAATAATTTGTATTATTTGATATTTAGTTATTTATTTATTAGAATTGACAATTTTATGTTCAACAAGAATATATATAAATTATTTTTTAAGAATCCCGAAACACCCTGAAACGGTACGCCGAAATCGGCCGGTACCGAAATATTTCATTCCACTGGACAAACCGAAACGGGGTCCGAAACGGTATTAATAACAATGCTTCAAACCCGTTATCTGAAAATTCTATAAAAACCATTTGGTCAAGAGCACACATTGACCAATCAGCCTACCATCGAGGCAAGAATCGAGAAAACATAAAGGTTAGGAATCGATCCACTTAGGATTGTACCGAATCGGGACCTTTCCTCTGTGGCTCTCGTAAGTCTTAAGGATTCACACATAATCTTTAATTTTAATTTTAATTTTTTTTTTTATAAACGTTTTAATTTAAAATTCGCTTAACTTTCAAACATTATATATTACAACATACTTTGTATATAAGATATAACTATATATACAACATTTTTCTCTAACAAAACCAACAAAACCAAGTCAAATCCAAAACTGTAACAACCACACAAGAGAGAATAATAAACAATCCCCCAAATGCAAAATGTCAAAGAGATCAAAACACCAAGCCCATAGCTGCACCTTACAAAAGTTGCCACCCTATACTGATTGCGGCACGCCTCTCAATTTGTCAAATTCGGCCTCTCCAAGTAACGTAAGAGTACTTATATTCCTGCAAGAATGCAAACTCGCTGAAACATATAAAGTGCCGCAATTAAAGAGTTTTGATTTGAGATCCGATATATATTAACATGATTCTAGCTAATGATCATTCTTTACTATCAGATCAAAAGATTAATCAATTTCTCTTTGGTATATGCGGGGTTTGATCCTATGTACCTTCTTTCAAGGTCACGATATTTTTCTCAATAGAACTTGTTAAGTTATTATTAGAACCTATATACCTCTATCAATAGGTGGTTAAGAGAGAGAAATCATGTTCATGGTGAAATTTCTTGTCCTTCTCCTCCAAAAGACAGTTAAGACCTAAGAGAGATATACTAATAATTGCATTTTTTTTTCTTCTAATTAAGCCGTGTTTAGATTTGCATGAGCAAAATCTGAATTTTCAGCTTGCTAAACAGGATGCAATTTAAACTAATTTTGAAAGGCTAATTTGTTGATTTTTGAAGTGTCCAAGTCTAGCCCCCATCTATTGTGCTTCTCCCACTCTATGATGGCATCCATTTAATTTAAATTTCTTCCTCTCAATGATCTCAAAAAAATAAAAAATAAAAAACTCTTCCTCTCAATGATGGGGAATGGAGGAGGGAGTTTTTATTTATTTATTTATTTATTTATTTATTAATTATTATTATTATTAAATTTAATGGAAAGATAGCATAATCCCACCATGAAATCCATGCCATAGAGAGTTTAGTGAAGAATAGGAAAAAGAGATGGCCAGGAACATCTTTAACATTGAGCTATATGTTACATTCAACCCATTAAAAGAAATTTATAAGAGGTTAAATCCTAGACAAAACCTAGATTACAACAATACTTGCATTACAAATAGTATTATTATTACCACTTTGTTTGCACTCTAAGATTAGATACAATGAACTCCAACTAGAGTTTTATAAGAAACATGGACCTTGATAAACCATAATTAGGATATTAGGTTAGAAAATGACAAGACATATTTTTGATATTGTGATGAAATGAGTGAGAAATATAACAAAGAAAATAAAAAATGACATAGAGTGAGCATAAGGAATTAACTAGAATTTTTTTTTTTTTTTTTTGAGGAACAAGAATTAACTAGCCTTAGAAGGCTTAGATTGACAACAAAAATATCTTCATGGTTACATTTTTATTGTTAAGTTTTATGTTTTAAATTAATTAAAAGATATTTGTGTTATCTATAGTGTGTGTTTCTCAAAAATAAGAAATTAAAATTAAAATTCTATACCAACCTAAGGTTACAATGTTTCTACCACAGGTTAAATTATCATTACTTTGCTAATTAATAATCCAAGAAATATTAGACCTTAATGTCTTTAATGATAGTGTCGAGTGGGTGACTGCTATTTGTTTGGAATTATAGCAAAATACTAGTGAATTTTATTGAATCTTTATATATTATTTTGTGGCTAACTTGACCGCATCTGTTAAGTTTTAGACCCTTAAAAAATACAATATGTTTAACCTAATTTATTAGCCAAGTTGTTACTTAGGTTAATTATTCAGATCTAGATTAAATAATCATCACATATAACAAAAACAACAGATAAGTAAATAACACAAGATGTGATAACCCAGGAAAACCAATGAAATAACATGTTTTAAGGTAAAAAACCTAGGGGGGGGGGGGGACTATCTCAACTGAACAGTACACTATATCAAGTTGAGATTTACAATCAAGAATATCAATTTGTAGTAAATTGAACATGGTTACCAAACTGGGCTCTGAACTCTATAGACTTCCTTGATCTAGATCTGTTCTCACATGAACCTCTTGTTCATGCCTTGATATTCAGTATACTTGACAGCTAAAGACTTGGCTGCAACTTTACTCCATCGGTACTAGTAATATGGATTTGATCTCTGGTAGGTGCTTGTAGAGTTAGAAGATACAGAACCTCACAGATCTCACAAGAGTAACACTTAACACTTAAAAAAACATGTACTAAGGTTTTCCTTTTATACTTAGGAGTGTTGTGATAGGTTTTAGATCCTTGTAAACTAAATTGTTTAACCTAATATTAATTAACCAAGTGAATACTTAGGTTTATTATTTAGATCTAGGTTAAAACAAAACAATCATATGCAAAGCAGTGGCAAAATAAATAACACAACGATATGATGACCCAGGAAAACCAAAAAAAATAAAAAACCTGGAAAAGATTAAACCTAATTATCCTCAAGGTAAAAACCAAATCCACTATAGAGAATCGAAGTTTACAATAAGACTTAGACCACTAACATCCTATTACTACCACATGTAGAACTTATTGACATGACCACGTGCACGCTCCGAATCCATGAAGTCCTTCTCTATTAGGCCTTTGCAACACAAGCACCCACACTTGTGATAAAAAACACAAACTCTCCTATTTGTGACTCCAAGACCACCCTTGAAGGTTTAGATCATCAGCACTTTTAATGACTAGAGAAGGCAACAACTTCTACAACACCGGATCTTGAGATTCTTCAAGGAATAACACCAATAGAAGATATAAGAGAGCTTTTTGGATACAAAACCCTAGATACAAAAAAGGCACACTCTTCTTTCTCTAAAAAAACCTTATAAAAGCATGCTTAGGGTTTCCTTTTTATACTAGGAGAAGTAGATCTAAAACCCTAATCCTTAATGGGCTTGAACTATTGTTTTGGCCAACTTAAAATTTTGCAGATCCATATTTAGATTGGTCGAGCCTATCTTTCGATCGATCGAACTAGGCAAATTTCGAATTCTCTTTTCTGCAGCTTGTTTGTTCTTGGATCTTGACTTGAATCACCTTGAGCATTGTCTAAATATACCTATAGACTCTAGGAGCTATATCTAGACAAGTTTGTGTTCACGATTTGCCAATTTTTCTAAACTTTTAGAACCTAACAATCTCCCCCTTTGGCAATTCGTGACAAAACTTACATACAAAATGAAATGCTCGAATACAAGAACTACTCAATACAATTAAAATGCCCAAATACAACAAAAATTATAATCTAAAACTCCTAACCTAGAAGTTGCAATAAAAGGTAGAAGGTCTTGAACAGAATGTACCTGTCTTTCTTGAAAACACTCCAAAAAACACATCACTGCATGTGCGGAAAGAAAGACATAAACAATAATATGAAACACAATATAAAAACAAAAGTAAACTAACTCTCCCCCTAAGTTAGGTACATAAAAAAAAATTGTATATTCTCCCCCTTACAAAACAATTTCATCTCCCCCTAAACAAAACATTTTTAAAAACCTTTAAAAAAAAAAACATTTTCCACATTTCATCTATTTCTCCCCCTTTTTGTCATGTATTGACAAAGACAACTCAAACAAAAAGTAAACAGAAAACATAAACAACAAAAGTCAAGAGAAAACAAAGAATCAAGGAAACAAATGAATCCAGTTTTATAAAGAATAGAGGCAACTCCCCCTATGAAGAGTAACAACTCCCTCTAAGAACAACAAAAGTTAAAAAAAAAAACTTTTCTCCCCCTATAAAAATAGGAAAAACAAAACATGTTTCGGGAAAAACAATTTTGGGGAAAATTTAGGAGGTGGGGAAAAGTAAAAACACACAAACCTAGCTTTAAAAAAATTGAGGATTCACTTGAAGAAAAATATTCCCTCTTTCAATATATGCAAGCTAAACACCATGTGACCCATAAACAAATGCATGAGTAGAGAAAATATTTGCACGTTATTATCCATCATATCTTTAAAAAAAAAAAAAAAAAAAAAAAAAATTCAATTTTCAGCATTTCACACATCAAGAAAAATAGCATATACTAAAATGTACAAAGGACTTAAAAATTAATCAATCAATTTTTAGATCAAGTTGAGTACCCAATTTAGCAAAGTGTATGCATGTTTTGTGTAAAAACAATGAGAGATATGACTGCAAAACTACAAGATGGATACAAAAAACAATGCAATGCATGTGAATCCTAAACATAAATGATGCATGAAAAAAAAAATTTGGTCAAAAACTTAGAAACTGAAAATTTTTTAGTTCGATTGGTCAAGCATCGATCGAATACCAATTGATTCAAGCAGAAAGTAATGATTAAAAATCAAGGGATTTTCAATCGGTCGAAAAATACATTCGATCGATCGAAATTTTGGAAATTTGAATTTTTGAAAAACTGCAGAAGATTATGTAGAAAACAGCTTAACCCAAGTAATTTCATGAATGAAATGCATGATAATGAGTTTAAATGTTTTTCAAAAACATGAGTTTTCAACCCAGAACTTCAAAACAAGGTTTTTAATCATCAAAAACACAATTTTTGCCAACCCTTAAACATATTTTGCATCAAACACCATAGAAAACATAATCTTGGATGGCCAAACTAGATTCACACACAATTCCATGTACAAAGCTTAGTAAAGAATAACTTGTGAAGTGTGTGCAACTAGTAAAAACATGAGATACATGTGGGGTGATTTGTAGATAGTAATCAAGCACAATTTCTACATTATTCATCACATAAATTTGAAAGTAACTATCACCTAAAGAGTTACATCATATAACTCTCACATCTTCTAGAAAACAAGCTTGCAATTATGTTTATATATATATATATATATATATATATATATAGCCTTATTGTATATAGCCATTTTTTTTTATTATTCCATTTTTTTTAAGGCTACACCTTATTTTCTTTTTGTGCATGTGCTACACTTTCTTGATCACAAAATCTTACAATATGCACTAAGATATTCATGATTGGCTAGTAAACAGTGGTGAGATGGTTATTTATGCATTTTTCTTAGGATTTTTTAGTCCTTACAATCAAAAGCATGTGATTTCAAAATCAAGATCATGTGATCAAAAACTATAAACAACTCACACACAACATGCACTATATAGCTCAAACTAGCAAAGTGTAGGAAAATAAGCTCATCCAAACTAACCAAGGTACACAGGCATGTTATGCAAAGATAATAGGCTAACCTCAATTACATCTTCATGATGTGTAATACAAAAGAAATAAAAAATCTTTTTGGTTTAAAAAAAAAAAATTATGACCAAAACTAAAAGCACACATTTTGCTAAATGATTAAAAATGCAAAAACAATGCATGAAAATGCTAACCTAAGCTATAGAGGGTGCACAAACAGAAATATCAATTTCTTAATTAACCCATGAGTACATGTACAAACTAGTACATAATCATACAAAATCATATTTAACTCAAAATAATCATGAACTTAGTTGAGCAATACATACTATTCAAGTTTCTCCACAATGTCAAGCATATTCTAAATCAAGAGAGAGATATCATAATTCATGTAATCCTCAAGAAAAATAAAACTAGACACAAAATAAAATATTTTTGTCTTTTTGAAAATTTTTCAATGTTTTTGGATTTTTTTTTTTTTAAAACAAAAAACAACCTAAAAAACAAAACAACAAAAAACAGAAACAAAACATGTCCACAAACAATTGAAAAAATTAAATCAAGGACAAGTAAACAACACTCACCTTAGCAAGTCTTTTCTCACCCATATAGCACGAGTCTTCGGCTTTGTATGTGAAAATCCATGAGAAGCAGAATGTATTTGAGGGATTACACCAATCTTATGAGAAAGACTAAAATTCTACAAATTCCTTTCACAAGCCTCAAAAAGATCAACTAAAACAATAATGTCATTTTTATTCAAATCATCACAGTAAAAAACAGAAAGACATTTAAAATAATCCATGATAATAGGGATCAAGGATCAACTCTGGGTATAATAACCTAAATCAAGAGCTAACTCGTTCTAATACCATTTGTTAGGTTTTAGATCCCTATAAACTAGATTGTTTAACCTAATATTAATTAACCAAGTGAATACTTAGGTTTATTATTCAGATCAAGGTTAAAACAAAATAATCATATCATACAAAGCAACGGAAAAGTAAATAATACAACAATATGATGACCCAGGAAAACTAAACCGGTAAAAAACCTAGGGAGGATTTAACGTAGTTATCCTCAAGGTAAAAACCAAATCCACTATAGAGAATCAAAGTTTACAATAAGACTTATACCACTAACATCCTATTGCTACCACATATAGAACTTACTAACACGACCACGTGCAAGCTCCAAATCCACGGACTCCTTCTCTGTTAGGCCTTTGCAACACAAGCACCCACACTTGTGATAAAAAACACAAAATCTCCTTTTTGTGACTCCAAGACCACCTTTGAAGGTTTAGATCATCAACACCTTTGATGACTAGAGAAGGCAGCAACTTCTACAACACCGGATCTTAAAATTCTTCAAGGAATAACACCGATAAAAGACATGAGAGAGCTTTTTGGGTGCAAAACCCTAGATACAAAAGAGGCACACTCTTCTTTCTCTGAAAAGCCTTATAAAAATATGTTTAAGGTTTCCTTCATATATTAGGAGAAGTAGATCTGAAACCTTAATCATTAATGGGCTTGAACTGCTGTTTGGGCCAACTTAAAATTCTACAGATCCGTATTTCGATCGGTCGAGCTTGTCTTTTGATTGATCAAACCAGGAAAATTTCGAATTCTCTTTTTTGCAGCTTGCTTGTTCTTGGATCTTGACTTGAATCACCTTGAGCATTGTCTAATAATACCTATAAACTCTAGGATCTATATCTAGACAAGTTTGTGTTCACGATTTGTCAATTGTTCTAAACGTTTAGAACCTAATATATTGGACTCAAACCCTAAACGTTTTTGCGAGCTGTTGGGTTTGATTTAAAAATTTGTAGAATCGCAATTTCATTGGTTGAGGCTTCTCTTCGATTGGTCAAACTTGACAGATTTTCAATTCTTCATCTGTAGCTTGTACGTTCTTGAAACTTAACTTGTATCAACTTGAGCAATGTCTAAAACACTTCAAAGACACTAAGATATTATACTAGACATGTTTTTATTCTCGGTTTGTCAACATACAACGAATTTAGTTCCTAAATATTTAGAACCTAACAGCATCATTCCGCATTTATACATCTTTTGCAAACAACTATTTAATATGAATTTCGAAGTCATGATTCATATAACTAGGGTAAAGTAAATTCAAATGGCAATCATGTTCATGATGAAATTTTTTCCTTCTCTATCCTCAAAAAATTCTGAATTCTCTTAATCTTAGTTATATTTTTTTGGTTTACATAAGTGTATTTTCCAATTCCCAAGTCTTGATGATTAGCATTGTTAGTTGTGTTTTGAATATTTGGTCATATTTTTTTATTAAATGATTTTATTGAAATTCAAGTTTTCATTACTCGTACAGTCGTACTTGGAGATTGATTCTATATAAGTAAGTTGTACATCATGTATGGATGAAAATTAGAAAGAATATTGACTGTTATTTTTCAGCATTTGGCTTATAAATAGAATGAATTGTTCCTTTTAAACTCTTATCATTCGGTAGATTATGATAAGTTGAAGATTCTTATTACTTTGTATCTAAAAGTCTGCGTTCTTATTTTATTCTGTATGTATTGGGTGAATTTGTTTAGGTAGTGAGTTTATCTATCTTTATGAATGCGTATTTGTGTCCACTTCTCACTCTAGGGAAAAAAAAAATGTGTCAATTTATTCATTCAATAATTGTCGAACCAAAAAAAAAAAAAAAAAATACAGAACTTGTATTCACATGAAAAGATAAAAAACCTGATTTTTTTTTTTTTTTGATACCAAAGGAAAACATTTTAATAAGAGAGAGAAAGAGAGAGAGAAAATCCTGATTTGAATGGTACCAATAATTGCTCCCGGAATATCTATTTCCAAACAGGATTGGAGCTTAGTGCTAGTTAATTTATCAATGACTGGGCCTAAGCCAATTAAGCAAGTGGACTTGTTCAGTAAAATAAATAAAAATTAAGCACTTGGAGAGGTGAGTGATGAGTCATGACTGAAGTTCGAACCTTGGTAAGGTTGCAATGATTGATTGAAGTATGTGCTATCTTTGATCTCCTTCTTTGCTATCTTTGGGTCTGTTTGAGATCTACTTATTTTACTGAAACTGAAAACTTTATGCTGAAAGTGCTGTAGATAAAGGTAAAAGTTAACTGAAATAATATAGTGGGACCTATGAATAGTACCAAAAAATGCAGTGGGACTCATAAATAATAACAAAAATAAACTGAATAGTAAAACATGCTGGCTTTTTAATTTAGAGTCAAACGCACACTTTGTCTAACTCAAAAACCAAAAAACAAATCAATAGTTGCCTATCCAAACAATGCAAAAATTGTATTTACTGCTAAGAATAAAAAGCACAAGAAGAAATTGTATTTAGCTGAAGAGCAGCTACATTCTTGTTGAACTATATCAGCATAGCATTTTGGTCCATTTCGGTTCATTTGGTATACTTCAATTTATTTGGTCTGATCAATTCGGTTTGGTCTATTCCGGTCTAGTTCAGTCCACTTTGGTCCATTTGGTCCACTTTAATCCATTTGGTCCACTTTAGTGATGCTTTGGGGGTAGAGTTTTGTGTTAAAAAAAAAAAAAAAAATTGCTTAATTGACAATTACCATGTCACATTCTCAGTGTAATATTGGTAAGTTCTTGATAAAATTACAATTTTCTTATATTATTAAAGTCTTGTAGTTTTTTGTCCTAATATAAGTGATTAATTAATTTACTTATATTTGCTTCCTTTTTAAGTCATTCAAGACATATAGATGATAAACCATTTGTAAGGAGAACTAGAAACATATTCCAACCACACATTAAATTATTTACAAAATATCTCACATTATGTAATAATTAAATGTAAAATGTATTATATTTCCTTTAAAATTTTTTTTTTACCTAATTTAAAACACTTTCAAATATTGTATTAACCATACTTTGTTAGAAAATAATCACATCATTTTAATAAGGGTTTGAGACTAACTCTTATAAATCTTATTGACTTTATTCATTTTTCACTTAAGAAAAAAAACAAATCGTTAAATTTTTCCACGCACTGCGTGAGTTTGTGACTAGTACAAATATAACTATTTCCGAAGAGGATTGGAGCAGAATGCTCTTGTCTTTGCTTTCTTAAACATATGTGATGTTGATGGGGCAACTTTTGCTCACTCTCAGACAGTGGGTTTTGGGGCTATCATACGTGACCATGTCCGCAGAGTGGAGGCCACCTTAAGCAAACACTTTGTTGCGCCTCTAGGAACACTAGAAACCGAAGTTAAGGCCATGGAGGAGAGAGTGCTCTTCCCTTGGGACGTGGGAATCCACTAGTTGTTATTGTCAATATCATTGAGAGGACTGGACAAAAGCTGCAAGATTTTAGAAGTGTTCAACTATCTCACATAAAAAGGTTGGGCAATTGCCCAGCTTATGTTTTGGCTCAATATATGCCAAAAATATTGATTCTTTTGTAACTTGAATAAAGGAAAATCCATTCATGATTAAGTCTATTTTAACTCATGATATATCATTTTTATCTTCTTAATAAAGTTACGATATTTTTATATAAAAAAATAAATAAATGAAAACGTGTTTATTTCTTGCTCTGGATGAAAAAATTCTGATCGTACCAATTTTATTTTTTCCATGATTGAGAGCCAATAAATGTTCACGGACTAAATCCAAAGAGATTTCGAGCTTCGTGCTCTATTATCAATGAAATGACTGGTACTGTGGCCCATTAAGCACACGGAGGGGGCAGGCGTGCTCACTCACTTTTGATTTGCCTTATGTAATATAATAGAAATATTATATATACTAGTTTTTCCAATGAATGAAAAAATCAAAGATGATCCAAATTTTTAACCGTAAAAATTATAGCATTTTCATATCTCCCTTAGCAATATAAATATAAATTTCAGTTGGACAGAAATGAGGACAATATGACATTAAACTTATCGATTTAGAGTGCCATTAGTAATTTAGTTTTTTAAATTATTACTTTTTGATACATTAATAGTCGACTTGAAGGGAATTTGAATTATGTATGTTTTTGTTTGAAACACCAAGATATGTTAATTGAACTACAAAACTCTTATCTAGTCTTTTAATTATGTATAGATAACTAAGCAGAAAAGCTAAACTGGACTCTCTCACATTCTCTGTTATATTATTATATCGGATAATTCAAAGTCCAATCATATAAAATGACAAAATGAAAATGAGTTTTAATGGAAATATAACGTATTGGATTCGGGGTTCAGTGCAATGCAGTTGCCACATCATGTGAGATGTAAACATTTATTGAATTTTATATATATATATATATATATATATATATATATATATATATATGTATGTATCAATTGTATGGTGCATTTGGATCTCAATCCTAAGGTCCAATCCATTAGTCAGCCACCGACAATTTTCTACACTTCAATCAACCCCAAAAAAATTAAATAAAAAAACTTGCACAAGCAAAACATGCTAGGATTCCCACGTCATTTTATAAAATGATAAAAGACGCATCATTCAACTAACAGTTTGTCACTTTCTTTATTGGATAGATAATTTATAGATTCTTAAAAAAAAACGATAATTTATAAAATCATACTTGATTGTAATGGCTGAAGAAGATAATATTATTTTCACTATATTAATGAATAAATATAAGTGATTGAGTTTAATCGAAGAATATGAACCACAACACCAAAAAAAACTATATTTAACTATAGAAAAATGTGAACACAATTCTTGAATCAATACTTTTTCTATAAATGTAACTGTGAGTGGATGTAGACATGGCAAAACGGGTCAGAATTTTCTGACCCGACCTAACCCGAACTCAATTTTTTTGACCCAAAGCAAAAACAGATTGACCTGTGATCCGACCCGTGTTTTTTTTCTTCAGATCAACCCGACCCGAACCCGAACCATTTTTTAAAACTTTTTTTTTTGGTAAAAAAATTGTAAAACTAAGACAATATTGGTTTAATTGTTTATTGTGAACTTTAAGGAAACAATTGATACATTTACATAATTGCATGCAAATTAATTGAAAGATAAATGATTGAACATTTTGTAATGAGTAAAGACTTTTAGATATCAAATAGCAAAGTACATGCCAAGATAATCTAGTTACAGTAAAGTTAAAAATATAGATTTAAAATTGTAGACATGTGCGAGAAATATTCACAAGTGTGAAAATAGTGACGCTAAAGTATCAAATTACCATAAATTATGAATACTTAGACCTATTTTTTAATAATTTATGTCCAAAATAAACAGCTTTTCAAAATAAATTATGATATTTCCTTAAGTACGTGTTGCTTAACAATGATATGATATTCATAAAAGAGACCATGTATAAATAAGTAAGCAATCAAACTTTAAAGTACATCTCAAATTGAAATAGAGTGTTAACCACAATTGATAATAGATTATAAAATTAATTTTCAAGATTGTAAATTTCTTATATGTTTTTATTCTTTCTCAAATGAGTTATCCAATAAGTCATTTGTAATTTTGTTTTATATTTTGGAATGTTGATATTGTGTAGAAATAAAACTTGTATATTTGTTTTACTTATCTTTGTGCTATTTTGTTTTAGATAGCAATGTTAGGATTTGTATAATTTTAAAATTATTGAATAAATATTAATAAGTTTAACTGAGTTCATTTTTGATATAAGTGGTGAATTCAAAATAATGCATTTTACATCAAGTAATTTATTGCATAACTTTCCAAATGGCAAATACATGTTGTTTTCTTTATATATATATAAAAATATATCATGTGAAAAATACAAGTCAACTGACCCGACCCGACCCGCAATCCGATTGACCCGAACCCAATTTTAACCCGCTTAAAATGACCCTTTTTGACCCGTGACCCGTTTGACCCTCAACTCAATTGACCCGACCTGAACTTGACTCGCCCCGCCCGTTTTGCCATGTCTAAGTGGATGATATATGTAAAAATAAAAGTGATGGTCTACAAATTACAATTAATCATATTATTACATTGTAACAAATTGTATGATCATGGAAGAATTGATTATATATACTTGAAGAGCTCATGCAAAACACTCACAAGAAATGGCTCTACTATTACTGCTGCAGCAATCATGGCAAGAGCTACATAAACTATCCTTCCAATTAAATCCCCTCCTCTCCCTCCTTATCCTCTTCACTTTTCTTTATGTTTTCAAGCACACTAAAAGTGACAAACCCAATTTACCACCATCCCCACCAAAGCTACCATTCATTGGAAACCTTCACCACTTAGGAACATTCCCACATCGTTCTCTTCAAGCTCTCTCAAAGAAGTATGGCCCTGTAATGCACTTAGATTTGGGGCATACTCCAACTCTAGTGGTGTCATCTGTAGCTATGGCCAGAGAAGTAATGAAGACACAAGATATCATTTTCTCAATCCGGCCAAAAACTACATCTGCCAATATCTTCCTCTATGGATGCACAGACGTAGCGTTCTCATCCTATGGTGAGTACTGGAGACAAGCTAAGAAAATTTGTGTTCTTGAACTTTTTGAGTCTCAAAAGGGTGCAATCTTTCCAGTATGTGAGAGATGAAGAAGTTGCAATATTAATCAATAACATACGTGAGTCATGCCTCCAAGAGGCTTCTCTTAATCTAAGTGACATATTGATTGCAACCACAAACAATATAGTCTCTAGATGTGTACTTGGACAGAAGTTTGAAGGTGATGGTGAGAGCGGGTTTGGGCACCTATCAAGAAAGATAATGGAGCTATTTACAGCATTCTGTTTGGGGGATTTTTTCCCTTTTTTGAAATGGATTGATGTCCTTACAGGGATAGTACCAAGTATGAAAGCCACTTTTCGAGAACTTGATGCTTTCTTTGATGAGGTTGTGGAAGAACACAAGACAATGAAAAGTAATGAAGAAAATCCTAGCAATAAAGATTTTGTGGACATTCTCCTCCAACTTCAAAAGAATCCCATGCTCGACTTTGAGCTCACTAATGACAACATCAAAGCAATCCTAGTGGTCTCTGTCTCTCTGAATTATGTGTCACTAATTACTAAAATGTAATTAGTGATGCTCGGATACTACAAATTTTCTTTCATAGATTTTATAAACTAATATGTCAATTTTTAAACATATATATAATTACATTCATTATCACATCAATTTATAAAATTTTTGTAGTAATAACTTTAACTAACATTTTCAAAAGTGATTTAAATATTCATTTATTAGGTAAACCTTTTATAACATAATTAGTAGCACCTTTTAACATTTTCCTTTCTATAATTTCAGGACATGTTTGTGGGAGGGACCGATACTACTTCAACAACTTTGGAATGGTTAATGGCAGAGCTTATCAAAGCTCCGAGTACTATGAAGAGAGCTCAAGAAGAGGTGAGAAGAATTGTGGGAAAGAAGTCAAAGATAGATGTGAATGATATTACTCAAATGGATTACTTGAAATGTGTCATCAAAGAAACACTAAGACTTCACCCACCGATTCCTCTTATGGTACCTCGAGAAACATCAACAAGTGTGAAATTTGGAGGTTATGATATTCCACCAAAAACAAGAGTATTTGTCAATTCATGGGCAGTCCATAGGGATCCTGAGGTATGGGATAGGCCAGAAGAATTTCTCCCAGAGAGATTCATAGACAATCCAATTGACTTCAAAGGCAAAGACTTCGAATTGTTCCCATTTGGATGTGGGAGAAGAGCATGTCCAGGTTACACATTCGGTGTTGCTTCAATTGAATATGTGGTTGCCAATCTCTTATATTGGTTTGACTGGAGGTTGCCCAATCCTAGTGTCAAGGGGGAAGACTTGGACATGAGTGAAGTTAGCGCCCTTGTTGTGTCTAAAAAAATTCCTCTTCATCTTGTACCATCACTGCACTCTCCTTGATCTGTCTTTTAAGAGATTCAAGGATAAGTTCTCATAATAATGCAATTTTTCTGTGATCTCTTATTTTGTTTTAGAATTTTCTGTTGTTTCCTAGTTTAGCATCTAAATTTAATGTATTGGGACATCCAACTTTAACGGTGCACTGCAGTCTGCACTCACTTTCCTCGCTACAAATACAAAGTGACATCATTAGTTATTAGTTACGATAATGGGTTTTAAATTTATAACTTCTTAATAGTTTACTTTTTGAAAGCAAAACTAGTAGTTTATCTCATGAAATTGAATTATGACTTGACTCTACTACGTTTCATTCCATTTAAAAAGTTAAAAATCTTATGTATTGGCTTAATATCTGCTTATTAATTAAAGAAGAAAATGACCCATATTTGAAGAATGTTAGAATATGATGGTTATAAACAATACTATGGACTTTTGTCACAACTTTTCAGAACTTTCTAAAATAGCAATTTGCAATTGGAGGAATATTACCTTCACATGAGTTCACGACTGATGCAGCTTTTACTATATAATAATCACAACATCACATATCAACAATTATGAAAATTTTGGGTAATCAAACTTATTTAATAGTAAATGATTAAATTCACAATTTCCTAATAATTTAAGCTTTTCAAAAAAGTGATAATTTATCATCATTTTTCTTTTACCACTATTTATTTTTAATTAGTCACAAACCCACGCGATACGTGAGAATAAATAATTATTTTGTGTTATAATATAATACATAATTTTTTCTCTAAAAGTTTTTGAAGATAATTTGTTCTCCCTAAAAATTAAAAAATTTCTACTTTATCCAATTAGGTCTGTTTTGGTCCAATTTTTTTCACTTAGTCCAATTCAGTCCACTCGATCAATTTCGGTCCCCCTTCAGTCTATTTTAGACTAATTAGGCCTTAAATTAATTCTTTTTGTAGTTATTCTTTTCAAGTTTGAGAGTGCATCCAAAAATTGTATTGGATCGAGAAGAGTCCCAGCAGAAGCAACTTCGCCTTTCCCTTTTCTCTTGAATGAAGAGTCAAAAGGAAATTCAATTGTGACTAGACACGGGAAAAGGCATATTCATTGCGGATTCTTGATATCTAATTTTACGACAAGAGATTCAAGACCAAATGATTGATAGATGTACTTGATGAAGGCTCTCTCTTTCCGAATAGAATATAAGGCGGACTACTTGTTTGAAGCTTTCAATGTCTTGTTCTCAATGACTGGATCTCGCACTTCTTTCGCCACCCACCTACCCTCTTTACCAGGTAAATTTCCCTCAAATTCAATGAGTCAAGTCCCTTCTTCGCTATGCGAGACTGACAACAAACCATCTCTATTTCCTTTATAAACTCTCCTATCCCACCCAGGTCCATGAATTTCTCTATCAATTCCATTACCCTATCCTTACCCCCCTCAAAAATTCACTTTTTCTCTTCAATTTTGGGCTGAAAACTATGAAATTTTATTATATTTGGGTTAAACTCTTTAGTTTTGACTTAAAAAATATAAAGAAAAATACTAAAATAGACATTAGAAATTAGAAATATGAGCCCTAAAAATGATAAATATTCAAAAGTCTTATTCAGTCCACATTGGTTCTATTTAGTCCATTCTGTCCTCTTTGATCAATTTGGTCCAATTCGGCCCATTTGGTCATACTTAGTCCATTTTATCCACTGAAGTTCTAATAGGTCCAATTCGGGCCATTCAGGCTTATTCAATCCAATTCGGTCCATTCAATCCACATTGGCCCTATTCAGTCCACATTCATCCTATTCTGTCCACTTTGGTCTTTTTCGATCCATTCTGTTTACTTAGGTCCTATTTGGTCCACATTGGTCTTATTCAGTCCATTCTGTCCACTTTCCACTTTAGTCCTATTCGGTCCACTTTGGTCCTATTCGGTCCATTTTGTCCACTTTTGTTCTATTCGGTCCATTCGTCCACTTCGGTCCACTTTCCACTTTAGTCCTATTTGGTCCACTTTGGTCCTATTCGGTCCATTTTGTCCACTTTTGTTCTATTCAGTCCATTCGTCCACTTCGGTCCTGTTCAGTCCACATTGCTCCTATTCAGTTCACTTCGGTCTAGCTTGTCTACTGCAATCCTATTCCGTCCATTCATTCTTATTCGGTCCACCTTGTTCCTATTTGGTCCATTCGGTCCTATTCTGTCTATTTTGTCCACTTTGTTCCATTTGGTCCAATTCAATCCCTTCAGATCACTTTGATACATTTTGGTCTAGCTAATTCGATCTATTTTAGTGCACTTACATAATGGGAAAAGACATGCTCGCGTTGAAAGCACCTAATTTAAATCCAAATTTATATTAAAAATATATAAATCTCTAACTTGTAATATCTAAAATCTTAAGCATAGTATTTATTGTTGCTACGCTTTTGTTGAGCCACAATAATGTAGCATTTCAGTCCACTTCGGTAATGCTAAATTTAAGTAAAAGTCTTTCTAAACATAAAGACTATGAATATGTAAATGTAATCTTTAGGACATTTATTCATTTGTTTTAACATTGTTACCTTTAAATGAATTGCACGAGATTAATTATACATTTAAGCAAAATAAATAATTATATACATATATGTATGTATGTATAATTTTTATTTAAATAAAATATTCAAATTATTCATCCTATTAAAAGAGATTATCATGATAATTAAAACTCATCTCAAACTTATATTGAATATGTATGAGTTCTTCCCTAAATTTTATTGGAGAGAGAGAGAGAGAGAGAGAGAGAGAGAGAGAGAGAGAGAGCACTTGTGATGGGGAACTAAAAAATACAACACCAAAATGCATAAATCAAAAATAAAGTTTTAAAAATCACAATAATTCATCAATATAAAGTAGAGTTGCAAGAAAGGATAAAAAATCAAGAGAAAGAGAATAACCACTTTTTCAAGAGAGAATGTGAGAGAGAATAATAAGAAATTTATAGAAAATAATATGAGAAGAAAAAAAGTAGAAATAAAAAATATAGAAATAAACACCAAATTATCCAAGTCATGTTATGTAAAAAAATAACATTATATTATTATATACTATCTATATAATGCAATACGATAACATCTATGAAATCAAAGAGAATAAAAAAGATAACAAATTAAAAACATAAAACTTAATTAGATCAACCCAAAGCAGAGTTCCAAAGAACACAAAAATTCATCAACCTAAAGTAGAGATGCAAGAAAATTTAAAAAAAAAAAAAAAATCCACCAAAAAAGAAAAGAGAGAGAGCGAGAGAGAAAACATTTTGTGTGTAAAAAAACTATGAATAGAATGGAAAAGAGAATTGTAAAATTGTAGTAAGAGGAGGGGAATAAGAAAACCAAATAATAAAGGAAGATAAAGGGATAAAGGAAAAGTGATATTAAGGTAGATAGTAGTGGAGAGATAAAAATGTAAAAGGAAGTGAAAAAGTTAGAAAAATTATAGAAATAAGTTGGGAAATTAATAAGAAAAAAAATAAAAATAAGAGAGAGAATGTTGAAAATTGGTGGATGATGTAACTGTTGATGTGACTTAACAGGAGTATAGCAACAATATATGCTACACTTCAATTTATATATATATATATATATATATATATAGATAGATAGATAGATAGATTAGTAAGGTTTTAAATAAAATACAAGTTGAATTTCTTAGTCTAGTTTGGGTTGATGCGTTTTGTTGTTATGTTTATTAATTTCCCATCTAAAATGTCTTTTCCCATTCTCAAATAAGTGGACTAAATTGGACTAAACTTGATCAAAATGTTATGTTGATATAGCTCAATAGGAGCATAGTAACAATAAATGACACTGTAAACACCCTATTTTATTTCTCTATTATGATGCACACCTATTTGTGCATGCAACCCTCATGGTGAACTAATTGAACGATGAGCATACACTCTCAAATCTCTCCCTCTCTCATTTTTTGTATTAACTTTGCTTTTAATTTTGCTTTTTCTTTATGTTTTCAGTCATCCTTCCCCTGATTTATTAAATTCTCAATTTCAAAAAATACAAAAATTCTCATTTTATTTTTTGTCCAAATCCCTCGTTGTTATTTAAACTTTTTTTTTTTTTAAATTTATCCTCTCAAATCAATTTTTATTTGTTTTGTCCAACTTTTACTTTGGGAGTTTTAGAGGCTGTTTGGATGGGCAAATCTCATGACTCAATTCTCAGTTTTCATAACTCAATTCTCAAAAATGGTGGGACCCATAGCAAATACTCGTTTGCCTGCCATAATACTCTATTTTCATAACTCTGTTTCCAATACTCAATTCTCTACTTTTTGAGTTATGAGTTATGGAAACTGAAAACAACTTTTGGCTGTTTTCAGTTTCCAATTCTCATAACTCAATGATATTTTTGTAAATAACACTATATGAGGGACCCACTGCCATACTTTTAGCCACAACTTTTGACCATCTTTTTTTTTCTTCTTCTTTCTTTACTGGGGTTCACCGTCTCCCTTTTTTTTTTCTTTTTTTTTTTTCTTCTTCACCTAGGTTCACGTCTCCTTCCTTTTTTTTTTTTTTTCCTTCTTCACCTGGGTTCACGTCTCCCCTGTTCTTCCTCTTTTTTTTTTTTTTTCTTCTTCACCTGGGGTTCACGTCTCCTTCCTTTTCTTTCTTTTTTTTTTTTCCTTCTTCACCTGGGTTCACGTCTCCCCTGTTCTTCCTCTTTCTTTTTTCTTTTTTTTTTCTTCTTCACCTGGGTTCACATCTCCTTCCTTTTTTTTTTTTTTTTCCTTCTTCACCTGGGTTCACGTCTCCCCTGTTCTTTTTTTTTTTTTTTTTTTTTTTTTTTTTTTTTCTGGGTTCGGGTTTGTGGGTACTCTGGAAAAAAAAAAAAAAAAGCTGCAGTGGTGACAGAAATGGGGCCCACAAATAGTGTGAAAAATATTGAGTGATGGGAAATGAGTGATGTGCCAAACGGGTATTAATTTTAGAGTGATGGGTGATGAGTGATGAGTATTGAGTTATGAGTGATGAGTGATGAGTGATGAAAATTGAGTGATCAAAAAAAGGTGGCCAAACAGCCTCTTAGTGGTTGAGAGAGAAAATCAAATGGGAGACCACTCCGTTTGTTTTGAAAGTAAAATATTTTCAAGCCTAAAATATTTTTAGTAAAATGGTTTCAGATATTTAGTATAACAAGTAAAATTTTTCAAGCAAATTACCAAAACTGAGGGCTCACCCACCAAAGACTCCAGTATCAAAAGTCCGGTAACCAAACCATTGCCAAGCGGTGTATTCAGTTATCGAGCCTCTAGAACCGGTCATCGAAATGGTGTCTCCAGTGACAGCAACACTGGCACCGCGTTGGAGGACCACTGCTGGGAGCATCTTTGCTGTTGCCACCGTACATCACTGTGAAAACTGCCGCCAAACTCAGCTAAGGAGGGGCTGAGATTGCTTGTTGTATGACATTTCATGCTCTTGGATGTTGCCATGTTGGTAAAATTTGACATTCAGTAATCGGTGCTAACAGTAAAAGCAGAGGAGACTGGTTTAAATTAGAAAAACATAAAAACATGCGAATGATATCGACTAATAAGGGGAGGTGTTTTATAGAATGTTCTAGACTGAGGGCTCATTTCAATTCTAAACTCATAGTTTAAATGGACCTTTAGTTCGTAATCTTATTTAGTTTTTTGGCCCAGCTTATATCAAAAAAGAGTTCAGATAAAACAAAAGCCTACGTTTGATGGGCTCTCTCTCTAAAAAAGAAAAGAAAAAAGAGAGATAATTCATGGGCTTATCCGATTTTTAACAAATACGTTTGATAACTATTAAAGTATAGACATTCAAGGCTAAAATAAATTTAAGGCGAAACTATATTATTGGTTTCTGAAGTTTATTTAATGAGCGCAATTAGTTTCTTAAGTTTCAAATGTGCGCTATTGGCCCTTTAAGTTTTAAAAATGAATAGTATTAGTCGTTCTATTAAATGCCGTTAGTAATATTTCTTAGGTGGCTAATGAAAAAGTGATTAGTCATGTTTTTAATGACGTGGCATTTTCTTAATGAAAATTAACAAAAATGATCTTACACGTAAGAAACAACTGACCCATTCAACCATTCCCCATCTGACTCTGAGATGCACAAGAGAGCGAAAGTTGCCTAGTCCTAGATGCCAATGCGATGCCACCTCCCTCCACTGAAAATGGTGACCTCCTGCCTCACGCTTCCTCCATGTGACAGCCACTGCCATGGTAACCTCCTCCTTCACGCCGCTTGCACAGCCTTGCCGGTCCTTCCTCCTCCCATCTCCGGCCAACCCATCTTAGGTATTACGCTTTTTCCTCTCTGCAACCTAGTTAGGCGCAATATGTATGGCCATGTATGAATTTTTTGATTACTAAAAAAAAAAAATTGAATTTTTTGTGTTTGTGTTCGTGTCAGGTTGGACACTTTTGTGACTAAGTGCATACAAGTTAATATTTTTCCTTTTTTTTTTTTTTTTTTTTTTTGAAATTATGAATTAGTCATATTATTTTATACAATGTGTTGTGTAGCTTAGAAAATTTTATTTAGAATAAATCCATACACATTAGAACCGTATTTCAGTAATGGTGAACCCTTTATGAATTCATACCACAGGAGGAGATGAACGACATACTGTTTATGTTTAAATCCGTTTTGTGATAAACTCATAAAAGAAGGTTTGGCATTTTTTTTGGGTTGTTTTGCTTGGTGGGAAAGTTGAGGAAATTGAAAATAACAAAATTTTTATACTTTGCACATAAGCCACTTGTATTGCTACCAAAAAAAAAAAAAAAAAACCCAATTACTTTAAGATGAACAGTTCAGAGAAAACAATTTGGTGCTACTCTTCTGGTTACTGCTTCTTCAAAGTATTTCCAACAATACAAAATATGAACATAATTTGTCTTTCCATCAGCCCTTGCAGCCCACACAAAAACAGAACATGTACAATGGTGGTAGCTACTTCAGTTGTATACTAGTTTTAAGATGGTGGCAAATGCTTACATTAGTAAAAGAGTATCATATGAAACCCTTTAATTACACAATATACATTCCCAAAACCATATGTTATATTAAGCAATAAGCATTGAATGCTTAAATATCATCATGAATTTTAGTATTCCTTTTCCCCTTTCTGCCCTGCACTAGGGGCAGAGGGCACTCTATATTTATATTTTCAGAAAAAACATGTTAGTCAAAGCAGTAAAAAACAACCTGTGAGTGATTTTCTCATATGAAAACAAGTACATATTTATATTTGTTAGTCTCACATGAAAACGACATATTTATAGTTGTTAATGTACTAAAATGAAAGTATGATACATTTTAGTTTAGGAAAGGAGATGTCACAGCACAAAGTAAGCCATCACCCCAATGTCAAGTAGCACAGACTGGTGGAGTACATCTAAGTCAACCAGCACCTTAGGTTATTATTTTTTTGATAAGTAACAACTAAATTGCCTTCATTGTTTTTATAGATGAATATTTTTGCGCACTTTCTCAGGTTAGAGACACAAAGAGTGACAAGAAGTTACAGCTCTGGAGTATTAGCAGAAATAATGGCTGTTGCGAGACATCCAAAAGAATTACAAAGTTTTATATGAATGCACAAGAGCATAAATGAATAAGATTTCTTGTGAATTAATGTGCAAAAGTGAAGGCTCTTATGGAGATAAATGTGTATTTTGAAGTGGATGGAATACTTAGATATTTTTTGCTATTTTTGAAACAATTCGAGGGTTACCACTGTTTGCAACAAATTTTTGTTATTGTCTGACACTGTTTGAGGATTACTACTATTTGGAACATATTGAATGGTGGAATTTAATGATGTTTGTTGAAACCTTGTCAAATGATGCAATTGGCTAGTCTCTCTTTTAAAATTATATTGCTATGTTGTTGAAGGCAAAATCAACATAACACTCTAAAAAAGGCAAAGCAGTGGACCTATTGGAGACTTTAGTACTGAATCTTATGTGTAGCCATTGTGCTATGCTTTTGCATAAGTTGACGTCACCCTAATTAACATTAAGCTAGGTTCAATAACATGGATGTGAAAAATTTTCCATTAGCTTTGATAGATTAAATGCAGGTGGAGACGATGGTACCAGACTACCGGTGAAGCTACTCCATCCCCAACTCCATGTCAATAACATTGCATGATTTAAGTATTTCAGTTTGTCGCCTCACACTTCTCCATCCTCCAATTGACAATAAGAATATTTTTACATTGTATAACAAAATTACTTTGTTATTGATTTATTTATTGAAAAAGATAATAATCCAGTAGACAATACATAACTGATTTGAGATGAACCAGATAAATGAGCAACACTTTATTTATAAGACATTATTATTAAACCTTCTCACTTGTAAAATTCCTAAGAAGAACAACTTTAAAAATCCATATCTTCAAGCCTTGTAAACTACTCCAGAATAATTTTTTTGTCTTCTTCTTCTACAGACCTCTTCCTCCATAGCCTGATAGCAACAATCCTAGCTTAGCTGCACGACATATACCAATCCGGGTATCCATGTCCTTCCTCTCCACATCAAGCTGTAAAGTCATGGAAGCATAATTAAAATACAATTCAAGAATTGAGTAATATATTGGTCTTAAAGGTTAACAAAGTAAGACAAGAGTCACAAGACATATTACCTTGGGGGAATTTCTCACCAAACTTCATTTGGCTTTAGCTCCTTGCAGATGCCCATTAGGTTAAGTTAATTTTTAGCCTCCTGTTTCTTGTTCTTGCAATTTATTGATTATTTCCAGGAGCTCTTTCGTGTAATCAATGGTGTATTCGAGAATAGATGTTCTGTCCATCTGCTAACATTCATATTATTCTATTTAATCTTAAACCATCATTGTTTTAATACTACTGCTCACTTTAAGCTAATTAATAATCACATAAGCTAAAGCAATGACCAACTTGTATTAACTTGTATGCACTTGCCACAAAAGTGTCCAACCTGACATGAACACAAACAAAAAATTCAAACATTTTTATTTAGGAATCAAAAAATTCATACATGGCCATACATATTGCGCTTAACTGGGTTGCAGAGAGGAAAAAGCGTAATAACTAAGATAGGTTGGCCGAAGATATGAGGAGGAAGGACTGGCAAGGCTGTGCAAGCGGCGTGAAGGAGGAGGCCATCGTGGCCGTGGCTGTTGCTTGAAGGAAGCGTGAGGCAGTAGGTCACCATTTTCAACGAAGGGAGGCGGCATTGCAGCAGCATCTAGGGCTAGGCCACCTTCTCTCTCTCGTGCATCTCAGAATCAGATGGGGAAATGGCTAAATGGGGTTTTGATTTGGATCCTGTATTAATTTTGGAATGAGGGTCAGTTTGTTTCTTACGTGTAAGATCATTCTTGTTAATTTTTTCATTAAAAAAATGCCACATCATTAAAAACATGACTAATAACTTTTCAGTTAGCCACCTAAGCAATATTACTAACGGCATCTAACAGTTCGACTAATACTATTTATTTTTCAAACTTAAGGGACCAATAACGCACTCTTGAAACTTGAGGGACCAATTGCACTCATAAGATAAACTTTAGGGACCAACAGTGTAGTTTCGCCTAAATTTAACTTCTGTTTCCGAATAACAATTGAAAATAAGAGTAAGTTTAGACATGCTTTACATAGTAAAGTTGTTATTCCTATTGCTTACACCCATTTTTAATTTCTTTGTTATCTTGTTTTTATTATTATCGTTTATCTTGTCACTCAATTTAGTTTTAGGTCATCATGCCATAAAATTTACCACTTTTTTGAGTTGATGAAATAAATTTGGTTAATAATATTGTGTCTATTGAATAATTAATTGAACACTAAATAACTCTTACTTAGTAGAGACTAGTAGACATATCGAGCGTGCGCAGGTGCCTAACTTGAACCTTCCCATGACATAATATGATCCCAAACTTATTCTTGGTGGAACGTAGACTATTTTTCTTATCCATTGAGTCAATCAAACCAAAAAAGATTTTTATGAAAGTTATGTCAAAGCTTTTCTAAAATAGCTTATTAACAACTACTTTAAGGGTACTCATTAACCAATGATGAATTTTTCTATTTCTTTTACGAAAGCTTCTACATTCTCTACATGAAAATTTTAATTTTTCCATGCCAAATTTAGATTCCTAAGTTTCTACCCAAATTGCTTAATAACTTGGTTATTTAAACGTCTCTTTGTACTCTTTCAAACCTGGATAGATCTAGAGATGTTGTATGCCATTTTCATAATGAATTCAATTTTTGACTCAATCATAACTTATTCAAAAGTTAGTTACAACAATTTAGGAGTATTATTTTTTTATATTCTAAGACTCCCTTAACCTGTTGATCATATTCCCCTTTAATAAATGTATTTCAGTACATATGTTTTTCTAACTTTTTAAATAGAACATAGGGTGAAGACAGTGGAAGTGTGGAACTCATGACATAAACAACCATTTTTTTCCAAAGAAATAAACTAATAAGGAATTATGAATTTAATTATGTATCACATTATTCTAACTATTGCTGTCTACAATTTCAAGAGTTAAGTTTGGTAGCAAGTAGGGAAAGGGAATGCAGTGCACCATTTAAGGTTGAAGTTCCCATGCAGGGAAGGGGAAAGTGTATGTTTGGTTTGCGTGTCCATGTTGGGCATCTGCGTTTTCAGCTTCTTTTTTTTTTTTTTACGCGTTTCAGCCAAAATTGTTACTATTCATCACTATTGCGCCTACTATTCATTTAACAATAGCCGTAATATTTGACTTTTTCAATGAACAGTACACTATGTACACTATTCATGGACCTATAAATTTCACTTTTTAGCAATTTTTTCATTCAAAATGGGTCTCACGGTACTATTCATACATTTAAAAATTATTTTGCTACAGTGTTTTTCAGTTTCAGTTTTCAGTTTTCAGCTGTATCCAAATGGACCCTAAATTTCGATAAGAGAACACAGAAAAATTACATTATTATGAGAACAACCATAAATCTATTAATCATAGACCAAGGAGAGTGCAATGATGGTACAAGATGAAGAGGAATTTTCTTAGACACAACGAAGGACTTAGCTTCGCTCATGTCCAAGTCTTTCCCTTAACATTTGCATTGGGCAACCTCCAGTCAAACCAATATAAGAGATTGGCAATCACATATTCAATAGAAGAAACACTGAATGTCGAACCTGGACATGCCCTTCTCCCACCTCCAAATGGGAACAATTCAAAGTCTTGGCCTATGAAATCAATTGGACTGTCGATGAATCTCTCTGGGAGAAATTCTTCTGGCCTATCCCATACCTCAGGATCCCTATGGACTGCCCATGCATTGACATATACTCCTGTTTTTGGCGGAATATCATAACCTCCAAATTTCACACTTTTTGTTGTTTCTCGAGGCATTGTTTCTCGAGGCACCATAAGAGGAATTGGTGGGTGTAGTCTCAACGTTTCTTTGATGACACATTTCAAGTAATTCATTTGATTGATATCATTCAGATCTATCCTTGACTTCTTTCCCACCACTCTTCTCACCTCTTCTCAAGCTCTCTTCATAGTACTTGGAGTTTTTAAAAGCTCCGCCATTAACCATTCCAAAGTTGTTGAAGTAGTATCGGTTCCTCCCATAAACATGTCCTTAAATTATAAAAAGGAAAATGTTAAAGGCGCTACTAATTCTACTATAAAAGGTTTACACAATGAATGCATGAATTACTTTTGGAAACATATAAAACCTTATAAAATGTTGGTGTTGCTTTAATAACATAATAAATGCATGAATTACTTTTTGAAAATACTAAACCTACAGAACTAACTTGATAATAAATGTGATCAATGCCACATCCAATGTAATAAATAATTTGTAATTACTTTTTTCTCCTGATTTAAAAATTGATACATCAGTTTATAAAGTTTATGTAGGAAAATTTATATTATCCCTCACATTACTAATTACATTTTAGTAATTGCTGATAGATCAATTTATAAGGTTTATGGAGTAATATCTATAGTAACCCTATATCATCACTCTATAGAAAAAGAAAACTTTTAGATGAGAGAGAGAGAGAGAGAGAGATACCAGTAGGATCGCTTTGATGTTGTCATCAGTTAGCTCAAACTCAAGCATAGGATTCTGTTGAAGTTGGAGGAGAATATCCATGAAATCCTTCTTATAATTAGGATTTTCATAACTACTTTTCATTGTCTTGTGTTCTTCAATAACCTCATCAAAAAAGGCATCAAGTTCTCAAAAAGTGGAGAAATTATTTGCTCCTCCCGCATATCCATCTTTTCTTACTTAGCTCCACGTCACCCTTACCCATTAACTTAACTATAATTAAAAAATCAAACCAAGGTTAACAAGCATCTCCACTTACCCAGCCGGAAACCCAAAATCAAAATTTCTCTCAAACACTGAAACACATCTGCCTCTTTCTTTCTCTCTCCCTGCTCTATTTCCCCAATATCTCGACGCCTTAGACCAAAGACACGATCCATCAAACAAAGGCACCCTTTCAAAAACCCAGTGTTGAAACGCGACACAGAAATTGCCAGTACCGGCATTTCTCGAAACGTATCGGTTTCTAAATCAAAGGCGGCGATGACGCACTCACCTCCGCCGCAAAGCTTGAATACCCAGTGGAGAGTGCCGTTGAGATGAGTCCCACATGGGAGTAGGCCCTCCCATACCTCAGTCGGCTTCTCGTAGTGAAAGCCCTCGACCAATTTCCAAGCGCTGGTTTTCAGCGAAAACATGACCACGAAAGGTGCCTTGACGGCCTTGATGAGCTTGTAATCATCGATAGAGGGAGCGTAACCGAACCTATATGCCAAAATAGCGTGATCGAACCCGTAAGGAGTCGGGGCATCGGGTATTCGGGCAGACTCGTGGGTAGCCGGGTTGGAAACGAAGGTGTTGGGCTGAGGCTTGAGGCCAAAATACAAGATTTTGTGATACAAGGCCAAAGCACGTGCTAAGGCAATGGTGTGCATTAAGGTGTGTTGGGTGATGCACAGCTGTGTGCGTTGAGGTGTGCACTGGGGTGCGTGGGGTGCTGCTGTGTTGTGCGTGGGGTGCTGCTGTGAGGTGCGTGGGGTGCTGCTGTGTTATGCGTGGGCTGCTGCTGTGTTATGCGTGGGGTGCTGCTGTGAGGTGCGTGGGCTGCTGCTGTGTTGTACCAAGGAGTTGAGCAGTTGGTTGGGATGGTCAGGGGTAGTTAGTTAGTTAGGCTGCTGTGTTTTGGTATGGTTGTTTAAATTTGGAGTTGTAATTGCTCTTTAGAAGCTCAATTGTCCTGGCATTAGTTTGTATGTTAGGCTATATTAGCTATGTTAGCTTTTAGTTATTGTATTTGCAAATAATTTTTGTGTTTACAGATGAGGTTGATCTTTGTTTTTGGTGTTTAGATCTCATTGTAAATTTTGTTCATTTTGGCAATAAAAATTTCTCAATTGTTTGGCAGCTTCTTGTTGAGTTTGAGCTTGTTCGAATAGTGCCTCTCTCATTGAGAATCAGGGCAAATTATTGCTAATGTTGTTAATGGGGCAATTCTCAATTTTGTTTTGATGGATGAACTCTTCAATAAAATAAGGTGTTGATTCATCTTTTTTGACACCATTCAAAGGGAGATATATACAAAAGTTATACAAATGTTGGGTTGTACCAGTGTATTTTGTCTTATGTCGTGAAGCCAACCTTATAATCCCAACCAAAACAGCACATTCAATACTCTCAAATGCAACAACATTCACTATTATATCTGTTACAAGAAAGTGGCACAAGGCTATGGTTATATGTCTACTCTAGAAGAAGGAAAACAGAAAGAAGGAATACTTTACAATGCCAACCAAAACAGCACATCAGAATCAAGAAAGATAATTGAACAAACAATTGAAAACTTCTTACAAAGGCATAGATATTAGACAGGTCCACACCACAACTTCTTACCCCTTTCTCATTCATCAAATCAGATATATACAATTACAATCAATCCTCATGAGCTATCAGTAACCAACTACCTCCTCCCTTAATTAACTCCACGTCATCAACGCCATCTACTAACTGACTTAACTACACAACACCTCAGGTTACATTACAACTAAGCACACATTAAGCACCATACAATCAGTTACAACTAAGCACACACTAAGCACCATACAATCAGTATCCTAACAACAATATCCTAACACTATACAATTTTTTACTAGAGGATGAGAAGGCATAACAAAAGAAAATATACAAAAAGGAATGTAATCTAACATTTCCTATGAATAGGCCTATTTTCATTGCCTTCGAAATACAAAAATAACTACTGTAGCTTTCACTCCTCTAATCATTAGTTACTTGATTAATCTTCCAACTTGAGAACTTGTCAAAAATCTTCCAAGTTGAATACTCATATGATCACTTCTAAGTCAAATCATGTTTGTCTAGGATTTAGTTGTGTAAAATCATTTGAGAAAGAATTCTGCACAAACAGAGATGGCCATTTTTCTGTTATTAGTAACAAGGTGATAACTATTGATACAAATAAATAAACATAACTAATGAAGAATAAAAAATAGAAACAACAAGTTTTTTACCTGACTTAAATGATTCAAGAAATCATTACTTTGAAGCATACTCGTGAAGCTGAAATTTGGAGAAGCACTACTCCAATAGAAAAAGGGGTTCTACATTCAAATTAACTCAAGCTTAAATGTTAGATATTTTTTTAAATGAACATTCAATTACACAAATCAATAATTTATTTATTTTTATTTATATTTACCTGATTTGGATGTTGAAAATGGCTTGGACTAATGGTTGTTGGCAGGGCTGGAGGAAGGAATACCTATCAAATATTATAAGGGATTAATATGGCATCATTAAAAATAAATAAATAAATAAAGAAGATGATGCAAGGGGCTTAGATCATACTTGATTATTATAACTCTCATCCATGGGCACACTAGATGGGTGCTTTGGCTGGCAAAGACCTGTACATTGTGGAGCATAGGTTGAGTTTTGTGAATTAATGACAACTGTTCTAAAGGCATATAGTTTCATAGGACAATTATTATTGATAAAACTAGTAATATTGTTATTTTCATTGGATGAGATATTTGTAAAGTAACTATCTATCTTCGATTCATTATTCTCATCACCAGCCTACCTTGATTCATGTTCCTACAAACGTAGCATTGTCTTGAGTCTTTCTAGTCCAAGTTATAGTGAGAACTTTGATGTCACTGCTACAAGACCTCTTCTTGAATAGACTAACTACAAGATAACCCTCCCTAGAAACCAGCAATAACAAGCCTAAGTAACCGACATATATTTCACCAAACTACCCCCTTATAACTTGTTTTGTTTGGGTAAGTTTTAGAGATGATTTATTCTCTATAAACAATCCAACTCTAATTTTCTCACGCATAGGCACATTAACCATGTATACCCTTCCAAGCAAGTAGCTTTAAAAAAATCTTAAGTTTCTAATAAATTTACTCGACTAACCAAACAAACTGGTTTTTGGCAAACAATCACCCTAATAAAAATGAAATGGCAGGTGTCCCACAAGTTATTGTCTTCAACAATTTCATCAAAGTGGATTAACAAAAAAAAAAACACCCTACTTAAGTACATTCCTTCCCTTACTCGGTTTCTAACATCCTCCAAATGTGTCAATTAAAAGTCCTCCATATAAAATTGTTTAGAAAAGAATCAATACCTTTAGGGGCATGGCTAGAGCTTGTTGGAAGTCCTCTTGTTGACAATTGTTCTAAAAAATGGAGAGGAAATCATGGGCATTATTCACAACAAACCAATATTTGAACCAAACTACTAACATATTTTTTTTTCAATATAAAATTTAAATAAAAGAACAAAGACTTACTTGATCTTGTAACATCTTTTAATGACTTCCTTTTACGCTTCTCCAAGTTGCTTTTGAGTCTTGCATTTGTGACTCATTTCGTTCGCACACAGGGGGGATCTAATATTGGCAAACTATTGAGAGAGCAATCTGTCTTCTCAAACATTATCGGCAACAATCCTATTTTCTTTTTCATCACCATCTCTAGCCGCATTTAACTGCTCCATATCATTTTCAACTAATTCTATCATCTCTCTTACTTTTCTTTGGCACATTTCAGTATGTCGAGTTGTAACTGCACTTTTTGTGAAAATTTCATAAACCGAGCGCATTAATTTGTTACGGTGTGAAGTCACCGACAACTCATTATTTGCACTTGCTGGTTTTACATGATCACATAAAACACTATCTTTCTTTGCATCTTTTGTCCATCTTTTCAAAATATACTAAATAGGCAACTCTGTGACATTTTTCACAATAAGTATTCGCAAAGCATGTCGACAAAGTAACCCCAATGTTCAAACATTTTACAACTACATGTCACAACATTATTCGAGGAGTTAAATTGGACAACACGAACCCTATGACCACCTCCTTCGATAACTTCATAGGTGAAAGACTCTCCATCAGAATACACATCTTGGTGTGTGACCCCCAAGGTAGAAGCAATTTCTAACTCAAATCTTTTGAAAAATGTACGGGTATAAACAGATAATGCATGTTCTAAAAGTCCACAATTCTTGACTATTTGAGAAGATGTACCTTGTTTGCAACGAAAATCTTCTTCTAACTCTTCTACCCGCATATTTTTTGAAGCTTTCTCATACGGGTGTACAAATTCTGTTAGCCTCATTGTTTTGCACGCCATATGTTGAAAAACATTATTTACACTCTCACTCCTTGATGAAGCTTTCATTCTTGCAGAGAAAATGTTATGACTAAAAACTGAACACCACCTTTCCTGATTTTCATACAAAGTGTTAAGCCACTTGTTGCCCACCAAATTGTAATCTTTAAGTAAGGCATCCCAAGAAGACTCAAACTCTGATTCAGTCTCACAGTTATAAAGAATCTTATTGAATCTACTCTTGAATTCAGGAATCCCATAATGCCATGGTAAATTTTCTGCAGCATTTTTTGAGATATGCCATAAGCACAAGCGATGACATGTATCAGGAAACACAACTCTTATAGCATTTTTCATTGCTTGACATTGGTCAGTAAAAATTGTTTTTAGTTTTTGATTTCCCATTGATTCTAAGAATGTTTCAAACAACCAAGTAAAAGAAACAGTTGTTTCATCCAATAAAAATGCACAGTCAAAAAGTACATTCTTCCAATGATGGTTGACACCTACAAATAGGGCACATATCATATTATACTTGTTAGTTCGATATGTAGTGTCAAAACATATAACATCCCCAAAAGAGTTATAATCAATCCTTGATCTACCATCTCTCCAAAAAAAATTTGTCATTCGATTTTCTTGATCAACTTGAATTGCATAAAAAAACATAGGATCTTCTACTTGCTTCTGTTTAAAGTGGTTTACTAAACTTTGAGCATCTCCAGCCTCAACATTGATTAACTTCTGCTTGTTCACCACATTATAGCAATCTCGTTTTATAAATCCAACATTTTCAAACCCTCCAGCTTCCTCAACTAAATAGGAATATGCGCTTATTGTTCTTATACCCGCTTCCTTGAAAGTTTTTATAACACCTAACTGAGCATCAGTTATTTTTCGATTCGACCTTAGAAATGGCATTTCTTCTGGCTTTGCAAGCTCAAGATTATGAGTAGGATTGAAGTGAGTAACCTTCCACTCACCATTTGTCATTGTAAACCGGATACTAGCTTCACAGCCGGTCCTAGTTTGTAATTTTTTGAACTTCTTATCATCCAAATTGTCACTATCTCGTGGGAATCCTTCTTTTGAACACACATAATCTCGTTGTCTTACAACATTTTTTGCATATCTGATTTTTTCTTTCCGAACACTGAACCCAATTTGAATGGCATAGTCATTGTACAATTTATATGCTTCATCCTCACTATGCACCACCATTCCAAGCAAAGTTTCAATATCTTCAACACCTTCCTCATTGACTCTAATATCTATGATTAAAAACACCACAACATTCAAATGCATCAGCATCAGCAACAGCAACAATCAAATGAAAAAAAAAAAAAAAAAAAAAAAAAAAAAAACAGAGGAATGCAACAATGTTATAATACTGAACGTTGGGTATGTTTTTAAGACCACATTATCTAGCCTCATGTTCTATCATAGTCTCTTCTCTTGCCACATTAGCAAGGCATTTTAAAACCCAATTGACACACTTTTTTTTTTTTTTTTTTTTTTTTTTTTTTTTTTGTGAATGCTATTGACACTTGGTTTGACAAATTCTATCCACTTTACAATCTCTCTAATATCATTAATTGACTTTCATAACTCATAAAGACAATAAACATCACTGATAATGTTACAAACAACTAACATTCTTCCACTATGGTCATCAATGGATTCAACGAATATCAAGATAGTCAAAGAATAAACATCCAACATAGGAGTAGCCTTTGTGCAAAGCAGAGGAGTAGCCTACGTGTGGGAATGGGAGGATTTTTGTCTAATATTTTGGTCATTAAGAAATAGAATTTAGGCTAATTTTGATACTGAGAATCCAAAAAATGTAATACGAGAAATTGATTTGGGTTAAAATTAAAAAGCTTGTTTTTTAATTCCTTTTGTTTTGTTTCATTCCATTGCTCTGTTCCTTGTATATATAAGCAGAGCTGTACTTTTCCTATTCATTCAATGAGAAATTTCTTTCTCTCATCTTCATCTCTGAGTAAGAAGAGACTAATAATGACCAAGTTTAATTTTTTTAGGCTAATTGAACATTAAATATACCTATAAAAGAAGTTTCCCCAAAATCCAGGGGGGGCAATGGCCCCCCCGGTCAAAGAGTAGCTCCGTCCCTGTCTAAGGCTTTTTATCAAACATGTTGAAGGCACTGTATAATAAACTACATAGAGATAGAACAGAGCAAGAAAATAAGACTCTGAAGAGTGAAATGAGACTTTGTAACATACCTTGATCAGCCATGGTTAGTTGCGATGGTGAGCATTGGATTTCAACAACCACTTCAGTCCTAGGGGAAAAGAGGGAAACAAGCTGGAAAAAGTTAGACCCAAGAACAAAGATAGTTCAAAATTTCATAGAGCTTGTTCTTCAATGATGCAGGGAGGTGGAGAGTAGAGAGCTGGGCAGTGAGCAAATAATTTGGGTTTTAGAATTTTTGGTGAAGCAGCAAATAAGCTGGGTGGTGAAGCAGGATTAGAGAAGTGAAAGGGTATTTCAAGTTTTGTTATTTTAATCTCATAGAGCTTGTTCTTCAATGCAGGGAGGTAGAGAGAAGAGAGCTGGGCGTGAGAAAATTATTTGGGTTTTAGAATTTTCGGTGAAGCGGCAAGCTGGGCGGTGAAGCAGGATTAGAGAAGTGAAAAACGTATTTCAAAGTTTTGTATTTAAAAGGCTGAAGGAGTATTGCACAGGTGTGTTGCTGCTGACTCAACTTTTCTTTTAGTACATGGCATTTTTTTATTGGTCCATATCAGCAGGGAGGACCACATCAGTGGTCCACCCGGAGGAGCAAATAATTTCTCCGAAAAGTGGTTTTCATACTTGGTATTAACCCTGTAAGAACATCAATCCATTTCATAGAAGGGAAAAAATCTCCCAAACAGAATGCTTTTAATTGCTCTGTTATCCTTCTTGACAGGTGCTCCAACCTGCTCTTGCCATCTTCAAACTTCCGTCCAAGTACACATCTAGACACTGTATTATTTGAAGTCGCAATCAACATGTCACTTAGATTAAGAGAAGCCTTTTGGATGCACAACTGACGTATGTTATTGATTAATAATGCAACTTCTTCATCTCTTACAAATTGGAAAGATAGCACTCTTTTGAGACTCCAAAGTTCAAGGACACAAATTTTCTTAGCTTGTCTCCAATACTCACCATAGGATGAGAATGCTACGTCTGTGCATCCATAGAGGAAGATATCGGGAGCTGTGGTTTTTGGCCGATTTGAGAAAATGATATCTTGTGTCTTCATTATTTCTCTGGCCGTAGCTACAGATGACACCACCAGGGTTGGAGTATGCCCCAAATCTAAGTGCATTATAGGGCCATACTTCTTTGAGAGTGCTTGAAGAGAACGATATGGGAATGTGCCTAACTGGTGAAGGTTTCCAATTAATGGTAGCTTTGGTGGGGATGGAGGTAAATTGGGTTTGGCACTAGTAACGCACTTGAAAACATAAAGAGAAGTGAAGAGGATAAGAAGGGAGAGGAGGGGATTTAGTTGGAATACTATTTTGTGTAGCTCTGGCAGCAATGATAGTAGAGCCATTTCCTTTTAGTGTTTAGCATGAGCTCTTCAAGTATATATATTAGATTTCCAAAAGTTAAGTTATACGAATTTCTTAGGTGTTGTGCTTTAAATTCTTCAATTGAATTCAACTATATACATGTTTGATTAATGGAGTAAAAATAGTTTTATCTTTTTCAAATATAATTGCAATCCACCGCATTACAAGTAGTTGAATGATGTGTCTTTCATAATTTTATAATATGTGGATGGAAACTTGGCACATTTTACATGAGCATCTTGAAGTGTAGAAAACTGTCGGTGACAATACAATGCATTATTTTTCCCTTAAAAAGCTAGTTTCCACTAAAGTTATATTGATCGGTTTAATTTTCTTTTCTTTTTGATAATTTCAATTTTTTTTTTTTTTTTAAAGTTAGTCTTTCAAATATATATATATATATATATTGACCTTGAATATCTCTGCTGAAAACACTAAGTGCTATTAATTAAATTACAAAATCCTTGAAAAAAAAATTACAAATTAATATTGTTAGAGAGTTATGAAAATCTTGTCCAAACAATAGTTTTCAGTGTTTGAACATTGAAAATTGTAAGCCCCAAAAAGAAAACTGAGTTTGGTAGAAGTTTTTTTTATCAAGAGTGTTTGAGTTAAAATTCTCGATTTAGAGTGTTTAAAACATGTATTTTGAAAACTTATCCATACAAATTTTTAGTTTTCAAGTAACATTGCTGAATAGTCTTTTCATAAATAAGTTGAAAATTATAGGGCCATTGCAAGACTAAACTCCTTTTTTTTTCTCCCACGGGCCCACCACTTTGTATTTCTCTCTTCTTCTTTTTCTCTCTCCTTAAATAAAATAGTATTATTTTAATTACTTTAAAACAAAAAAACTTATACATACCAAATACACAATTATATTTTTTTATTTTAAAATATGTTATTTGAAATATAGTACCAAACACATTTGCATTATAAATACTTTAAACACGTGTTTTCAAAATACTTTTTAAGCTACAATTTTCACATCATTTTGAACATCAATACTTTGAGCACCACTACTAAACAAGCCCTTACTCTGATCTTTTTTGTGTTTTCTTTGTTTAGCATGGCATAAGAAATCGGAGAACAGATGATTTATTTTCTTTGATACCTCTATCAACTAATCCCTGTTAACGAATCTCATGTAGAATTTTATGCATTTAGATATTCCCTTTAATGATGATCCTCAAAAAAATAAAATAAAAAAATGATATTCCCTTTAATGGAAGGGCGCCCTAGCTAGTAATGTGCATGAAGGCCAGCGAGAGTGAGAGAGATTGATATCACGGGATCAGAAAGGCGGTAAGGAATTTAAAAAATGATAAAAGAGTTTTTGAAAAAATTTGGTTACTTTTATTTTCCTAGACATTACTATATATGGCCAAAGATCAGAAAATTTGAGAGAGTAAGATTTGATTGGTATCATAATCCCAGTTATACTTACCCAAATTTGTCAATGTCAGTGGGACTACGCCTATTATTTAGGTCATAGTAGCAAATTCTACACAAAATGTATTTTATGTTGAGAGAAAAGGAATGGTCATTGACATGGTGGATTGGGATTACATAGAGATTATGATTAAGAGTTTGGAGACTTAACACCATGACCCGAACTATGAAATCGAGTCCAACCAATGCCTATGTTAACTTATTTTTTTATATTGGAGAAATTATTTAAAAATGAGTGCCCTCATTTTTAAAAACAGTTATTATATAGGTTGGGCCTATCCTAGACATGGACCCAAGAGTACGACACTAATCAAATGGATTGGGGCTGAGATATGGGAGTCGCTACTAAATTTTAGTCTAGAAATTGAACATGACCCTCTATGCAATGTAATGGTCTAACAAACCAAACATTAATTCTGGAGTTAGGGTACAAGTTTGGGAATGTGATAGACACCTAAACCCGTTTGATCGAATGGGCCAGCTTCCACCCATGTATTTTGAAGCCACATTATTATGAAGGCCCCTCTGAGGAGCCTACTTTAATCATGTAGCAATGAAGATATAATGTTTTCGCCTTCCATTGGAAGAAGAGTTTGCATGCTTAGCCTTTGGCCAAAAAAAAAGAAAGAACTAAAAGAATTATAAAATCCTTGTTTTTATCCTGGAATCACTTTGATAGCATTTCCGATGAGTATTTTCGAGGATGTTTGCTTATGCCTCGAAAAGGGAATGAATGAGGCTTTTGTAGTTGATAATCTTAGTGCAAACTCTTCTTCCAATGGTATGCAATCAGTTTTGAATCGGATTTTCAAGAGAAATTTTCCATAAATAACTACACAAACTCCTACCTGCGTAAGCAAGGATCAGCCTTGCATACACATATGTAGCATTTTAAAGAGATTTTGAATTTTCGAGTCTCGCTTAACCAGGGTCTCTTAGTGATGGCTCGTTAATGTTATCATCAAAGAACAAAGTCTATAGTCATATAGGGTAATTAAAATGGGGTGTCTACCCCCGCCATTCATACTTTATCTACTCACCCTCCTTTTTCCCTTTCTCACCCGAATACACACTCACCCCCTCAACTTCTTCCTTTCTCAAACATCCGAATTATCTTGGAACAAAAAATTTATACAAGTCCCTCTGGTTTTTTATCTGATCTCCTCATGCACTAAACCTTTAGCAAGTTTTCTGTGTGATGGCTAATTGTAATCATGTGTTTGCAGTAAGATAGTACATCCTGAAATTTTATTTTGCTCTTAACTTATTTAATATTAATAACAACAATTGACCAACACCAACCAAGACTTCTTAATAGATTATAATGTAGATTACACAGTTGGTACTAGGAGAAGTGGAAATTTCTTATGAACAGTAAATCCATGTACCTCACTCATATCTAGATCAATCCTACTTCTACCACAAGGCAACTCCCAATTGAAATGGTATAAGAGATTAGCAATCACACATTCAACTGTTGCAATCCCAAATGTCATTCCAGGGCAACCCCGTCTTCTGCCACCAAATGGGATGAATTGGAAGTCTTGGCCTTTGAAATCAATTGGGTTCTTCATGAACCTCTCCGGAAGAAACTCTTTTGGTTGGTCCCATAGTTTAGGGTCTGTTTGTATTGCCCATATATTTACATAAACAGTCGTTTTCGGAGGAATATCATAACCTTCCAATTTAACACTAGCTGAAGTTTGGCGAGGACCCAAAAGTGGAATTGGTGTATGTAGTCTCAAAGTTTCTTTAATGATACATTGCAGGTACTGCATTTGAGTGATATCAGTCTCATCTACTTTTGATTTCTTTCCCACCACTCTTCTTACCTCTTCTTGTGCTTTCTTCATCATACTTGGATTTTTCACGAGCTCTGCCATTGCCCATTCTAGTATTGTTGCAGTGGTATCAGTTCCTCCCACAAACATGTCCTAAATTATAAAACAATAATACAGCTTTAGTAAGTTGTGTGCGCAATCGGAGAGTGGTAAATTACCTAATTGTCCAAAATTATTAATGGGAAATATTAAATTGAAATATTTATCTATTATTCTAAAATTTTTCCTAATTTGGATTGAAACTCTCACTTAATAAGTGGGGCTTAACATATGCAATTTTAATTTAAAATTGGAGTTAGACTGTTAGAGTAAAAACAAGGTTCAAACTAAGGACCTCTGTTCTGATATCATAACAAATTATCAATTATCACAAAAGTTTAAGCTAGTAAAAAAAAAGGTAAACTTAATTATTTAACCTTTATTTAACTACGAGAGAAAAGAGATACCAATAAGACTCCTTTGAGGTTGTCTTGAGTAAGCTCAATTTCAAGGATACCCTTCTTTTGAAGTTTGAGGAGAATATGCACAAAATCTTCCTTATCATCATTCACATTCAAGATCTTATGCTCCTCAATGACCTGATCAAGTAATGCATCTAATGCTCTCAAAGTTGCTTTCAAACTTGCAATTATGCCTGTTAAATAATCTATCCATCCCAAGTAAGGAAAGAAATCTCCAAAACTAAAAACTGTAAATTGCATCAACATCCTTCTTGATAACTCTCCAAATGTGCTCTTACCATTTTTTACCTCAGACCTTCTTCCAAAGACACATCTGGAAGTAATATTGTTTGAAACAGCAAGCAACATGTCAGTTAGATTAATTGGACTCTTACTGACACATGCATGATGTATCTGATTGACAAGTAGTTTGACTTCTTCTTCCCTTATAAACTGAAACGATTGCACTCTTTTCAAGCTTAGAAGTTCCAGAATAGTAACTTTTCTTACAAGTCTCCAGTAATTGCCATAGGGAGCAAATGACATATCTGCATATCCATAAGTAAAGATATTGGCAGCCGTGGTTTTGGGTCGATTTGAGAAAACAACATCATGGGTCTTCATCATTTCTCTAGCCATCTCTACAGATGAAACCACGAGAGTTGGAACATGGCCCAAGTGCAAGAGCATTAGAGGGCCATACTTACTCGAAAGCTCTTCAAGAGAGTGGTGGGGCAGTGTACCGAACTGGTGGAGGTTGCCAATTGTAAGGTTGAAATTTATCAACCATCTTGTTGGCTTTATTCCGTGCCAATTTGCTTGTAATTTAAGCACTTAGTAATCCTATATTTAGGTGGGATTATTGTAAGGGTAGTGTGTGAGAAGATGTGAAGAAAAGCTCAAGTATGTGCAAAGAAGCAGAGCTTCACGGCTAGGACTCGCGGCTGCAAGTCGCCAACTTCAGGCATGTGAGATGCACACAGGGAAGCTGAAGGGTCGCGCCAGTTGTCGCACTACAGGACAAAATTCCCAGGCTGGCCAGGCCATTACGTCGCGACTTGATTTCACGACTTGGACAAGCCGCGAGACCAAGCCGCCAATTTACCCTGTTTGGCAAAAAACTGTCTCTTCGTATTCTTTTCTCACCTCACTATATATAGACCCTTATACCCACTAAATTGAGAGAGCTTCCAGAGAGAATTTCGTGAGAGAAAACCCTAGAGAAAAACAAGATTGCCTCATCCCCAATCTTCATCTAAGTGACTCTACAAATTCCTCTACTCTCTTCCTCTCCATTGTCATACCCTTGAGAGGTCATTTACCAAATCCTTATCTCACCACACCCACTTCTGTGAGAAGGTTTATTTGGTGCTAAGGGAAGCAGTTTGGGAAGGAACCAATGGTGATTGGTTGATGCTATGGGCTATAGTGGAATCCGGTAAGCTAGTAAAGAAAAAGGTTCGGCGCAACCTCGTTGGAGCAGGAAGCTTGGAGGGCTTAGGTACCTGGGTAGATTAGGCTTGGAGGGTCTATTGTTGTTCATGTATCCCAACTACATTTTCTAGTGGATTATTGACCGCTTAGAGGGCGGCGGAGAGGTTTTACGCCGAGGGCTTCGGTTTCCTCTTCGATAACACATCGCGTGTTGTCTTTGTGTTTGCATCTCTCTTCCCTTTATCTTTACCATCTAATTACTGTTGTGTTTGTGATTATTTATGGTTTAAATTGTTTATCAATTCTGTTATAAGCTTGTTATCATTTTCCGCACATACGTTGTTTGATATATTGCTTGAATTGGTATTTTTTTAATTGGGGGACTAAACGTTCAAGGGTGTTCCATACCCATATTGAACTTTCAATTGGTATCAGAGCCAAGGTCATAGGTTCGAGTCGTTGGAGCCGCATTGTGAGGGAGGGATTGTGAGGGATTTCACAATTCGCTCCAATACCAATGGGCTTGGTCTGCGATCGAATGCTATAAAAGATTTGTGCCCCCTCATCCTTCACCAATTGGTGGTTGGATGGATTGGTAAGGCATACAGTCCGACAAGTGGTATCAGAGCGGGTGCACTCTTTGTGGTTTGATTACCTGAGTGCGATCCTAGACCCCTTGGCTATGGATGCAGCTGTAAAAAGGGTCATGCTGAACTGTGGTTTAAGTGTTTGTGATAATGACTCTATGAGTATGTTTGAAGGATATTCTAAAAATGAACTCTTAGAGCTAATTAAATCCAGGAAACATGCTAGGATGTTCATTCACTTGCTAAAATACTTTGAAAATAAGAACCACATTCTACACAATAGTCTATGTGAGTCTAATTCTTTGATTGAGAAATACAAAAGAAGAAATAGAACATTGTGTGAAAAGGTTGATAATCTGAAAAAGAAAATTCAATCTAGAAAAAGCATGGAAAATAACAATGAATTTTTGTTTGATGGTCAAGAATGCTTGTCTCATGCTTGTATGTTTGTGCACACCTCATTGAAGGTATTTAACTCATGCTTGTGGTACCTTGATAGTGGATGTTCTCGTCATATGACAGGAGATAAATCATTGTTTAAGACTCTCAAAGAGAAAGCATGTGACTGTGTGACTTTTGGTGATGGGAGTCATGCTCAAGTTCTCGGGAAAGGAACGGTTGAAATACCGGGATTACCTCTACTGAAAGAAGTGCTATACATCAAAGGATTGAAGGCAAATCTCTTAAGAATTACTCAAATATGTGATGAAGAGTTCCTTGTCCAATTCTCGAAGAAGGGGTGCATAATCATTGATGAAAAAGGGATTCAAGTCTTGGAGGGAAATAAGACTACTGATAATTGCTATGGAGTAGTTCCTACGGCACCTATTTCGTGTAGAAGTGCTCGTGTTGATATGCTGAAACTTTGGCATCACAGGTTTGGACATGCAAACTTCAAACAAGTATGTAAAGTCTCTAAACTTGAGGTAGTTGAGGGACTTCCAAAGTTTGGAAAGGTGGAGAAGACTATATGTGGAGCATGTCAAATGGGGAAACAAACAAAAGCAAACCATCACAAGGTGAATGTGATTGCTACCTCACGGTGTTTGGAACTTCTTCACGTTGATCTAATGGGGCCTACAAGAACTGAAAGCCTAGGAGGAAAGAGATACATTATGGTGGTAGTTGATGATTTCTCAAGGTACTCTTGGGTGGAATTCCTTAGAGAGAAATCCGAAGCATGTGATAAAATGCAAAGATTATGCAAGAGACTGCAGAATGAAAAAAGGAGTTCCCATAGTCAAAATCAGAAGTGATCATGGGAAGGAATTCGAGAATGCTAAATTTGAATCGTTTTGTGAAGAGCATGGTATCAAGAAGGAATTTTCAACTCCAAAGACTCCACAACAAAATGGGGTGGTTGAAAGAAAGAACCGGGTGATCCAAGAGATGGCTAGAGTCATGCTACTCAACAAAAACATACCTCAAAGGTTTTGGGCTGAAGCTGTGAACACATCTTGTCACATTTGTAACAGAATCTATTTTCGAGCAAGGACAAAGAAGACGTCATATGAAATATGGAGAGAAAAGAAACCCAAGGTGAAGTATTTCAGAGTATTTGGGAGCACATGCTACATTCTAAATGACAGGGAAAATCCGGGAAAATTTGATGCTAAGAGTGATGAAGGAATACTCCTAGGATACTCTACAAATAGCCGAGCTTATAGAGTGTACAACAAGCGTACTAAGACGGTGATGGAGTCAATCAATGTGGTCATAGACGACACCATATCTGAAAAGGAAATTGAGGATGATGGAAAGGGGCTCAAACTCAAAGAGAATGAGGATGATGATGATATGCCTCTAAGTGATGATGTTGAGAAAGTAACACCCGGAAAGGAGTCTACACCTTCTATATCAAGAAGAGAGACTAGATCAACACAAGAAGTCTCAAGTCCACTCACTCCTCCAGAAGTTCAAACCCCAATTTCTCGTGATGAGGAACTCTCAACTATCAAGAAACCTTCATCAATAGTGACTCTAAATCACCCATCAAGTAATATTATTGGGGATGTGAACGAGGGACTTCGTTTGAGAAAATGGCCAAAGTATACTGCTAACCATGTAACATACAACTGCTATCTTGCTCAATTTGAACCTAAAAAGGTAGAAGAAGCACTGAAAGATGAGAATTGGGTAGAGTCTATGCACCAGGAGCTACACCAATTTGTTAGAAATGATGTGTGGGAATTGGTTCCAAGGCTTGAAGATACACATGTGATCGGCACCAAGTGGATTTTTAAGAACAAAACAGATGAAGATGGTGAAGTTATCCAAAATAAGTCTAGATTGGTGGCTCAAGGGTATACTCAGGTGGAAGGCATAGATTTTGATGAATCATTTGCTCCGGTAGCAAGACTAGAGTCCATTCGAATTCTCTTATCCATAGCATGCATCATGGATTTCAAGTTTTACCAAATGGATGTAAAGAGTGCCTTCTTAAACGGCTTTCTCAATGAAGAAGTCTTCGTTGAACAACCAAAGGGGTTTGAAGATCCTCACTTCCCGGGTCATGTACTAAGATTGAAGAAAGCTTTGTATGGGTTGAAGCAAGCGCCAAGAGCATGGTATGATCGTCTCACTACTTACCTATTGGATCGTGGGTTCACAAGAGGTCAGCTGTGAAAGGAGGTAGCAGCAAAGGGAAGGAACCTGTCATTGAAATTGATGACTTCTTTCCTAAACCAAAACGGGCTCCTTCCTAATCTGGTGTGTTCGATCCCAACAAGTTTCGATCGTATGCTGCCTTTCAGACTCATGAAAATTATTTCAAAAAGGCTACACCTCTGATTGAAAGAGTCTTTGACCAACATTCCTCAATGGTTTACACGCAAGGATTGGAATTATCTCCTCTTTGACCTTGATGATGCATATGAAAATCTGGTAAAAGAGTTTTATGCCAATGCAATTGTTGAAGGAGACGAACTTAAGTGCTGGGTTCGAGGAAAAAGTTTCTCGGTCTCTCCCGCATACCTAGCAGAGATTCTGCACATCAACAGGCCAATACTTGGGGTCTCACCGGTCTATGATGATCTACATCCAGATGAGGAATTACTTAAAGCAGTTCTTGGGGACAATCTGGATTTTTCCTCAAATGGGAACTCAGTCAGTGTTTCATCTCTTCCTCCAAAATTGAGGGTGCTTACGATCATCATGTTTCACAACCTGTATCCCCTATCCAGCATAGGGTATATGAACCTCGGGTGTGCACTGTTTCTTCATGATCTGATTTCTGATGTCGAGATTGACATCTGTGCTCATATCTTTCATATCCTTCGCAAAACTGTTCTACGAACAGAATCAAGGATGTGCATTCCTTTTTGCTGTCTCATCTCACGGATTCTGAAGCGTAAAGGGCTCCATCCGTCTGAGAATGAATTTCCCTGCACAAAACCATGTCCAATCAACATGCGCACATTCAATGCTAGCATTGGTCATAGCAAGAAAGGAATCAAAACAGAAGCTTCCGCGTCCCACAGTGGTTCGCGCTCCAGTTCATTCCCCGCCGATGAGAAGCTAATCTCTATTGTAGCATCAGTTCATGAACTGAGTTCAAAGATGTCCGGCCTTACTTCCATCTTGCACCATCTCAACATTCGATGGGATACGAAGTTCACTTCAATTCAAACTCAATTGGATGAAATTCAAAGAAAGCTAGAAGATAATGAAGACTAGCTATTCCATGACAAAAAGGGGGAGATGCTGTTGGTAGGGGGAGAGCTCAATGAAAGGGGGAGATTTCAGCTAACAGACTTTTGTTTACTGCTTTTGACTATCTTTAGCTTTTATCATACTTTTTGTATCCATCTTATAATATTCAGTACTTTATGGTTTGGTTTGTACCCATGTTGCTTCTGTAAGCTTTAAGGGTTTGTTTCTTTTCATGTTTGTAGGCCTTTGTGGTTTGTGCCATGCTTTATGCAACCTTTGTGCTTTGTTAAAATCAGTACTTCCAACTAAATGTCTTGCATTTTCTTCTAAGTACTGTCACTCTTGTGCCCTTGTAGGATTTTTCCTAGATGCACATACTTCATGTACTGTGCAATGGTTGAGTGTTGGTCATTCAAGCAATTTACCTTGTGTTTATCATCTTGAATGTCCGGATGTTCATTCCAAGTGTGAATGAGCATTGTGATCACTTGGTTATAGTGATTACCTGTTTTGGTCTTGCCATGGTTTATTGCTTTATTCCATTGTGCATGATCGCATTGTGCTTGCTCCATATGCATTACAAGTTTCTGTATACAATGAACTTATTGTGTTGTTGTGTTTCAGGAGTTACTTGTTCTTATGGTTCTAAAGCTTCGCAGAATCTAGAGTTAGGTGTGAGTGAGTTTTCCAACTGTTCCCAACTCACGTGTTAAGTCTAGAGTTTGTTTTAGGGTTTTGTCACGGAATAGCCAAAGGGGGAGATTGTAAGGTTGAAATTTATCAACCATTTTGTTGGCTTTATTCCGTGCCAATTTGCTTGTAATTTAAGCACTTAGTAACCCTGTATTTAGGTGGGATTATTGTAAAGGTAGTGTGTGAGAAGATGTGAAGAAAAGCTCAAGTATGTGCAAAGAAGCAGAGCTTCGCGGCTAGGACTCGCGGGTGGCTCGCGGCTGCAAGTCGCCAACTTCAGGCACGTGAGATGCACGCAGGGAAGCTGAAGGGTCGTGCCAGCTGTCGCACTACAGGACAAAAGTTCCAGGCTGGCCAGGCCATTACGTCACGACTTGATTTCACGACTTGGACAAGCCGCGAGACCAAGTCGCCAATTTACCCTGTTTGGCAAAAAACTGTCTCTTCGTATTCTTTTCTCACCTCACTATATATAGACCCTTATACCCACTAAATTGAGAGAGCTTCCAGAGAGAATTTCGTGAGAGAAAACCCTAGAGAAAAACAAGATTGCCTCATCCCCAATCTTCATCTAAGAGACTCTACAAATTCCTCTACTCTCTTCCTCTCCATTGTCATACCCTTGAGAGGTCATTTACCAAATCCTTATCTCACCACACCCACGTCTGTGAGAATGTTTATTTGGTGCTAAGGGAAGCAGTTTGGGAAGGAACCAATGGTGATTGGTTGATGCTATGGGCTATAGCGGAATCTAGTAAGCTAGAAAAGAAAAAGGTTCAACACAACCTCGTTGGAGCAGGAAGCTTGGAGGGCTTAGGTACCTGGGTAGATTAGGATTGGAGGGTCTATTGTTGTTCATGTATCCCAACTACATTTTCTAGTAGATTATTGACCGCTTGGAGGGTGGTGGAGAGATTTTACGCAGAGGGCTTCGGTTTTCTCTTCGATAACACATCGCGTGTTGTCTGTGTTTGCATCTCTCTTCCCTTTATCTTTACCATCTAATTACTACTGTGTTTGTGATTATTTATGGTTTAGATTGTTTATCAATTATGTTATAAGCTTGTTATCATTTTCCGCACATACGTTGTTTGATATATTGCTTGAATTGGTATTTTTGTAATTGGGGGTCTAAACGTTCAAGGGTGTTCCATACCCATATTGAACTTTCACCAATTACTGGCGACTTTGGAGGGGATGGAGGCAAGTTGAGTTTGCCATTGCCATTTGACTGCTGGAGTTTAAGCAATATGAAAGGTAGAAAAAGAGAGAAGAAAAATAGCAAACTGTGTCAACCTATGTGGCTTTTGCCACCATTGCTGTGACTGTAGTGATAGGAAAGCCATTCCTAGTTTCATTTCACCACATGAAAGTAACAAAGTTGTCTTCAATCTTATAGCAACCCTAACAGTCACAAACTTCGACATTTTGACAACATGATTCATGAATTTCAAATGGATTAGACATGGACAATCAAAGAGTATACACTCGTAGTAATCCTCTCAAATTTGGGAATGTATTACTGTCACACCCCAAACCCCAAAGGGTCCAAAGCATGAGAAAGACGTCTCAAAGTACCTGTAGATTTTTCCTTTTTGACAATCCAATCCACAAAAATCTTATCAAGTACCAACATCAAGAATTATCATAATAATTCCATTGAATATACTTTCAAAGTAAGTCAAAGCTCTAAGCAATAATTACAAGAACCATTGGCCACAAAAGAATAGAAGTCTGAATAAATAATTACATATCATCAGCTTGTCCCATCAGTGGGAATAACGTCACAACCACTATAATATACAAAAGAATGAGTCAAGCCTATTCTAAGATGTACATCATCTAATATCTCCATTACAAAAGTTCAGCCTCCATCAGTAGTTAGTCTAACTACTGTTAGCCACCAAAAAGCTGTCTCAAAAGACTGTTGTCTACTCTGAAAAGTTTATAAAATAATGAGATGAAACAGAGCCCAGTAAGTTACATAATTAATGGAGGTGGGGGAAATGCAAGTTTCATGATAATGAACATTTTGCAAAACATGTTATAATTTGGGAATTTCGATTTAATTTATGCAAAAACAATTTCATTAACCACATGACAAGAATGATAGGAATAGTTTAGTACCAAGCTTCCAAAAATAACTATGAACTACATTCCATTCACTGTGAGCTATATAAATATCCAATACCATTTCAAAACTAGAAAACCTCACCCAAGATGCAACAAGGACCAACAAGGACAGAGATATCACCTAGACATCATACCACCACAAACAAGTTAGAGTCCAAACACACTAGCATGATATGTACCTCTTTTGGCATGTGGTCTATTGGCCCTGCCAAGCCTCACCCACACCCTCAAGGATTTACCTATCCCCTCCATGGGCAGCAGGGGATAACACATCATATAGTACCTCTTTTGCAAGTGGTCTCTTGGCCTTACCTAGCCTCACCCACACACTCAAAAATTTACCTCATCCCTCAATGGGCAACAAGAAATGACGTGTCGCATAGTATCCCTTTTGCATGTGGTCTTTTGGCCCTATAGGCAGCGGCCTCACCCACACACTTAAGGATTTACTCGTGTCATGCAAAGTGTGAGTCTACAACTTGGCTTGTTGTCACCAAGAAGGGGTAATCACCAACATCATAGCACAAGGGCAAAGCCACATCAAAAGCTCACAAGATCAATGTATTCAAATACATAGTTTACTTACAAGTAGTTTTATAAGGTATTACAACAACCAAATATCCACAATATTTTCAAAAGTATTTCTTGTCAAAAATGTTTTGCATCAATATTTCCCAAATAATACAAGACAAGATAAATAAGCACCTTTTAGTTTCCAATATACCATAAAGTTCATGAATTCCTTATCATAGGATTAAGTCAAAGATGCTCATATTTTCCATATCAACAATTAATGCATTTCCCCAAATGCAATACCAAGTATGATGCATTTTCATATATAATCATATATGTATATTAAGGTTACGACACGATAGTTTTTAGGAAAAATATATTTTCCACAGGTAGTTTCCAAAAGCGTGTCTAACCCAAAAACAACATTCATGCAACATGGTTATTTTTCAAAAATCCCATTAAAAAGCTACTTACCTTGCAACCCATAAAAAGGTCTAATTTTCCAAGCTCCAAATAGATTAGCTAAAACCTAAATAATACCAAGCAAACCTATCACAATAAGCACAAAACTTGAAATTGTATCTAGTTACACATTAGGAATTGCCAAATAAGCACTAAATTAGGCAAGCCTAGATTTAGCCTCACAAATAATATTTTCCACTTCCAAAGTTTCTCAACCAATTACTTTACAAGGCATAGACTCTCATTATACTAATGAATCATTCAAGACATTATCTCTAACATCAAAACCTCAATAATTTATGAGTAGTTTCCACAAGATTTTCACAACATCATCAAGAGACCCATGACACCAAAATCACAATATCCTTAAAAAAAACAATTTAAATCTTTACTAGCTCCAAATAAACCATAAAAATGATATTCACCATTTATTTCACATAACATACCTCAAAACCCCTAAATTTTCACCATTCATAAACCTTAGTTAGCCACCACTAGTAAAACCATAAACCCACTCATCAAATTCGTCCACCAAATCAAAAATCCATATACAAAATTACAAGAATATCACCCAAGAAGCTCATAAATCTCAAGAACATCATTATTAAAGCTTGGGTAAAATAACCTCAAACAAGAACATAACACCCATCAAAAGAGATTAGAACTTTTACCTCAAATAACTTATGTGAAGGTGTGATGTTCTTGAGGCTTTTCCAGTGATCTTGCCAGAAAAATGGTGGAGGTGATGATGAGGAGTGTACCGGTGGGAGAGGAGGGTGTGTGTGTGTTGTGTTGAGTGAAAATGAAAAAAGAAAAGAAGAACAAGAATGAGAGTGCCAGCCAAATAGAGAAAAGAGAGAAATGTGAGATATGTGGTGAGGGAGGATGGGTTAGGTGGGGCACGTGTGGGGCAAAAAGAAATCTGACTTTTTTTTTTTTTTTTTCCATTGGGCTGGGCTATTACAATTACAATTTATAAATCCAAAAAATGAGTAAAGCAACAAACACATGGAAAGATTTGAAAATGTTAGAGATATATTGGACATATTAGCCCAATGTAATAGGCATAAGCCCACTTCCTACTTATACTAATAGTCTAGGGTTTAGTCGTCTATATATACTCATGTTAGGGTTCATTATAACACAGGCTATTATACTACATTCTTATATAATAATAAAGATGTAGCCCTTAAGGGATTCCTCTGTAGACTTAGGCCAACAAGGCTGAACCACATAACTCTTGTGTCCTCAGTGTTCCTATTCTATACTTCCCCTTCCACATCCACTCTAAGATATACAACATGGTATAACACATCACGTTGCTAATATATTTAACATGGTATCAGAGCCAAACTTCATTTTTGGCATCAAACAAACATCTCTAAACAGCAAAGAAATTTCCCACGTGCATGACACAGATCCACCATAGTGTTGTTGCTTGCCCACAGATCTGGACTCCACGGCTTCACATAGCTCCCACAGAACCACTGTTGCTATCTCGCCACCATGTCTCTGATCTCTCAAGCATGTTGTGCCTCCCATATTAGATCTGTGCAAAGCAAGCCTTCGCCTGACAAATCCAATCATACAGATGTGCTCCATGACATACAACAAGAAAACCCAGAGGTCCGGCCTCCACCAAATGCCACAGGTGCCCCCACGCGTTACCGCTGTTTCGGTGGACTTCTCCACGCGCTGCCTCAGATTCCTCAGGAGCAAATCCTCCTCTAGTAACACGCATTACCTTGTCAACCTCGTAGCCCGCCAATCTGCCAATCTAGCGAAGTCCGAGCATCTATCTCACTCGGACGCGCCTACACATGCCCCTAGAGTTTTTACCATATGCCGTCACCGTTACACTCTAGCCACACGCCGAAAACTACATTGGCCTTATTATGACGTCATTAGATGATGTTAGCCCTAGCCACGTCAGCGAGTCTCCATGTCATCTTTGACTTTGACTCTGCTGACCTAGACCGACCTGACCCAGACTTCCGGATCTAACCCGTGGACCTTTACTGTTGCTAGCCATTGACTTTGACTGCCCTTTGACTTTTGCTTAGTGTTGACCTTAAGTTGACTTTGACTTCTTGCGTTAACCATTGACCAAAAGTCAAATTTTAGAAAAGGCTTATTGTAAAGTTGTGATTTACAACTATATTTTATGTTGGCTTTATTCCATGACAAAAAGTGTTGTAATTGTTTTAATTTTGTTCGTTGTATTTTGTGAGATTTTACTGTATTGGGTTTAGTATTAAGTTGGTGAAAATTCAAGCTTAATTGAAGATCAAGTGGATTTCGCGAGAAGCTAACCCGCGAAGTAGCCTCATGAAAAACATATGACTGGAAGCTGAAGAGTCGTGCCAGGCTATAAGTTTCGCGAGTGTCTCGCAGGTAAGGCCTTCCCGCGAGGTAGTCGCGAAACATTCTGCCTGGAGAATTTTTTTAAGTGTGACTTTCTTACCCTTCACCCATACTATATATATACCCTTATTACCCACAAATTGTAAAAAGGTCATTCAGAGAGAAAAAACCCTAGATAGATTTTCTACAACACGCATACCCATCTTTTAGAGAGAGAGAGCTTCTTATCCTTAGTGAGAAATCATTGTAGCCTCTTCTCCTTCCCTCTCCCATTGTCATACCTTGAGAGGAGATTTGTACCCAAACACAACCCACATATTTTCAGAGTGTAGTGAGTGTTTTGGAGCTTGGGAAGCTTTGGGGATTTGCCAAAAGAAGCCGGTGAGGCTTGGCAGATGCAATCGGGTGTATTGCGGGATCCGGAAAGCTAGACAAGACACAGTTCCAAGAAGCCTTATTGGAGTAGGAACTTGGAGGGCTTAGGTATATTGGGTAGATTAGGCTTGGAGGGTCTCTTGCTATTCGTGTATCCCAACTTATTGTCTAGTTGATCGATTTACTGCTTGGAGGGCGACGGAGAGGTTTTTCGCCGAGTTCTTCGATAACACATCGCCGTATTATCTTGTGTTTGCATCTCTCTTTCCTTACTCTTGTGCTTTACTTTTATTATTGGTTGTTCAGGTTTATGCACTAGAGTAGTTATCGGTTTATTGCGCTTCACTTACTCTTGTTTCGCACTTAGATAAGTTAGAGTAAAAACAATATAGCTGTAATTTTTAATTGAGAGTCTAAACAGCTCTTGTGTTTTAACACATAATCGAGCTTTCACCTATTTTACTTAGTTTTTTATCGCATAGATTCAGATTTTGGACCCTGTTTCTTCATTTGAAGCTCCAAAATTGATCAATTGGCACATTCTTCACCGTGGTTTCTTCAAAGGCATTCTTCAAGGCATCTTCAAGGCATCTTTTCATACTTATCCAACCTCAAGCCTTTATCGAGCTTCCGCCTTGAGTTTGAGGGAAGGTGTTAGAGATATATTAGACATATTAGCCCAATGCAATAGGCCCAAACCTGCTCCTACTTGTACTAGTAGTCTAGGATTTAGTTGCCTATATATACTCATGTTAGGGTTTATTGTAACACAGAATATTGTACTACACTCTTACACAATAATAAAGATGTAGCCCTTAAGAAATTCCTCCGTGGACATAGGCCGACAAGGCTAAACCACGTAATCCTCGTATTCTTAGTGTTCCTATTTTATGCTTCCCTTTCCGCATTTACTCTAACATATACAACATAGTATAACACATTGCGTTGCTAATATATTTAATAGAAAAATAGTCAGATGCAAGGTTATGAATGCGAAACACGTGTAGGCTTGTAGAAGTTTAAACCTACTGTTAGGTTCTAAAGATTTAGGATTTTATGTATTTAGAACTCTAATGTGTAATGTTGGCAAACCATGATCAAAACAATGTGTTTAGTCTTGTTTAGGCTTGCTCAAAGTTGATAAAATATTGTAAAGTTGGAATCGAGTGACTGTAGATGCATTGGGGCATTTCGGTCTGGCTCGATCGATCGAGCCTTTCCTTCGATCGATCGAATCACGGACCAGATGCGTTTTCTGCAGTTTTTCCAACTCAGCCCTAGCTCATTAAACGTTTTGGGTTTTCTGTTTTTACCCTAGGTATATAAAGAAAAACCCTAGCCACGTTTTTAGTGTTGCTCCAGTTGAGTTGTTGCTCATACATTGCTGTTTTGTGTAAATCTCTTGTGAGATCTAGAGGAGCTTTCCTTTACACAAAGCTTAGGGTTTTCAAGGTAGAGATTACTTCAACATCTTGATGGTCAACTCGGTTGCTATCATTAAAGCTTAAAGAATATCAAGCGTGGGTGCTTGTAGCTGATTGAAGAGTCCAAGAAAGAAGGAGTCCGTGGATTCGGAGCTTGCACGTGGTCGTGTCAGTAAGTTCTACTGGTGGGTAGCATTAGGAAGTCGAGCGGGGAGCTTGTAGTCCTTTTGTATGAACTTCGATTCTTTCATAGTGGATTCAGGTTTGCCTTGAGGATCGGTGGGTCAAATCCTCCCCAGGTTTTTATCGTGTGGTTTCCTGGATGATCATATCATTGTGTTATTTATTATTCTGCTGCTTTATTCTTTTGATATGATTATTTGATTGCTTTAACCTAGAATTGCATAATTTGACTAAGTAACAACTTGGCTAATTAATCTAGGCTAACCAATCTGGTTGTTTTTAAGGGGTCTAAAACTGTTCAAGTGGTATCAGAGCAAGTAGCTCTTTTGTTAGAGATTTTTTATCTCTGAGCTGATCCTTGACCCCTGTTGTCATGGATTCTTGGAAAATCTTTTTGATTATTTGTCAACTTGTCTACTTGTTGTCTTTGCCTTTTGTTGTTTTTGTTAAATCTTTCCTTAAGTATCTTGGCATAATCACATGTGATAAGAATTATGTATGTTATACTGCTTTAACCGCCTTAAAGGCACGTGATTCTTGTCTTTGGTATTTGGATAGTGGTTGTTCCAGGCACATGACAGGAAATAAAGGTTTATTCAAAACACTCTTTGAAGGAAAGATTGGGACAGTCACTTTTGGAGATGGAAGTAAATCTGTGATCAGAGGCATTGGTACTGTGGACATTCCAGGATTGCCAGTGTTTGAAGATGTTTGGTATGTTGATGGATTGAAGGCCAATTTACTCAGCATAAGTCAGATTTGCGACAATGGATTAAATGTTCTTTTCACCAAGTATGAGTGTGAGATACTTGATGGAGGAGGTGACTGTATGTGTGTTGGTGTAAGGACAGCTGACAATTGTTATGGCATAACACCAAGGGTAAACAACAAGTGCTTTAGTGCAAAGATTGATCCAGTTGATTTGTGGCATCAACGGTTGGGATATGCCAGTCATAAGCAGTTGGAGAAGATTTCCAAGTGTGAGGCCGTTATCGGTTTACCTAGGTTTGAGAAGATAGATAAGTGCATTTGTGGACCATGTCAGATAGGTAAACAAGTAAAATCCAAGCATCCGTCTGTGACTAGTGTTCAAACTTCAAGACCTTTAGAGTTATTACACATTGATCTCATGGGTCCTGCCAGAGTTCAAAGTTTGGGTGGAAAGAAGTATATTCTAGTTGTTGTGGATGACTTTACTAGATATACTTGGGTTGTGCTTTTGAAGGATAAAGCTGAGGCTCCTGAGAAGATGATACATTTGTGCAAGAAATTGCAGGTTGAGAAAGATACTGTGATAGCCAGAATCAGAAGTGATCATGGAAGAGAATTTGAGAATACCAAGCTGGCTACCTTCTGCAATGATCAAGGCACTCACCAAGAGTTCTCATCACCCAAGACACCTCAACAAAATGGGATTGTGGAAAGGAAAAAACAGGGTTGTTCAGGAGATGGCACGAGTCATGCTACACAACAAAAAGTTGCCAAAGTCCTTCTGGGGAGAAGCAGTCAACACTGCTTGCCATACACTCAACCGGGTGTATTTTAGACCTAACTCCAAGAAAACTCCCTATGAACTCTGGAGAGGGAAGAAACCTGTTGTCAAATATTTCAGGATATTTGGCAGTGACTGTTACATTCTACGTGATAGAGAAAACCTAGAAAAGTTTGATGCAAAAAGTGACAAAGGATACTTTCTAGGATACTCTTCCACCAGTAGAGCTTATAGAGTGTACAATCTAAGAACCAAAACAGTCATGGAATCTTCAAATGTTGTGATAAATGATGAAGTGTGTTCAGAAGCATCTTCAGAAAGCACTGTTCCTGCTCAAGATAAGTCTTTTGAAGTTGATGATTCTCTTCCTACTGAGTATGTTGTGAAACATAGTGAGGAAGAGCTGTTGGTGTTGAATGATACAGTCTCAGTACCATCGAGTTCAGAACCATCCACTCCGGTACATGACACTCGACAGGTACAAAATGAGCTCAGTCCTCCATCTGAACAGAAAGGTACCACAACATCTCTTGTTAAACGTCCATCCTCTAGAGTGAGATTGAATCATCCTTCCACAAATATATTGGGTAGTCTGAATGATAACATAAGATTGAGATCAAAAGCCTTGAATGTGATCACTCACTCATGTTATCTGTCCCAATTTGAACCGAAGAAGGTAGATGAAGCACTTCAAGATGCTGATTGGGTAAATTCCATGCATGAAGAACTTCATCAATTCGTTCGGAATGATGTGTGGTAATTAGTCCCTAGGCCGGACAGTGTAAATGTGATTGGAACTAAATGGATCTTTAAGAAAAGTCAGATGAACATGGCACTGTGATCAAAAACAAATCAAGACTTGTTGCACAAGGGTACACACAGGTGGAAGGAATTGACTTTGATGAGACCTTTGCACCAGTTGCAAGGTTGGAATCCATTCGGATACTGTTGGCAATAGCAAGTCATCTAAATTTCAAGTTGTATCAAATGGATGTCAAATGTGCTTTCTTAAATGGGATGTTACAAGAAGAGGTGTATGTTGAGCAACCTAAGGGATTTGTGGATCCTCACAGACCGGATGATGTCTACAAGTTGAAGAGAGCCCTCTATGGTTTGAAGCAAGCTCCTAGGGCTTGGTATGATAGATTGACTGCATATCTCACTGAGCATGGATTCAAAAGAGGATCTGCAGATATAACTCTCTTCATAAGAAAGGATAAGACTGGTTTTGTTGTAGCTCAAATTTATGTTGATGACATTGTTTTTGGTGCTACTAATGATTCTCTTGCTCATTCTTTTGCAGATGAAATGAAGGCGATGTTTGAAATGAGCATGGTTGGTGAACTGACTTACTTTTTGGGATTGCAGGTAAAGCAAACAGAGTCCGGAATCTACATCAATCAAGCTAAATATGCAAGGAATTTAGTCAAAAGATTTGGACTGGACAAAGCTGCTCATGCTAGAACACCAATGGCTGCAAATGCAAAATTAACAATAGATTCATCAGGTGAGTCTGTTGATATTACTTTGTATAGAAGCATGATTGGATGTCTTTTGTATTTAACTGCTAGTCGGCCTGATATCTCTTTTAGTGTTGGTGTTTGCTCTAGATTTCAGTCTAATCCTAAGGTTTCTCATTTAAATGCTGTTAAGAGAATTATTAAATATGTGAGTGGAACCTGTGATTATGGATTGTTTTATAGCAAAGAGTCAAATTTGTCTCTTGCTGGTTTTTCTGATTCTGATTGGGCTGGGAATGCTGATGATAGAAAAAGCACCACTGGGGGGTGTTTTTATGTTGGAGCCAATCTTGTGGCTTGGATGAGTAAGAAACAAAATTCTGTTTCTTTATCCACTGCTGAGGCAGAATATATTGCTGCTGGGAGTTGCTGTTCTCAACTCCTTTGGATGAAAAAGCTTTTGAGTGATTATGGGATTCCTCAAGACACCATGGTTGTCTATTGTGATAATTCTAGTGCTATAGATATATCTAAAAATCCTGTTCAGCACTCTAAGACCAAGCACATTGAACTTAGATATCACTTCATTAGGGATTTGGTTGAAAAGAAAATTGTTGTTCTCAAGTATATCCCTGCTGATCGTCAAAACGCTGACATCTTTACCAAACCTCTTGATGGAAGTAAGTTTGAGACACTTCGTCAAGTGATTGGTGTTCTTCGGTGTCCCTAAGTTGTTTTTGGCTTTCTTGGTCCTTGTGCTTCATTGCTCATTCCTTTGTGACCATTGTTCTTTGGTATTTGTGTTTTTTTTTTTTTTCTTTCTAGGATTTGCATTGCATTACATTCATGCATTTCATTCTAGGATTTATTTGTTTTCTCTTATTATTAATATAAAAAAAAAATGGAAAAGAGAAAAGGAGAAAGCAAAAATATGTTTGACATTATGTTTCTTGGTTTTTGAAAACAAGGTTGGTCAATTTATTTACACATAACATGTCTTATGTACCTTGTTTAGCTTTGATGAGCTTTTATATTGCACTTTACTAGTTGAAACTTTGTAGTGCATGTTGTGTGGGAAAGATGTTTATGGTGTTTATCATTTTGTCTTCATCTTGAAGTCACATGTTATTTGATTGTCGGACTTGATCCTTTTGAGAAAGGCATAAATAACCATCTCCCCACTGTTCACTAGCCAATCATGAACACCTTAGTGCATATCATAAGATTTTGTGCTCGAGAAAGTGTAGCACATGCACAAAAAGAACATAAGGTGTAGCCTCTTTAAATGCTTAATGCTTAAAATTGGTGTGTACTATTAGGCTTGATGCCAATTCACTTAATTTAAACTGGTGTGTACCATTAGGCTTGATGTCAAATTTCACCTAAATAATGGGGCAAAATTCAAGAAACTTACATGATTGCAAGCTTATGTTCTAGGAGATGTGGGAGTTATAGGATGGAACTCTTTAGGTGATAGTCTCTTTTGAATTCTATGTGATGAATTTTGTAGACTTTGTGATTGATTGCTATTCACATATCACCTCACATGTATCTCAAAGTTTTTGCTAGTTGCACACACTACACAAGTTACTCTTTGCTAAACTTTGTACATGTTATTGTGTGTGTTTTTGGTCTGACCAACCAAGTTTGAAAATACTTTGAGAATTATGCAAAACATTTTTTTTTGCTTGGGAATTTAAAGGAAGAATGGCTGAAATTTTCTTTGAAGAAACTGGGATTAAAAATTGGGTTTTTGAAAAAGCATTCCATCTTATACTCATGCATTTTGTTTCAATAAGTTTAATGCTTTGAGGAGTTGTTTTAAAAATATGGTTTGTGATTTTCAAAACTGTGTTTTTTCTCAAAACTTTTGTGAGCCTCTGCCCAGTTCGATCGATCCATTCTGATTTTCGATCGATCGAAAAAGTGCTTTAATTTGTCTCAAAATGACTGATTGATTCGATCGATCGAATGTGATTTTCGATCAATCGAAATTCGCGAATCAGGTTTTTTAAAACAGTGTTCTTGACTATTTCAAACACTTTTTCAAAAGTTTTCTTTAAACTTTTTCTTCTCTCTCCGACGAGGCAGTCTCCACAAGTCAAATTTTTGTCGTTTTCCTCCGAAATTTTTGCAAAATTTCTCTTTCCTCAAGCCGGTAAGTCTGTTTTGTACTTCCTTTTTGAGTTTATTTACATATTTCATGCATTTTTCATGCATTTTTGCTCAAATTTTCGAAACTTTTTCTTTTTGGGATTTGTGATGATTCAAACCTAATTTTGTGAAATTGATCAATGGGTTTTTGTGGGGACATGCTATAAACATGATCTTGATAGTTTAATTTGATCAATTTTGAGTTTTGTGAAAAATTTCAAATTCTAGGGTTTGTAATTTATCCGAATTGGGGATTTTGTTCAATTAAGGTTTAATTGATGAAATTGGCTTGTTGTATTGATGAAATTGGTTATTCTAATCTGTTTTCAACTTTGTGTAATGATCAATTCATCAATTTAATGCAAAATTTTCAAGTGGTTTTTCAAATTTTTTAGGGTTTTTGTTAGAAACTCTATGTTCGAGCCAATTTTGTGTAATTGAACTTAATTTTGAACTGTGTTTACTGCATTAGTTCATGCATCACAACATTGTTATTGTTCATGCATCATATAGATTTTTGTTCTATATTTCACTTTGTGTCTCTGTCCTTTCCTTAGCAATATGCCTAGGAAGACTAGAGCCCGTAGGACTGTTTCCTCATCTTCTCCTTCACCCCCTCCCTCCTTTGGCCGTGAGAAGTTTTCAAGTGAGAAAAACCAAGAGATTTATGAGAAGCTAAACGTTAGGAGAAAGATTTGGGCTGAGCGTTCTGTTCACTTAGATGAACTTGATCCTGCCATTAGGGCAAACTTTGAGCGTAGGGGCTAGTTACCCTTGGTGGATATTTCTGATCCTCCTCCACCTTCTGCCTTGATTAGAGAGTTTTTTTCGAACATCTCTATCCGCATCTATGATTCTAACACTTTAGTCAAGAGTTGGATACGAGGCGTAGAGTATACCATTACTCCCAAAGCAGTGGCTGATGCTCTAGAGGTACCTTTGGTCCAGAATCCTGTCTATCCTTATGATATGTCTCCCGAGATTAGTGATGTCTTGTCTTACATCACTGGGACTTCTGTCCAGTGGGGTTCTGATCACCTCTGCTGAGCTTTCTGGGCTGCACTATCTTTTCTTTAGGATAGCTTGTCATTGTATCTGGCCCATATCTCATGTTCACACCATTCCTCTCGAGAGGTGTGTATTTCTGTACGCTCTGGTTACTGATGCTCCTATTAGTTTTCCCCATCTTTTTCTTCGTTCTTTGAACGATGTTTATAGGAGTTCATCTTCTGCTCATGCTCTTGTACATCCTATTTTCATTCATAGGATTCTCCTTTATCTTGATCTTGGTGGCTTCCCTTCCTCTGAGCCTGTTCATGTGATTGCTCCTATAGGTGCGTCTTTTCTTAGACAAAGGGCTGCTCATCTTCGAGCTAGCTCTAAACACCTTAGGTCTGAGCCTTCTGGGTCTGCACCTCCTCCCTCTTCTTCTACAGGTCCTGCTGGTGAGGCTGTTCCTGATCTTGATGCTGCTGCTGCTGATGTTCCTCCACCTCCTTCGACCGACTTTGATGTTCGTCGTACCTTGGAGACTGTCATGACCGTTCAGGCGGCTCATGGTCAGATTTTGGTGGACTTGTTGGATGAGATTCGTGCTCTGCGAGCCGACTTTGCGCATCTTCATTCGCCTTCACCACCTCCCTTTGATGATGACTTATGATTGCCCTTTGGCATTCCGTCACAAAAAGGGGGAGTAGAGTTTTGACTTGTAGAGGGGTTTTTGTAGTTAAGGGGAGATTCTTTTTTGTTCTTGAGGAGCTTGTGGAGTTTTATAGATTGTATCTAGGTGCTTCACTTTGTATATCATTTTTGGGATATTCATGTTAGGGGGAGTAACATTGATTGATATATTGATATACTTGATTTATATTTGATTCTTGTTGATTTGTGATTCACTGCTTATTGATTTATATTCATGAGTTGTTCATTGATATATGTCTTTATTTTGTGTTGTGTGAATCTTACAAGAATGTTATACATGTTTATATACTATTTTCTGTCACACATGCGTTTATGCATTTGTTGAGTATTTCAGGAATATACAGGTTAATTCAATTGAGCTGCTGTCTACACTTGCAATTGATGGATAGTAGTTAAGATTGAATTTTAGTCTTTATGAGCATTTGTTTTGTAAAGGGCTTTTTAATTGTAAACTTTGAGCTTATTGTTTGTGTTTTGTCACGGATTGCCAAAGGGGGAGTTTGTTAGGTTCTAAAGATTTAGGATTTTATGTATTTAGAACTCTAATGTGTAATGTTGGCAAACCATGATCAAAACAATGTGTTTAGTCTTGTTTAGGCTTGCTCAAAGTTGATAAAATATTGTAAAGTTGGAATCGAGTGACTGTAGATGCATTGGGGCATTTCGGTCTGGCTCGATCGATCGAGCCTTTCCTTCGATCGATCGAATCACAGACCAGATGCGTTTTCTGCAGTTTTTCCAACTCAGCCCTAGCTCATTAAACGTTTTGGGTTTTCTGTTTTTACCCTAGGTATATAAAGAAAAACCCTAGCCACGTTTTTAGTGTTGCTCCAGTTGAGTTGTTGCTCATACATTGCTGTTTTGTGTAAATCTCTTGTGAGATCTAGAGGAGCTTTCCTTTACACAAAGCTTAGGGTTTTCAAGGTAGAGATTACTTCAACATCTTGATGATCAACTCGGTTGCTATCATTGAAGCTTAAAGAATATCAAGCGTGGGTGCTTGTAGCTGATTGAAGAGTCCAAGAAAGAAGGAGTCCGTGGATTCGGAGCTTGCACGTGGTCGTGTCAGTAAGTTCTACTGGTGGGTAGCATTAGTGTTAGGTCACAATCTGAATGACCCCTTGTGATAAACCCTAATTAATTAATTAATTAGCCAAGTTGTTAATTAATCAATTAAGCATGCAATTGCGTGGAAGCACAAACAAATCAATACTAAATATGCAGCGGAAAATAAATAACACGGTGATTTGTTTACGAATGGGGAAAACCCTAACGGCAAAAACCCCACCGGGTGATTTTTAGGTCACCACTCCCGAAACTCCACTATTATCAAATCAAGCGGTTACAAGAAAGGAATCCCAAGTACCTTACCAACCTACAGTTGAACCCTTACCCCAATACCCAATTGGACTTGATCTGTAGTGACAATTTCCACCTTTGATGCACGGCTCCCAAGTACGTGACTAACCAATGCGCGGATCCCAGTACGCGACTTCAGAACACCAACTTGAGGAAGAATGGTTGGCTGCAAAGTTCTTCAGTTCATCCACGTGATGAATAGCAGGAAGATGCTTGGTTACAAAACCCTATGGTGCAAAGACACAGCAACTTCTTGATGAAGGATGAACTAGGTCAAGAACTTCGTCTGTTGATCACAATTTGCATAAACAGAGATTGCTCAATGATAATACAACTTGTGTCACCCAAAATGGCTCTTAAAATAATCCTTTTATATGTTTAGGGTTAGAAGAAAAGAAGTCCCAAAAACATATTCACGGATCCCAAGAAAATCAGATTTGGAATTCTGACTTTTTAAATCTCGACAGATAGCAGGTGTCGAGGTAGCTATCGAGAGGTGTCGAGCTTTAAAAACTTTGCACTTCAGCTTGCTTTTTCTTGGACAGACTTGATGACTTCAACACTTGACCTTGAAACATTGTTCCTTGAAGTATCAAAAACACCTAGATCTACCCAATTACAAGCAGAGTGCGTTTTGTCAAAGGATTAGCCAATTTACATAACTAAGTGACATATGTTCTTAAACAAGTTAAAACATATATGTCCTAACAATTAGGAAGTCGAGCGGGGAGCTTGTAGTCCTTTTGTATGAATTTCGATTCTTTCATAGTGGATTCAGGTTTGCCTTGAGGATCGGTGGGTCAAATCCTCCCCAGGTTTTTACCGTGTGGTTTCCTGGGTGATCATATCATTGTGTTATTTATTATTCTGCTGCTTTATTCTTTTGATATGATTATTTGATTGCTTTAACCTAGAATTGCATAATTTGACTAAGTAACAACTTGGCTAATTAATCTAGGCTAACCAATCTGGTTGTTTTTTAAGGGGTCTAAAACTGTTCACCTACATACCAAATTATGAAAATATAATTAAGTAGGTTTTGGCCACAAACGTTGTTTTCTGTAGCTCTTTAGACTTTGGAGACACATTTAAAGAATTGGAGGCACATGGACGTGACTGGTTTAGCATCAAATGCTGGGGTTTTACTGCTCAAGATTCCACGACACAAGCAAATGCGCTGTCAAGTCTTGATTCTTTAAGCTTGTCAATTACCATCTTTGATTAACATAATTAAACATCATGTGAATTGTATGACTGGAATTGTTAAAGCATACGTGAGATGAGAAAATATGGTATAGAACTTTTGCCAAAACTCTTCACATGAGAGTTGTGGAAAAATTGTGTAAGTTTCTGTGGTCTTATCATTGCTTGCAATCATAAGAGTCCATCTTCTTAAGACCTACATTGGGTGTGTTCTAGGTAATTCTAGATTTTTTTTTTTTTTTTTTTTTTTTTGAGAATCAGGTAATTCTAGATTTCATAAGTAGCAACAATAAGTTCCAATAGCAATTGATCTTTCTTTTCTATTTTTTTTGGGAAATAGTACAGAAGCATCTAATTCTTTACCTGACCGCTGGCCGTGACATTCTCACGCATTTCATAACTAAAGTTTCTCTTATCCTTCATGCAATTTCAATATATAACTTAGACCATCCGGAAATTTATTTTTATCCTGAAATTATTCAAGCATTAAAATATCTTCTAAGGTAATACAAGGAAAAGAGAAATAACAAACAACAACAACCATAACTTCTAATTGATTATATTTGGAAAGTAATTGGTACTTTGAGAAGTGAAAATTTCTTAAAAACTATTAAAACTCCATTTAGCTCAAATTTCTTTTACTTCATCATACACAGTTGAGAAAGAGATTCCAATAATTGACTTAACAAAACAAGATTAGGTTGAATTTTTCTTTCGAATAACAAGAATTTAGAAATTTCATTTTTGCTTTTTGATCATTCTCGATGCAATTTCAATACTGTTGGACCGTGAGATGTGTCATTCCACCTCAAAACCAATTGGTGATGAGGAAGACACACTCAAATTGTCACGCCCCGAACCCAACTATAAAAATAGGCACGTGACAACTGCCGCACGCTTATAAAGTAAGCACCTTACAAGTGTGCAAGGCATTCTTAGCAACTAAAATTTATCCTCAAAATTAAATCAAATAAATCCAAAATACCTCAACAAATTCTTTATGAATAGATCTCCAATAATTTAATAAGAACAAATCCAAACCTCATGTACATAATGCCAATTGGCCAATAAATATAAAACTACTAGAAGACCATCCAATCCCCAAAATCACTAAGCTTCTTTTCCCGCTCACAACACAATATCAAAACTCCCAAAACTTGTCATTCTTCATAATCTGAAATTGGAGGGGAAAAAGAGGGGTGAGCTGACAACTCAATAAGTAACCAAAATCCTAATAAGTTCTATCAAGCAATAGATCTGTAAAGTAATAAGATGTAATATGAGCCATCAAGAGTTATAATATGCTGTGGGTTTTAAAAAATAACTAAAGAAGTTTCATAGTCATAAAATAATAAGTTGCAAATAGATCACATACTTTAATCTTACAAATATATCATAGATGGTTTAGAAAGTAGTCAGTTTTTCATATATTAAAAGCAATTAACTTACAATAGGTTCTAAAAATACATAAGCAGTTTTAATGACTCAAAAATAGTTCAAATACTCAAACATTTTCAAAATCACATATGTAGTTTTAAGGACTCAAAATAGTTCAGATGTTCAAACGTAATTCATATTCTTAACAATCTTATGACTATGGTCACGCTATATCCCCGTGACTGGGCATCAGAGTACCAATGAATAACCCTCATTGGCTGGGTATCAGAGTACCAATGAATAACCCCCATTGGTTTAGGTATCAGAATATCAGAGTACCAATGAATAACCCCCATTGGCTGGGTATCAGAATACCAATGAACGACCCCCATTGGCTGGGTATTAGAGTATCAATGAACGACCCCCATTGGTTTGGGTATCAGAGTACCAATGAATAACCCCCATTGGCAGGGTATCAGAATAAATTCATAGTCAGATTGTTCATAATCATATATATGAAATCATAGTTTTTAACAAAAATATATCTTATTCAAATACATATATATATAATCATATATTCAATATTCAAATCTATTTGTGATATTTCTATAATTCTTTACTTTAAATCAATATAGCTAAAAAATAATTAAGTAAAATAAATCTTATGTTCAATGCTCATGTGTATTTGTGAAAATTCTTTATTCTTTACTTTAAATTAGTATAGCTAAAAACAATTAAATAAAATACATCATATATTCAGTAATCAGATATATTTGTGATAATTCTTTACTTGAAATCAGTAATATAATAGAAATAAAATTGTAACAACTGTAAACAATTTTTTAGTAGTTAAAATACACAAAATAAAACCAATTAGGATAAAGTTACTTATCTCAGCTAACTCACCACAAGGATCTTCTCCCTAACACTCTCTAAGATCCTTAGATATCACCTTAAGGGTGTAGTCAATCTTTCTCTACTTCAGTCTTTTGAGTAGTCTCTTCTCTCAAAATATCTTCCCATATACGTTGACTTAATAAGCTTATATAGCTAGGGTTTCAACCTTATTTTCTAAAAATCCCTTAAAAATATTTGTAGGGACCGGATTCGAGCGCTCTCCCCGGATTGAGAGAGTGGACCCAAGCCCAGCTAACCCTCCAATAAATTTATAGAGTATGGGCTCAAGAGCTAGGCCCTAGTAAAGAATGCAACGGCCATGCATGGTTGTTCGTGGATTGTGCTAAGCTAAACGTTGGTCGGAATGCCTAATAGGGCTCCTCGGACGGGTTTATAGAGGTTCAAGTTGTTCTTATTTCTTTCAAGTGAGGTTACAATGGTTGAGAGAAAATACTCTGCTACAGTATTCCTTTTTTCTCTGGTTTTCCGTCCGTCCCCTTCACAAGAGGGACTTTTTACATTATATACTTCTCTTTCAGTTGATCCTAGCCCTACATTTGTTGATCAACCCGGTTTCCACTTGAGAGCCTGTCCCATCAGCCGCATTCCCATACCTTCAGTGGGTTGCAGCGCCCCAGACGGCCCTGTTCAGAGGTCCTATCCTCATTAATGCGGCCAGGGCGTTAGTTGAGGGCATTTAATGTGGAGGTGACAGTTCACCTGGGACTTGTTCCTCCACCATGCTTCAATGTCCGGTGCTTGGTTCTTGCTATTTGCTCCTTGGATGCTTAGGGAGACTCCCCTTAAAGGTATGTTGTTTGCCCATTTTCTGACCTCGGTCTCCTGAGGATGTAACCATCCTCGGCAATGCTCCTTGGGCCCTGGGCTCTAAACTTTCGTCCTCGGACCTCGGACATTGGAGGCGTCCTCGGCGTGGGCCTCTGGGCCTGGTTTGGAATGGGCCGGGGTTGCTGACTTATTCTGGCCCCACAATATTAATTATAAAATTGACCCCATAAACAAATTTACTTAAATAGCCTTTCTTTTAATCTTTTTATTATTTTTTTTTCCGGGTATTACACAAATCTTTTATGACTTTCGACATCACACCATGCGGGCCTATTTTTAGAGTAGTTGTAGAGAGTCAAATTGTGATCCCCCAACAAACACATTCTGAAGAGTTGCTTTTGCATGTTGGCTTTTGATAGTTTTTTTCTTTTTTCTTTTTTTTTTAAATGTAGCTCTTTAGTTATATATATATATATATATATATATTTCAAGTCTTAACTCTTTAGGAGTTGAGTTGTAAAAAGATGTATAAAGATCACATGGAATCTTGGAATGTTTTGCTCATGCATTTGAAGATGTAAAAAATTTTAGACTACCACATCACCTAAATTCTTCGAATTACATATTTAAACAAATAAAAAATTCAGACATATTTAGTTTTATATACCAAAATAATTCTGTGAACCGTATGGCCTTAATTGTGAGGGTGTTTGCTACATGAGGGTGCATGTGCTTAAGTAAGTCCTATACATTATGTGTGTACTAAGTCGATCCTAATCTATAGAAGCAACTCGAAAAAACTCCAATAGCATTTAGTCTATTTTGGAAATATTACATCAATTCTTCTACAACCACATACTTTGACACACATCATGACATTCTCACCTATAATATCCATAAGTATAAGTATAAAGTGTTGGGAAATTTAGACCCCGGTTGATAGAATTAACAAGTTTTAAACCCAAGTTGTTAATTAGATTTATTATGAATAAAACTTGTTAAAACAAACAAACATCAATATCATGTCAATAATGAATGCAGCGGAAAAGTAAATAAGACAAGATATGATGACCCAGGAAAACCAATGAAACCAACTAGTTTCACAGTAAAAAACCTGGGGGGAAACCTCCCCGAAAAGCAATCCACTATAGTAAAGAGAAGTTTCAGATCTAGTACAAAACCTTTCTCCCTAGACTCTACAATCCCCGTAGATGAACTCACAGCAGAAACCTTCTACCGCTTCAGAACCTCTGAACTCTTCAATATATGAACGTCACCCTTTTTGTTGCACGGATCCCAATACGTGACTAACTCCTTTGCACGAATCCTAGTACGTGACTCACTCACCAACTTGAGGAAGAAGAATGTTGGCTGCAAAGTTCTTCACTTCATCAACAATGAAGATCAAGAAGCACTTGGTTACAAAACCCTAAGGCGCAAAGACGCAGTAGCTTCTTTCAGAGAGAATAAGGCATTGGTCACCTTTTGCTTATGTTCTCCTTGTATTCTCTTATGTGACGGCCTCTAAAATTAGCCTTATATAGGTCTAGGGCTGTGAGAAAAGAAACCTTACACAAATACAAAAGCTTGGCCCAAAACCAGAAATCTGAATTTCCGTAACCTCGACAGATAGCAGGTGTCGAGAAGGTGTCGAGGTTTAATGAATCTCAACAGATACAGCTATTGAGGAGGTGTCGAGAAGATGTCGAGGGGACAGAAACTTTCTCGATCGATCGACCAGCTATTGAGAAGCTATCGAGACTGTGATAAGAATTAGCTGAAGAGCTCGACAGATAGCCAGGTGTCGAGATAGCTATCGAGAAGGTGTCGAGCTTTAATGAAATTGCACTTCAGCTTGCTTTTTCTTGGACAGACTTGATGACTTCAACACTTGACCTTGAAATCTTGTTTCTTGAAGTATTAAAAACACCTAGAACTACCCAATTATAAGTAGAGTGCGTTTTGTCAGAAGGATTAGCCAATTTACATAAATAAGTGACATATGTTCTTAACAAGTGAAAACACATATGTCCTAACATAAATAACTCAGATTTTTGCCATCCTCCATTTGTTTTTAATAGCCTCATACATCCCCAAGTCTTATTTTATTCTGAAATATTCAAAGCTTTACCAACATTGATTGATATCTGCAAAACAAGAAAAAGAGAAATAACAAAACAACAACCATGACTTCTTCTTAATAGATTATATTTGGAGAGTACAAATTTGGTACTAGGAGAAGTGGAAATTTCCTATGAATAGTAATTCCATATGCCTCGGTCATATCTAGGTCCTTCATAACTTCACCACCAGGCAACTCCCAGTTGAAATGGTATAAAAGATTAGCGATCACATATTCAGCTGAAGCAATCCCAAATGTCATTCCTGGGCAACCCCGTCTCCCACCACCAAATGGGATGAAATGAAAGTCTTGACCCTTGAAATCATCTGAACTCTTCAAGAAACTCTCTGGGAGAAACTCTTCTGGTTGGTCCCATAATTTAGGGTCTGTTTGTATTGCCCATGCGTTTACATAAACTGTCATTTTTGAGGGAATATCATAACCCCCCAATTTAACATTGGTTGAAGTTTTACGAGGAACTAAAAGTGGAACTGGTGCATCTAGTCTCAAAGTTTCTTTAACGATACATTTCAAGTACTGCAAATGGGCGATATCAGTATCATCTAGTTTTGATTTATTTCCGATCACTCTTCTTACCTCTTCTTGAGCTTTCTTCATTATACTCAGATTACTCACTAGCTCTGCCATTGTCCATTCTATTGTTGTTGCAGTAGTTTCAGTTCCTCCAGTAAACATGTCCTGCAAATTATAAAAGCATTATCAACTTTGCCATGGACACAATCTTTTTATAACTTTTTGAGATGGTAATTGTAAGTAGTGAAAAATCAATTTTACCATAAACCACCACTATCACTTTTATTTTTTACCACTGACAACCTGCCACTTCATGATAAGTTGTTAAAATAGTTGTGGAATTAATTGTGTCCCCTCTACATTTTATTCAAACATATAGCTTTAGCCAGGTGTGTGTGATTGGATACACGGCTATAAATGAGAGAGAAATATACCAGTATGACTGCTTTGAGATTGTCTTGGGTAAGCTCAATTTCAAGCATGCCCTCCTTTTGAAGCTTGAGGAGAATGTGCAAAAAGTCTTTTTTATCATCATCCTCAGCCACATTCAGGATCTTATGCTCTTCAATCAATTGATCATGTAATGCATCCACCGCTCTTGAAGTTGCTTTCAAACTAGCAATCAAACCTGTTAAATTATCCATCCATCCTAAAGAAGGAAAGAAATCTCCAAAACTAAAAGCAGTACCTTGCATCGCCGTCCTTCTTGATAACTCTCCAAATGTGCTCTTACCATCTTTTACCTCAGTCTTTTTTCCAAAAACACGTCTAGAAGAAATATTTCTTGAAACAGCAAGCAACATGTCAGTTAGATTAACTGGACTTTTACTGAGACATGCATGTTGTATCTGATTCACAAGTAGTGTCACTTCTTCTTCCCTCACAAACTGAAACGATTGCACTCTTTTCAGGCTTAGAAGTTAAAGTAGAGTAACTTTTTTCACAAGTTTCCAGTAATCACCATAGGGTGCAAATCCCACATTTACACATCCATAAGTAAAGATATTGGCAGCTGTGGTTTTGGGTCTATTTGAGAATACAATATCATGGGTTTTCATTATTTCTCGAGCCATCTCTGCGGATGAAACCACAAGAGTTGGAACATGGCCCAAGTGCAAGAGCATTAGAGGGCCATACTTGATAGCACTCTAAGAGAGCAGTGAGGCAGTCTACCAAGCTGGTGGAGGTTGCCTGTTACAGGCAGTTTTGGAGGGGATGGAGGCAAGTTGAGTTTGCCTTTGCCATCTAACTGGCGGAGTTTAAACAATAAGAAAGGTAACAGAAGAGAGAAAAGAAAAAGAGCAAACTGTGTCACTCCATGTAGCTCTTGCCACAATTGCTGTGGTAGTAGTGATAAGAAAGCCATTTCTAGTTTCAGTTCACTGCATGAAAGGTGCAAGTTATCTTCAATCTTATAGCGGCCTGCCCCTATACAGTCACAAACTTCGACATTTTGGCAACGTGATTCATGATTTTCATTTAGATTAGACATGGACTATTAACTAGTGCTTATACGCTTGTAATAATCTTATTAGTGGAGACAAAAGTTTACATATATATATATATATACACACACATACACACTAGTCGCTAATCAGTGCAACGCACAGGAAGTTTGATAAAAACTATTTAAAATTTCACTTTGCTTAAAGTTATGATCACTTGGAAAAAAGAAAAAGAAAATATACTTAAGAGATTACTACTACTAACAAAGCAAACCTGTTGTTTCTTTCAATCTTATGCTTGCAAATACTTGAATTATCTGCTTACTAATAAAGAAAATATATATGGTGAGACCATGGACCTTATCCACCCACCCTAAAAGTTCTTACATAGAAATCTCACAAAAATAGATAAAATGTAGGGAACACTCAAAATTTATAAAGTAACAAATGAACTATATCAATGAATATACCAACATAGTATCACATTTAAGCCCAAGTCTCAAGTGCAGCAAGTTTCATCATTGGTTGTTCAATCAAATTAGCAAAATGCAAAAACGCCATTTGTCTTTCTTGGATATTTATTAGAAATAAAAAATAAAATCAATCTTAAAATTTGTAGACAATAACGTTTTCTTTCTACATCAAATTAAAATTGACAAATAAGAAGTATAATAAGGAATGGTTACATAAGTAGTCATCCTTGGCCATGGTCCTCCATCAATTGCTTTGGAAGCAACAGCAACTTCTCAATTTATGTCTTTAGCATCTGCTTCAAAAACTTTTTTTTTTTTTTGCTATGTACCTTCAACAACATGGGCATCACATCCCTGCCCTGGGATCCAACGTCGAAAAAGTTTTGCCTAAGGTCAAATGTAGTCATAGCATAACTTGCAATAGTCAATTAGTTTTGAATGCTAGGTGTACCTTCCATTCATCCATATAGGAGGAATTTCCATTTGAGTAAGAATTTTTTTTGGATTGAGAAAATGGTATATATCTGTCAAACTAAATTGAAAATCCAACAAAAAATAAAAAAACTAAATTGCTGGTCTTCCAATCAGAGTAAGAATGAGAAAAGAAGGTACCCATATATATTGGTGGTGACAGTTGGGCAAGCCTTCAAATTGCTTCATTTCATGGTGTCAGAATTAAGCTCAGGGATCCAAAACCACAAACACGATCAAAATTGACAGTAAAATTGGTTTTCCAATTTAGAACCCAACAAATAAAAATAAAGCTATGAACTACAGAATTATAAAACAGAGAGGTATGAGTTACAAAAAATTATGGAGTGAACAAAAGCATAACTAGAATAAACATTATATATTAGAACAAAATGCATAATTAGAATAAATATAACAGCCCATCCTTATGTGCTTTTGTTTCTTAAGCATAATTAGAATATACATAACAGCCCATTGTATGATTTCATTCCTTTTGGTTAGCACAAGCTGGTTGCTCCCTTAAACAAATACAAATCCATCTTGCAATTATTTGAGCATAAGACAAAATTCTATACATACAAATAAAAAATTGATGCTCTTCTTAGCTATATCATAAAATTGTTCATCACAAGTTCAAGTATGCAATTTTAAGATGTAATGGAACTCACTGCAACATAATATAGGGTGAATCTTGTTTCTTTGTTGCCACAGTACCCATGATAGCATGGTAGTGAGTTCGCATGTTTTTTGGTCCCTATCCGAAGCCCAATCCATGAGTTCAGCGAAAGAAGGCTGGCTGTTGAACACACATTCCATCATGTCATACTGCCAGATCGACTGTATTTTGGAACAGCCCCAAACAGCAGGAAGAGCATCTTTCACCTCGACCCCACAGAATCAACTACACCTACAACCTTCTGCTTGAAAAAAGTTAAGCAAGTTGGCTACAATCCATTCATAGCCCTCAAAACAATTTGGGTGTAAGTTACTGCTACCTTGGTTGGGATTTCAAACGGTGTTATTTGGTAAGTTTCAATTTTGAGTGAGAGTTTTTGTCAAACATTTTACATGTGGTGTACATGTTCTAAATAGGAATGAAAATAATATTTTACAGCATGAATACACCCAAAAAAATGCAACACTACCATTGAACATTGACAAAAGTGAAGAAAAAACTTCAAAAATGATCCATAACGAAAATTGAACTAGTTTCAAATTTCACTGTACCATTTAGCTTGTGTTGACCATGCAATATATCACTAAAAAGCAAAATCCATTTGCTTTCCAAAAGCAATTAAACGTCTTCAAAAAACAATGGTGGAAAAAAAGGGGGCCAGCCTTTTCAAATTACACTATATCATATACAGCAAATTTAATCAAACAATTAACAGGAATATAATCTATAACCACTGCGCACCCTTGGTGCGGTGGTCACTCAACAAGTATAAGTGCTCGTGGGGTGTGGGGGCAAAGGCCGGAGTTCAAGTCTCCAAGAGGGAGCTTCACACACATATACACTTAGATTAGGCTAGAGTAGAAATTCTATCTTGAACATAAATCTATAATATGAAGAGGAAAGAAAACCTTGAATTTGTTGTGCGATCGCTAGTCATTGGAGGACTCGCCCTGAGGAAATTAGACGAATCCCATCTTGTAGTTTCTGAATTGTTCAAAATGGTTATTCAAATATCTATTTCTATCAACAACAAAGCCCATCATCAGAATTCCTCTACCTACCCAAATAAATAAATAAAGCAATAGAAGTTTTGTTTGTTTCAAAGTTTTTTACTTTGCCTCTATAGTTTTGATCAAAATTAAATATTTTTTTATCACGGCAAAAAAAATTAGAAAATACCGAAAAAAAAAAAAAAAAAAATCAAAGAAACACTGACATCCTTACATAGATAAGCAATGTTCACGCCATTGTCTCTGTAATTGGGTCAAAGAAAAACAAATACTTGAGATTATATTATAATATCACATATTAGAGAGGGTTTTGACTAAATAGTTAAAGTATTGGAGAGGTTTGTAATCTTTAAGAGTCATAAGGAATAAGGAAGATAGGGGTTGCAGTCTTGTAGTTTAAGGTCTGATGTGATGGTCATGATAGTGATGTAGGGAAGAAAGGGGTTGCAAATTTAGGAATAGAAGGGAGAGATCAAAGGTTTAACATAAAAGAACAGAATCTAACCTTTGAAGTTGTTGTGGACTTTTCTTGTCGTAATAAGAGAAGGAATTGCTTGCCTCCTGAGTAATTCAAATTGCAAATCCGGGATTTTTTTTCAAAATAACACTAAAATTCAAACAATTTTGTTATTAGCACATTTTCAAAACTATTTAGCAAACTAACATCTCGAGTGCAAGGAACTCGATTTTGGTGCGCTAAATCGAGTATTACAGACTCGAGTTCTATGTGTGGAAATCGAGCATTACAAACTTGAGTTCCATAAAACCAGAAGCAAGAAACCCAAACTACACGAAAAAGGAAAACAAACTAAAAGGAAGAAACCCAAACCAAACGAAGAATAAATACAAAGAAGGCAAATAGACAGGAGAGATCAAACGAAGAAGGAACAAACATGAAGAAACCCAGATCAAACGAAGTGTTGGGAAATTTAGACCCCGATTGATAGAATTAACAAGTTTTAAACCCAAATTGTTAATTAGATTAATTATGAATAAAATTTGTTAAAACAAACAAACAAACATCAATATCATGTCAAAATCATGCAGCGGAAAAAATAAATAAGACAAGATATAATGACCTAAGAAAACCAATGAAACAAACTAGTTTCACAGTAAAAAACCTAGGGGGAAACCTTCCTGAAAAGCAATCCACTATAGTAAAGAGAAGTTTCAGATCTAGTACAAAACCTTTGTCCCTAGACTCTACAATCCTTGTAGATGAACTTACAGCAGAAACCTTCTACCGCTTCAAAACCTCTGAACTCTTCAATATATGAACGCCACCCTTTTTGATGCACAGATCTCAGTACGTGACTAACCAATAGATGCGCGGATCCCAGTATGCGACTTAAATCACCAACTAGAAGAAGTTGGCTGCAAAATTCTTCACTTCATCAACAATGAAGATCAAGAAGCACTTGGTTACAAAACCCTAAAGCGTAAAGACACAGTAGCTTCATTTAGAGAGAATAAGGCATCGGTCACCTTTTGCATATGTTTTCCTTGTATTCTCTTATGTGACGGCCTCTAAAATAAGCCTTATATAGGTCTAGGGTTGTGAGAAAAGAAACCCTATACAAATGCAAAAACATGGGTCGAAAATCAAATCTGAAAATCTGAATTCCCGTAATCTCGATAGATACCTCGATAGATATCTGTCGAGCAGCTATCAAGCTTTAATAAATCAACACTTCTTCACTTGTTTCTTGGATAGACTTGCATGGCTTCAATACTAGACTTGAACTCTTGTTATTTGAAGTATTAAACACATCCTAGATCTACCTAAATACAAGTAAAGTGCGTTTTGTCAAAGGATTAGCCAATTACACAAGATAGTGACATATGTTCCTAACATGTGAAACACATATGTCCTAACACGAATAAGGAACAAACACGAAGAAACCCAGACCAAACGAAGAAGGAACAAACCCACGAGTTGGCGGCGAAAAAGCTCCAGACGAAGGTTTTCCTCTAATTCCTTCATTTTCTTCTCTGGATCTTTGGGTTTTGATGATGTTTTGTTGAGTTTGGGTCTTTGGTTCGATGATATCTTAGGGAAATCAAATCTTAAAGCCTCGAGTTTCATGGAACTCAAGTTCGTCACACTCGATTTAGCACAAAAAATCGAGTCCCTTGCACTCGAGATGTTAGTTTGCTAAATTGTTTTGAAAACGTTCTAACTAACGAAATTGTTTGAGATTCAGTGTTGTTTTGAAAAAAAAATCCTGCAAATCCGTAAAGAGAAGGAATTAGCTCCTAAATAATTCTTATTACAAATGTTACTAAACAATTTAAACTTGTAGTGGGATTTGTTTCAAGGTTGTCGCAGGAAATAGGAAATAAGGCATATAGAGAGGGAGAGAAGGTAGAAGAAAAAGAGGATGAAGAATGAGTAAATAACTTATACAGATATATCATAAATAACTTATATAGAACGGTGTAAAATTGGTAACTACCCAATGGAACAGTGCAACTAAACACCAACAGTAGTAAAAATAGTACTCAAATGGTTTGCTTAATAGGCAAATGAATAGACACATTTTTTTTGTGTTTTTAAATATAGAGGTGGCAAAATTTATGTAGCCACATGGCACAATAAGGAGAGGTTAACAAAAAGTCAAACATTTTGACTACTAGTTATTATATAGATTTGGAGTCATAATGACTCTAAAAAAAAAAATCAAATTTTCAATTTATTATTTGATAAAGGAAAATGTTAATAGATGCCCTAAGATCACTCATTTATGAAATATTTTTAAAAACTTTTTATTTGATTAAAAAAATTATGATTTTTTTTCAATTTTTATATCAATATATATCTAAAAGCTGAAGCATGACATTTATTGTTACTACGCTCCAGTTAAGCCGCATCAACACCACATCATCATTTATTTTCTTTTTTTAATTTTTTATTTTTTATTATTTACCAATTGACATTTATTGAGCATCTCTTTAAATGCAAGTGTTTCTCTATTTCCAACTTTACTATGTGTCTCTCCATTAGCCCAGACTCTTAAGATACCATTATTATATAGAATTCTGATAGTCACTGGTAGATTGCAACCTCCTCACTTTTTTTTTTTTTTTCTTTATAAATTTTCAATTGTTTTCTATTATTATATGGAATTTTGATAGTCATTGGTAGATTGCAACCTCCTCAATTCCTCACCTCTTCTTTTTTTTTTTCTTTTTTCTTTATAAAATTTCAATTGTTTTCTCTACACCAAATTGATCAGTATGGCCTACAATGGGATAGTTTCTTGAGAGTTTTTCCCGTTCTTTTGGTCATGACTCAAGTCCATTGCCAAAACCAAATCAAATGAATGCAAGAGAGGAGAGTGACTCTAGAGCTTGTGAACGAAACTGAAACACATGAGAGGCGAACATTAGTAGCTCATGTCCAAAGGGTATGAACTCAAACTGAGTTTTGTTATTTTTATTATTTTTTTTTTCCATCTCATAATGTAATTCAATTTCGGGATTTTATGATGAACGAGTTTGAGTTTTCATGGTCTCAAAAATATTCAAAAATATTTTTAGCTTTTCAAAATTGATTTCAGTTGGGCATTTGATCATGTTTGTTATAAATTGCTTTGTAGTTGCCCTTCTCGAGACTGCAAGAATGTTACTCTCAATATGTTTTCTATTATGTTTTTCTAATTGATAATCAACTTCAATGTGATGTTTTCGTTTTTGTTTTTGTTTTTATTTTTTCTCTAAGAATTGAGTTAGAGAAACAAGTAAAAAAATCTTTTTATCAATGATTCGAGGATCTCAACCTTGATTCGAATGAACTTTGCTGGGTCTGTGGTAAATAAATGACTATCTACTACCTACACCAATTTATGAAATGGGTTTTGTTTTGGGCAAGATTTGCAAAATGGGTACATGGACTAGAAATGGGTTTCAATTTTGGGGTTCTCTTGCTGTATATTTCTTTGTAGGTGTAGTGATTTTGGTGTTTGAATTTGGGTCCTATTTTGTTACGGGTATTGTGCTTGGAAATATTAGTAGAGCAATCTGCCTGTTCAGAATAATTTAGTTGGTCGATTGGTATTGTGGTTTCTGTCAAGGCCTCATGGAGATTCTCAAATGATTCAATTTTGTGCACATATAGTGCTTGTACTTAGATATTTACTTGCTAACGAGTTGAAGGATGCTTTTAGAGATAAAATAATGAGTGTTGGTGATCTCATTCTACATATGTCTTAATTGTTAAGTTTATATGTATCTTCCTAAAACTTCTCAAGTAACTACATATTTTAGGTTTGGGAAGAACATTATGGGAAAGAAAAATGAAATTCGGTTTGATTAAAGAAAATGTAAGAAAATAGAAAGGAAAAATAAAGAAAGGAAAAAAAATTGGTACATAAAAAAAAAACTTTTAAAAGCTAATGTGGCATTTTTTGCCATCTAAGCGTTGATAGGGCATAGCAGCTAATACAATCTGATAATTTCCCATTGCCATTTAAAGTTCATGACCTAGAATGCCAATAACCATCTTCTCCAAAGCAAAAACAATTGGCTAAGTTCAACAAGTTTGCCACCAACTTGACCACAATGTCATGACAATACAAGTGACTCACTTAGTTATAATTTGTACACTCACTATTTTGATTTTCTATGGAAATTCAGAACATTGATAAAATGAATGTAATGACAAGTGGGCGATTTGAATATGGACACATTGATGAATGTGTTGTGGACATGGGTGGTGGACATGGGTGGAATCAATGGAACATTACTATTTGACAATTTGGTCTTTGATGGAAATTGATATAAGTGAGGGTCTATTAAATTTGATCATTTTGCTGAAGTAAGGTTTGTTTAAAACAAATTTTATTTATTTACCTTATTGTAAATAAGTTTTTGTAAATAATGATTCTAACCTATTAAACCTTACTTTTTCTTTTTTTTTTTTTTGGTTTTATCCTTTTTCTATTGGCAACTAACTAGACATCACTTTTAGGAATCAAGGATGCATGTAGCTGGTACAAATGGTGCACCTAAAAATTCAAAAGAATTAAAATATGATACAATCTCATCACGTGAAGAAAAAGTGGAAATATAACATTGTATTGGCATGTCCCTCCATTATTATTGGGTTATAAATATTGAATCTAAAAAAATAAAAATAAAAACTTTTAAAAATAGTTCAATTGTTGAGTTTGTTGTCATGTAATATGAGCACCTGCCCAATGGTCTTGTTTGGTCACTTGATTGGGGAGATGTGGCCATGTTATATTGATGGCCCATGATGAAGCGTAAGTTTGTCAGTTAGAATGGACAAATGGAACCAATTGCCAACCTGTATGAATGTATCCTCAAAGTGGTCACCGGTGTGGTGCCTGCCACAACGTCTCCGATGCCAAAGTCAGTACAAGGTAACTATTTGTAAATGAAAATAGAACCGTAGAAATAGCAATGAAATTATCTGAGTATTTTTTTGTACCTTGTGTTGACACTATGAGGGCCTTTTATATATTTTCCCAGCTTCTAGCCGTTGGGGCAGTTATGGTGGCCTTAATGTCCCTCTTGGTAACGTTTTGTGTCTTATAATGGGCTTCAATATGCTCCAATGACTCATACAGCTGGTTCTGTAACCACTCCATGCATAATTGGCTGCATTGAATGGCCTGGTTGTCTTCGTCAGTAACGTGAGTATCTGTTTGTCTTGCCTGAGGGTGTCCTCGTCTATATCGATGGGATCGTCCATGTGATACGGATTCGTCGGTCCCGTCAGCTGCCCCCCGATTCTGTGCTCGTCGTGACGTGTCATGACGATCATAGAATATGAAGGGTTACAGGTTGCAAATGACTTTTGGGGTTTTGCTCCGTATTAAGTACGAAGTGGCGGCGCTCCACAAGTCGTGGCATACATGGCACGTGCTGACAGGTGGAGTTAATGCTCCAACTTGTGGGACTATTGGGTTTCCCGCTGGTTTTTCCGTTTTCCGAGCCTTGGTTTTAAACTCCTCCCCTTCTCATTTTTCCTTCTCATTTTTCCTTTTCATTTTTCTCAAAAATTTTCAATTATTGCTTCTTCTTCGTTAACCTCATTCTGCTATTCTTCTTCGAATTGGTGTGCAGTGTGGTAGCGCTTCCTTGGTCTGCCATTGCCTAAGGTACATTCCTTTTCTTTTCCTGCTTTTCCTTTCCTCGTTTTGTTGCAATATTGTTTCTGATTTCCTTCTTTTCCTTTTCTTTTAATTGCTTCCGATTTCTTTGGGGTTTAGCTTGTATTGTTCCTCCTTGTGCTTCTTTTTGGGTTTTCATGGTTAGCAACTCTGAGGTTAGGATTGCTTATCCCTCAGTTTCTTTTCTTTTCGCACGTTTGGGGGGGTCTCTAGGCGATTTCCCAGACCTTGAAAGTTTTGTTTTCGAAGGTAGTAGTCTAAGTGTGGTATTGGCTGAGTTGTTGCCTCTAATACGGCGATCAGTTGACTAGTTCGAGGGTCAGGAGATAAAGTAAAGAACGATGTCTGAAGTTAGATCTAGTGAGCTCGAGACTGGGTTATCGTCTAGCGGTGATCCAGTGGAGGGGGATACGGTTTTCTCTATTCTTCGTGTGGTTAGGGCTTTTCATGCTCTAGAGGAGGCTTGTGGGCTGGATGCTGAAACTGTGGGTAGATTCAAGGATAGGTTTCAGTTTCCGGAAAGGGTTCGTGTTCGTCGGCCCAGTGACGAGGATAGAGCTTGTCACTTTTTTCCAGGTGAGGTGTGCTTCTATGAGGCTGCCTTCACTTGTGGACTTAGATTCCCTGTCCATCCTTTCCTGATGGAGCTTTTAGGTCATTTCGGGATTGCTCCTGGGCAACTAATGCCCAACTCATGGGGGATAGTGGTTAACTGTATGGAAATATGGCTAGCTACTAACGGGGACATGATTAAGGTAGGTGAGCTCGTTTACCTATATCGTTTGAAAGAGTCCAAGGAATATGGATACTAGGAGTTGGTACCTTGGGAGAGGAGGACCAGGATTGTTAGAGGGTTACCTTCGTCCTTCAGGTACTGGAAGTCAAGATTTTTCTTTGTGTCCGGGGATGATTTTGAGACTCCCTCCAGCAGGGATTGGGGTGATATTCCGAGGTTGCTTCATCGGTGGGGAACCTCGACTTTAGGTGCGTTAGTTTTTCTTCTCGTTGCTTTAGTTCTGCCGTATTCGTTGTTATCATCACTAACTTCTTTATCCTTTGTTTTTCGTAGTGAAGAGACGACCTAGACTTAAGAGTAGGCACAAGGAATGCGTCGATCAAGCAATTGAGTATGCCAAGACGATTGAGAGTTGGGACGACTTGGTAGATCGCGGACTCTTGCTTTTTATCATCTTGGTCCTGACCCATCTTCCTTCGTTTTGCGCAATATTGAGATTGAAGGAAAAAAGAGTAAGTGTTGAACTCGTCGGTACCAATTCTCTTCTCTTTTTTTTTTTTAACAAGTGTTTCCTTCTGGTAGAAATGACAACCAAGTTCAATAAGGATCTGTACGCAAAGATGAGGTCGAAGAAGGACGAGCCTTTATCAAACCTAGGGAAGAAGATAGTGCGCATCACTAGGAAGGGTGGCTCCATCAATCCAATCGTTTCTGTGGGTGAGACGACGAGGACGGCATCTCCCACGACATCCGTGGAGGAAATTGGTGGCACTCCCTTCTCCAAGAGGCCGCGGCTGTCTGAAAAAGAGAAGGAGAAGACCGACTCTCGTTCATCTACAGTTTGGAATGACGAGAAGATGGCGGTGGACAGGGCTCACGAGGTTGTGACTGCCGCAGATTTGAAGGCCTTATCTGGCATCCCTTTTAATGACGTTGCGTCTCGCCACGTCCATAACCTCGTCCAGGTAAATTGCTTTGTGCAACTTTCAATTTCTTTCCTTTTCTCGTTATACTGACGTCTCTGACCTTCTTCTCAGGTGTTAGGGGAGAGTCTTCACCTTACTTCTGAGTACTTTACCCAGGAGGCTAAGGTGGCATCCCTTACATCCAGGATGGAGGCCCTAGAGGCGGAGAACTCCACACTGAAGAAGAACCTTATTGACTCCATGGGCGAGGCCACCACCTTGAAAGAGCAAGTCCAGAAACTGAATGACGACCTCAAAGTTGAGCATCAATTGACCATAGAGAAGGACGAGCAGCTTCTGGGAACCAAGGAGAGTCTCAAGACCATCGCCGCTAGGTCCATTGAAGCCTTCCAAACCACTGACGAGTACAACACCGTGCTCCTTAGTTGGTATTTTATAGGTTTTAAGCTTCTGAGGAGATATCTTGTAAAGCATCCTTCTGGGTGGATATGGAAAGGCTGGATTTGGAGGAGGTGGACCAGGAGATAGCTGCTGACGAGGCTACTCAATCTTCCACCACTGAGCCTGAGGCCCCCGAGAACGCTCTAGCCGATGATGCTCCTACCGATGATGGTGCTACTGTTGACGCCCGGACCTGATACTTAATGAAAATTTTCTTTTTTTGGATGCCCACTATGTTTTGGGCAGTTTTGTAAATCTAATTTTTAGCCCACTGTTTACGGGCCTTTAGATGTAAAAACAATAATAATTGCCCTTTGCTTTTGGTTTTTAATTTAACTTGTAGCTACGTACTTACTTGTTTTCGTGATTGCATACCTGTTGGCTTATGATATGCTACGTGGTATCTTACATTCGTCCATGTTGCGTACCTAGTGAAATTTTTAGTTGTGACTTTCCCTTTTCTTCGTCAGTGCTTTTCGTCTATTACTTCATTAATCTCTTGCAACCGGCACCTCTGCAGGGGGTCCCGTCGAGGGCTTTGGTGAACTAATTCCTCATTGAGTCCTGTTCTGATTTGTTGCAAAATTCTTATCCCTTCAAGGGATCTTTTTGCCATTGATAGCTCTCTATTCGTCTATGCAGGGTTTAGTTACTTGGCTACTCTTGGCTTTCATCATTGGTAGCTTACATCCGTCAAGGCGGAATCTTACTACTTAGCCATTTTTGGCCTTTATGACTTACACCTTTTTAGGGATCTTGTCGTCGTCAATAACTTGCATCCGTCAAGGCGGAATCTTGCTACTTAGCCACTTTTGGCCTTTGTGACTTACACCCTTCTAGGGGTCTTTTAATCGTCAGTAACTTACATCCGTCGAGGCGGAATCTTGCTACTTAGCCACTTTTGGCCTTTGTGACTTACACCCTTCTAGGGGTCTTTTAATCGTCAGTAACTTACATCCGTTAAGGCGGAATCTTGTTACTTAGCCACTTTTGGCCTTTGTGACATACACCCTTCTAGGGATCTTTATTTTTGTACTTCCTGCTGAATTAGATCTGCTCGTCATGGAATCGTTAGCTGAATAATTCATTTATTAATTTCAATAAGGAATACATTTAACTGTTACATCTATTGATGGTATTTCTTCAAGTGTTCAAAGTTCCATGGCCTCGGGAGTCTTTGTCCGTCTAGGGTTTCCAAGTGATAGCTACCCTATCTGGAGTAATGGATGACTCGGTAGGGTCCTTCCCATGTGGGGCTGAGCTTTCCTTGAGCAGGATCTCTGGTCGCCGGGGTTACTTTGCGCAAGACGAGGTCGCCTATGTCAAGTCGCCTGAGTTTTACCCTTCTGTTGTAATAGTCAGTCATCTTCTGCTGGTACTCCACCATTCTGCTGCAGGCTTTGTCTCTTACTTCGTCTAGACAGTCCAGGTTGACTCGCAGACGATCATCATTGGCTTCTTCATTGAATACTTCTCGCCTGATGCTGGTTACTTCTACCTTGACCGGGATCATTGCTTCAGTGCCGTAGGTGAGTCTGAAGGGGGTCTTTCCCATCGGGGTTCTTGCTGTGGTTCTGTAAGCCCACAAGACATTGGGAAATTCTTCTGGCCAGGCACCCTTCGCGTCGTCCAGCTTGGTTTTTATGATCTTGAGTAGCGTACGGTTTGTCACCTCCGTCTGTCCATTCGCCTGTGGATGTCCTGGGGATGAGAACTGGTTCTTGATGCCCAGGCCTGAACAGAAGTCCTTGAAGCCTTGGCTGTCAAACTTTCGTCCGTTATTTGATATGATCGTCCTCGGAATCCCGAACCTGCAAATTATATTCTTCCACACGAAGCTCCGGATCCTCGCTTCAGTGATGGTCGCCAGTGGCTCTGCTTCAACCCATTTCGTAAAGTAGTCAATAGCAACTAGCAAGAATTTTACTTGACATTTGCCTAGGGGCAGTGGACCGACGATGTCGATTCCCCATTGTGCAAACGGCCACGAGGACGTTATCGTCGTCAGTCTCTTTACCGGAAGTCGTTGGACATTCCCGAACCGCTGACATTTGTCACACTTCTTGACGAACTCTGTTGCGTCCACCTGCATAGTAGGCCAGAAATAACCCGTTCGAATGATCTTGCTCACTAGGGATCTAGGACCAGCATGGTCCCTACAAACTCCTTCATGGATCTCTTCCAAGATGTACTTGGCTTCTCCTTCATTAACATACTTCAAGTAAGGCATGGAGAAGCCTCTCTTGTATAGGGTGTCATTGAGGATGGTAAATCTGGCTGCCCTCTTCTTGATCTTCCTGGCCTCGTTTGCATTCAGAGGGAGGTGTCCATCCTGGAGGAAGGATACGATGGGCGTCATCTAGCTGTCTGTACTCTGGATTGCGAATGTTGGAACTTCTTCAATGTTGGGGTTTTTCTAGATTTCCATCATCAAGTCTACGCTCGTCGCCCCTTCTTCTGACGATGCTATCTTCGAGACTTCATCTGCCACCATATTCTGGCTTCTGGGTATCTGTACAAATTCCACTTCATCGAATTCCTGAGTCAGATGTTTCGTCAGCCTGAGGTACTTCTGCATTCTCTCTTCCTTTGCTTTGTATTCTCCCTTTATTTGCCCAATTACTAGTTTTGAATCATTTTGGACTAACAGGTTCTTAGCCCCAAATACCTTTCTGAGTCTCAATCCCGTCAGAATTCCATCGTACTCGGCCTCGTTGTTGGTGGCCGAAAATTTCAGCTGAACTCCATACTTTAGTACTTCTCCAGCTGAGGTGATTATGACGACCCCTACTCCCCCCCCCCCCCCTCTTTTGGGCTAACGAACCATCGGTCTGTATTGTCCATTTCTTGGCCTCGTTGGTGAGATCGTCCTCGTCCGGGGCAGTGAACTCGGTGATGAAGTCCACCAAGGCTTGTGCCTTAATGGCTGTCCTGGGATGGTACTCGATGTCAAATTGGCTAAGTTCAATTGCCCACTGGACCATTCTTCCAGCTTGATAACGCCTTAAAATGTGTACTTGTTATATATTTATGAGGGCGTTATCTCCTTATTACTATGCTTAATTTGTATAATTAAGCCATGATTTGCATTAGTCCCTATTATTTATCTTTACATAATTTCTTGAATAAGATGCTATTCATTGTGTGTAATTTTCTACTTTCAGGAAATCATGTGAGAAAGATAAGTTTACAGGAATTTGTGAGAGAATGGAGGCCAAACTAGAATTAAAGTGGAGCTAAAAGACTATGCTTAAATGTTTAAGGAGGTGCAGCTGGAGTGCTTGGATCGTCTACCATGATTGGAAGCTTCAAATAAGGAAAGAAATCAAAGAGGCAAAATCTGAAAAGGAAAAATCGGATTTGAGGACTGATCAGTATTTTGGGTGTATCTCTCTTCTCAAAAATTCAATTGACACAAGGTTGAATGGGTTGGAACCTTGACTTAAATATCTACAACTTTTCAGTTTTAAGTTTTTCCAAATTCTCAACTTTTGAAGGCCGAAATTAACTCACAAGTTACTTGTCTAAACCTGGACGGAAATTAAAAAATAGTAAAAGTTTTATTTTCTTTGGACAGTTAGACATTAGGGTTTTGAACAAAGGCTGGGAGAACGAATTTTTGCAGAGAAAACCTTGTATTTTTCTTTCTCTAATGGCAGCCTAAACTCTTTGCTAGGGCTAGGGGTTATTTTTCTTCTATACGGTATGAATATTCAATGTGATTCTTTCTAGGATTTTATCAACGACATATTTGATTGTTCAAATATGTATTAGTTCTTCCATGCTTTCAATAAGTTCAATCATGTTTTTCTTATTGTTTAGATGAATTTCTAATAGTTTCAAATAGAAATCAGGTTTTAAAGTGAATGAGTTTTTCTGAAAACTTTTCTAACCGCATTATTAATCGAGGTTATCATGCGTTCTTGAATTGTCTCAATTCAACCGAATCATAAGTTTTTAATTTTATAAAAACAATCAATTATGAAATATATATTTTCTTAAATCACAAAGAATTTCATATCGATATAGGGAAACACCCTGATGCCCTAGTATTTACATTATTGATTTAAATCAGTTTTTATTATTATTCTTGTTAACACTCACCAAACAAAAGTATTTTTCTTCTTCACCCAAATTGTTATTTAATTATATTGTCTTTGAATTTACCCTCCTCCTTGTGGTTTGACCTCAGTACTCTGAGAATTATATTGCTACAATCTCCTGCACTTGGGAGTGAGCAAGCACAGCTACTTCAGGTTTGTTCATGGACTTTTTGATAGGTTGGTCCGTCATCACCAAGATTGGATTTGCCTGAAAATACTGTCTCAGTTTTCGTGAGGCTATTATTAACGCGAATGCAATCTTCTCAATTTTTGGATACTTGGACTCAGCCCCTTGGAAAGCTTGGCTGACGTAGTAAACTGGGAGCTGTTTCTTGTCTTCTTCTCAAATCAGAGCTGCACTCATGGCTGTATTTGATACCGCCAAGTACAAATATAGGTTTTCCCTTTCCTTGGAAGGACTCAAGAGGGGTGGATTGCTTAGGTAACGCTTGAGTTCCTGAAACGCTGCTTCACACTCGTTTGTCCAGGAGAATGCCTGCTTCAAGGTCTTGAAGAAGGGGAGGCATTTGTCCGTCGCTCTAGAGACGAACCTATTAAGAGCTACAACTCTTCCTGTCAGCTTTTGGACTTCCTTGACGGTCCTAGGTGATGCCATGTTGATTATGGCTTGCACCTTCTCCGGGTTTGCTTCTATTCCTCTTTGGGACACCATGAATCCCAAGAATTTGCCTGAAGCTACACCAAAGACACACTTATTAGGATTCAACTTCATTTGGTATTGTTTGAGGGTGGCGAGCGTCTCCTTCAGGTCATCTAGATGGGCGAGTTCTTCCTTACTCTTGACGAGCATGTCATCCACGTATACTTCCATATTTCTGCCGATCTGTTTGCTGAACATTCTGTTCACTAACCTCTGGTAAGTAGCTCCTGCATTCTTTAATCCAAAAGGCATTACCTTATAACAATAGATCCCTTGGCTTGTGATGAAAGCAGTCTTCTCTTGATCTTCCTCAGCCATTTTTATCTGGTTGTATCTTGAGAAAGCGTCCATAAACGTCAGCAACTTATGTCCGGCAGTAGAATCCACAAGCTGGTCGATCCTTGGTAGAGGAAAACTATCCTTCGGGCATGCTTTGTTCAGGTCTGTGAAGTCCACACACATTCTCCACTTCCCATTTGCTTTCTTCACTAGGACGACGTTTACGAGCCAATTAGGATAGTATACTTCCCGGATGAACCCTGCCGTCAACAATTTGTTAACTTCCTCTGTAACTGTCTGGTCTCATTTTGGAGCAAGACTCTCCATTTTTGCTTGACGGGCTTCCTCTCTGGGTCCACGTTCAACTTATGCTGAATGACTTCTGGGGATATGCCTGGCATGTCCTCGTGGCTCCATGCGAAGACATCTAGGTTTGCTTTTAGGAACTAGACGAGCCTTGATTTCATCTCAGGACTTAGCGTCGTCCCTATCCTCATCGTCTCGGTTTCCTCTCCTTCGTCCAATTCCACTGCTTCCAGGGCTTCCATTTTGCCTTCTTCTTTCTCTTCAATCATCCATGTGTGGTTCTCCTTCGTAGCCAAGACGGCTTGGTAGCATTCTCTGGCTAAGACCTAATCCCCTTTTACTTCTCTGACACCGCTATCTGTTGGGAACTTCACTTTCAGGCAATAGGTGGACATGGCTGCCTTCCATTTGTTGAGTGTGGGCCTCCCAATAATCACATTGTAAGATGAGGGACAATCTACCACCAAGAAGTCTAACTGACGAGTTAACTGCCTCGGGTAAGTCCCCACTGTTACTGTCAATGTCACTATGCCCTTGGGATACACTCTATCTCCACTGAAACTCGCGAGAGAGGAGTCAAATAAGCGCAGTCTCTTTGGTTCTAACTTCAGCCGCTGAAAAGCAGGGAGGTAGATGATGTTTGCGGAGCTACCGTTGTCTACGAGGATCCTTTTGGTGTTAAACCCCTCTATAGTCAGCATTATGCCCAAAGGATCATTGTGAGGCTGCTTCACTCCCCGGGCATCTGCTTCATTGAAAGACGTATCCTGGTCCGTCCGTCTTTGCTTGGACGGAGGTATCATGTAGACGTTGTTCACCTGCCTTTAACATGCTTTCTTAAGGGATTTGAATGACCCACCCAAGAACGGTCCTCCTGCTATTGTATTAATTTCCCCGATAATATCCTGGGGAGGCTAGGAGGTGTTATCTTCATCTCTTGACGAGGATTCCCTCTAATTTTTGTTACTGTCCCTGAGTCTGCTAGACTCCCCTTTCTTCACATACCTTTGTAACTTTCCTTTCCATATCAACTCTTCTATTTGCTCTTTAAGGTCCCGACAATCTTCAGTATAGTGACCATGATCCTTGTGAAACAGGCAGTACTTGTTCTTGTCACGGACGTTGGGAGATGAATGCAATGCTTGGCCATTTAAGGAAGTGCTCGTCCTTAATCTGCGTTAAAATCTTGTCAACAGGCATAATTAAAGGGGTAAATTTTACCGTTCGAGAGCTTTTATCATCTTTCCTTCTATTCCCGTCATTGATTCGACGATCTGGACGCTCCCTCTTCTGTCCCCTACGCTCATCGTCCTTCCTTCCCTTGTCCCCTGGCTTTTCTACATCTTTTATGGCAGCTAGTGCGTCTTCAGCATTCATGTACTTTTGTGCTTTCAGGAGCATCTCCGCCATCGACCTTGGAGGGTTCTTCATGAGTGAAGCCACAAGTTCTCTGGATCTCAATCCTGCTTTGAAGGTCGTCAATTGTACCTTGTCGTTAGCTTCGTCCACCTCTAAGGTCTCACGTGTGAAGCGCTTAACGTAAGACCTCAGGGTTTCTTTCTCTCCCTGCCTAATGGTAAGTAAGTAGTCTGCTAGCCTCTTGGGACGTTGCCCCCCAATGAAGTGACGCAAGAAGGCGTTACTCAACTGGTCAAAGTTGTTAATGGACGACGTTGGCAACTTTGTGAACCATTCCCTTGCAGCTCCTTTGAGAATAGTGGGGAAGGAACGACACAGTATCTTGTCAGGGGGTTGTTGGAGGCCCAGTGTCGTTTTGAAGGTATTAAGGTGATCCTGAGGGTCTTTTAGCCCATCGAAGGGCTCAATTTGAGGAAGACGAAATTTCGTCGGTACTGGGCACTCTAGGATTGCCGTGGTGAACGGCGAATCCGTGGCTTTGACCATTCTATCCACGCTCCGTCCGTTCTCTCCTTGATGGCATTTCTCAACTTGTCCATCTCTTTCCTCATCTCTCAGAGGAGATCTGAATTCTGTTCATCAGGAGTGGTGGTTCTTTGCTGATTACTTCTTCTGTGGCTATCTCCCTTATCCTCTGGATTGCCCTTGGACCGATTCTCCTCCTATTGAAGCCGTAGCTTCATTTCTTGATTCTGTCTAGTAAGTTCTTCAACAGTGGCTGCAAGAGCTTGGACTTGCTGAGCCAAGGACGCGGAATCTTGATTGGACTCTATCTGTAAAATAGAAACTGCGTTTTCGGACTGGAATACGAAAAATGCTTAGAAGTTTCCCACAGACAGCGCCAAACTGATGAAGCGTAAGTTCGTCAGTCAGAATGGACAAATGGAACCAATCGCCAACCTGTATGAACGTATCCTCAAAGTGGTCACCGGTGTGGTGCCTGCCACAACGTCTCCGATGCCAAAGTCAGTACAAGGTAACTCTTTGTAAATGAAAATAGAACCGTAGAAATAGCAATGAAATTATCTGAGTATTTTTTTTGTACCTTGTGTTGACACTGTGAGGGCCTTTTATATATTTTCCCAGCTTCTAGTCGTTGGGGCAGTTATGGTGGCCTTAATGTCCCTCTTGGTAACATTTTGTGTCTTATAATGTGGCTTCAATATGCTCCAACAACTCATACAGCTGGTTCTGTAACCACTCTATGCATAATTGGCTGCATTGAATGGCCTGGTTGTCTTCGTCAGTAACATGGGTATCTGTTTGTCTTGCCTGAGGGTGTCCTCGTCTATATCGATGGGATCGTCCATGTGATACGGATTCGTCGGTCCCGTTAGCCCACAACTCTTGTTGTGTTGAAGATTTTTGTGGACATACCCAATGTACCATTTCAACAAGTCTTATCCAACGCAATTCACGCTCGAGACCTAGCAACATCAATATATATACACACACACACACCAAGAAAATATCAAAGTTTGTCCAAGTCTCTTGTACGAATTCACTTTTTCCCCCACAGGAAAGCCAAGAAGGGTAACAAATTCACTTTTTCTCTGAAAAAATAGCATTAAAAATCAAACACACACATGGGAGAGACGAGAAATCTAATTAAATTATACTTTGCAAGCATATGAGTATAGAATGAAACATCACTTCATTCACTCAAGAGCTTCATAAAGAGAAATCTTAACATTAGATTAATTTTGTCCAATATATATATACAACTCTCAGATTCTTTGGTAGCATCCTTCAATTAGGTAAAGATAGAAAATTGTCAGCAATGGCACACAGAAAGACCATTCACTATGTAACCCCAAACCTAAATAGCAAAATCTCAATGCTTCTGATGGATAATCTCCTTGTTAAATTACTAATTTTCTCAAAAATTAAAACTTTTAATAAATTGTGAATTTAATCATTTAATTATTGTTCCAACACTCTCTCTCATGTGTGAGCTTAAACTCTCCCTTAATAAATGAGGCCCAACACGTGAGATTTTCAACATTTTAAATGAGAAATAGAGTAAAGTCAAGGGTCGAAAACCTAGGATCTCCTCTCTTGATATCATGATAAATTATCAATTCTCTCAAAAGCTTAAACTTAAGAATTGGTTTCATCACACTATCACTTAATCTCTTCAACATGTGTTGGGGCCATGGGCCAAGCACCCACTTCATCTTGGCT